>NW_024121555.1:2046179-2544027 GCF_016745375.1 Pimephales promelas
AAAAGACCACACAACTCACGCAGGATTAAAAGCCAAGGAATAAAAATGTGTCTTTAGACGAGACTTAAAACTCTCAACCGTCGAGGCATTTCGAACATGGAGGGGCAACGAGTTCCAAAGTTTTGGTCCCACCACAGAGAAAGCCCTGTCCCCTCGAGTTTTGAGTCTTGTCTTAGGAACAGCGAGCTGGAACTGGCTCTCCGACCTCAGTGACCTAGCTGGTGCATAAATTTGAATGAGGTCCGCAATATATGTTGGGGCCAGTCCATTTACAGCTTTAAAAACAAACAATAAGATCTTAAAATCAATCCTAAAACGAACAGGAAGCCAGTGTCATGGGTTTCACATGGGAAGTTTACATTTGTTTCACATGTGATCACACGGGCTTCACATGTGATCACATGTGTAAATGTTCCAAAAGCACACATTTCCCATGTGCAAAACACCTTTCAAGTGTGATCCACATATTTCAGATGTGATTTTAACATGTTACATTTTTCAAAATCACTTGCACATTGTTAGCCTCATAGCATAATTGACTAAGTCATGTTTATTTGAAATATGTCTAAAGCAATTATTCTTTGGGACATGTGAATTTTTTATTTTTTTATACGCAGTAACACACACACACACCCCACACTACACCCATGCGTATCCTATGCACGTAAAACTTACTTTAGCGTACACGACAATACACATGCGTGCTAAAGACGCATTTAGTGTGATCGGGTTGGCAAGTCAGAAGCATTTTGTGTGTGTCGACACTGCAGTACCTCTAAAGAGTGATCGGGCCTATATGTCGCTGTCCGTGGTGCTGAAGTAATAGCCTGCCACGGTGCAAAAAGGGGAGGCAGTGAGCTACTGAATAGTTAGAATCACATTCAGATCGCTGTTTATCGACCGGCTGTAATGATCTAAATGAACATTGATTGCGTAGGGGTGTTAATAATTGACCGATAGACTATTTAATCAACATCGTCACGCTGTCCCCGTGGGCCGAGTTTGGTCAAATGATGCCAAGCACACGTTCTTTCCATTTATTTGCACTTCCTCCCTTCTCGTTCTTTTGCGGCAGCAGATTAGAGTTCACACGCCATTAGTCACGGTGGGGTGTTGCGCGCGGATCCCGCGCCGAGAAATCTTCTTTGTGTCAGGATCGCTTTGTCCCGCCGTAGCGGCTTATCTCCGGGACGAACGCACAATTACTTTTTAACGATTTCATGCCGGTTCATTACGAGAGCAGAGGCCCGCGCACAGAGACTTATAAAAGGTAATCAGACATAATTAAGCTCGCACCGGTGCCTATCGTATAGAAGAATGTGGTCAAATTCAGTGCTGCGACCCATGCTATTATAGACCATGAGGCCTTTTCCCATTAGTGTCTCCCTCTCTCTCTTTCTCTCTTTGAATATGAGAGTGGGTATGTGTTAAAGTAATTCCCAAAAATACATTCAAAGACAATGTACCATACCAATATATAATCCCCATTTGGTCTAAACTTTGTGTAATATATGCATTTTGACCTCTATTCAATACTGACCCTAACAAATACAAATGTCTATTTTACTGTAAAGGGCCCAAGGTCTAAAAGCTTAATTGTCCTCTTATGGCAGCCAGTGGAAAGACAGAGCGAAGAAGCTTTCATCTTTTTGTAAGAGGATGAAAACTCTGTCAGGTTTAAAGAGACTGCCAGTGCATGTACATTATCAATCTTGCAAGTGACAGCTTCATAGATGAGAGTCCGGGAGTCTCGTGGTGGAGAAAACCAAACAGCTGTGCTCCTTTTAACCATCATTTGATGTTTTCTTTTCCCGGCCAATCATCCATTTTTCAACTAGGAGACGAATCTTGTCATCTTCTCAGTGTTAGGTATGATGTTCTTGAAATCAAAAGCACAAACAGAACGCGTTGAACACACACACACACACAGCCTTTTAATGGTACAATGGACTATTGAGAAGCATTAATTGTTAATCTCCTTTTGTTTTCTGCTGAAGAGATTCAGAAATATATATCTGTGATAGCTCTGTTCTTTTTCAAGCAATAAATAGAAACAGATGGAAAAACTATTTAACACAGCCATGACAACAGCTCAGCTTTAATATTGTAAGAATAAGAAATAAATGATGTATAAAATCTGTCATTCCGTAAATAAAGTAAAAAGATTTAACGAACAAACATTTAATTATGATAGGGTATTTAGATTGTTTATCATGAAGTGATCATGCCAATTACAGTGTGTCAGATCTCTTTACATATTTACTGATAAACGTTGACAGCATGCTAAATGGGATTGCAGCACATACCGACCCTCTGTCATGAGCTTCCCTGAGTGGATATTACACATAATATTCTCACAAAAGCCAATCAAAAATAACCAAACTTGTACTGAAATATTGTATTTAATGGGCAGTGACTGTGTAAGCATTTATACCTGTACAGTAAATTCACATAGTTTGTGCTTTTCGGCAGAAATAATATTTTGCCTGGTTCCTTAAATAAAAATAAAAAAGTCTACCCCTGAAGAAAATAACAATATTAAAAAAAATAATAAGTCATACACAGTGTATCTCAGATGTCCAATAAAGGAGTAGTTCACTTTTAAAAAGACTTTTGCTGATAATTTACTCACCCCCATGTCATCCAATATGTTCATGTCTTTCTTTCTTCAGTCGGAAAGAAATTAAGGTTTTTGATGAAAACATTCCAGGATTTTCTCCATATAATGGACTTTAATGGGAACCAAACAGTTCAAGGTCCAAATGAGACTTCAAAGGGCTTTAAACGACTCCAGACGATGAATAAGGGTCTTATCTAGCGAAACGATCAGTCGTTTAAAAAATAAATAAAAAAGTTTAAGATTTATAAGTACCAATTCTTGCCTTGTTCTGTTCTATGAGCATTTGTGACTCTCCTGTTCAAACTCGTTCATCAAAATTAACAAATCTTTTTTCGAGTCATGACTCGAAGGGTCCTAGATAAGACCCTTATTCATCGTCTGGTGTCTTTAAAGCTGCACTAAAACTCTCATTTGGAACTTGAACCGTTTGGTTCCCAATGAAGTCCATTATATGGACAAAATCCTGGAATGTTTTCATCAAAGACCTTAATTTCTTTTCGACTGAAGAAAGAAAGACGTGGACATCTTGGATGACATCGGGGTGAGTAAAAAAATTTTTTTTTTTTTTTTAAAGTGAACTACTCCTTTAACTACTAACTATACTTAAACACATTTAAAGACAAGAGTTGTGTAAAATAAGCATTTGGCTTTAATTCAATACTGGCCCACTACAACACATACAAATATCTCTCAAGTTCTAAAAGTTTAGAGGGATTGTTCACCCATAAATGAAAATTCTGTCATTCACGGGTACCCTGATGTCGTTCCAAACCAGTAAGACTTTCGTTCATCTTCAGAACATAGAGAGGCTTTTTTGTCCCTCCAATTGACAGCTACGCAACAGACACCTTAACGCTTCAAAAAATTCATAAAGATATTGTATAACTAATCCATAGTCCAAATTTTCTCAAGGGACTCAATCAATTTATATGAAAAACAGACTTAATTTAGGTTTTATTCACATTTATTGATCATTGAACATAAACAGAAGCTTAACCGAACATGCTTGACGGGCAAAAACAAACCTCATCCTGAAGCTCAAACGTGAATGAACCTCATTGGCTCTCGCACATCAAGAAAACATGCTTGAGCTTCCGTTTTCCACAACTGATGTGTGAATTGATGAATGCTTATGTGAATAAAAGTCTAAATTCAATTTGTTCATCCTATAAAGTGATTGTGCCTCATCAGAAAATGTTGGACTAAACCGCTCAATTTAGATGTATTAGTTTTAGTTGAGTTGTCAGTTGTGTCAATAGCTGTCAATATGGGAGGGAAAGTTCTCAGATTTAATCAAAAAGATCTTCATTTGTGTTCCACAGATTAAAAGTCTGAAGACTTTAGAACATAATTTTCATTTTTTCCTAATTTTCAAATCTTTTTGTGGATGAAGAGGATGAAAACAAGAGTAATACAACACCATAGCAAAAACATTTGGTCAAATTTACATCATACTGTATTCCCAGCTTCTAATTGATGCACAAAGTATATACTATACTGTTAAGGATATACTACATTTTACTGCAAGCAGGGCCAGGTGTAGCAGATCAATTGTCACAGTTATGCTTAGTTTGATGTGTTTTGGTTTAATTTTCAAGGACTTTTATATGTTTATCTTGGCTTCCTGTTTCAATGTTTCCATTTATTATCAGTTACCATTGTTTTTCATTATCATTAATTAGCGCACACCTTTCTGTACTTTTGTGATACCATATGCTGTCTGTTTCAGTTCCTCTTTTTCTGGTGTTGTTTGTGCTAACTTGCATACCTTTTCTTCGATTCTTCTATTGTTTATTAATGTTGCTTATTTTAAACTACTCCTTCAAAATGTATATACAACTTTCAAATGATGTACAAACTAAAGAGACCATATTAAAAAGTTTATTTATGTTCTGAAGATGAATGGAAGTCGTATGGGTTTGGAACGAGGATGAGTAATTGATTGGGGGGGGGGGGTGTTTAATTTTTGGGTGAACTATCCTTTAAGCACATAGTCTACCACCATCGTTTATAAAATAAAATATTTTTTAAATAGCAAAACATGATTAAACTGATATTGATGGTAACACTTTACAATAAGGTTCATTAGTTAACATTAGTTAACTACATTAGTTAACATGTACAATATGTGAACAATACTTCTTCAGCATTTATTAATCTTAGTTAATATTAATTCCAACATTTACTAATACGTTATTAAAATCAAAGGTTGTATTAGTTAATGGACTGTGAACTAACATGAATGCACAATGAACAGCTGTATTTGTATTAACTAACATTAACAAAGATTAATAAACACTGTAACTAATGCATTGCTCATCGTCAGTTCATGTTATTTAATGCATTTACTAATGTTAACTAATGAACCTTATTGTAAAGTGTTACCATTTCACAGTAAAATTCAGTATTCTAATTTAATAAATTACTGTTAAATCTTAAGTTCTGACTTCATTACACATTACTTGCCTACAGTACATATCCGATGTTCACACACTGTGTGTATTACTACTGCTTAGCCAGCATAACCTAATTCAAGCAAGCTCCTATATTAAAAACCTATTTTACGCAAAACCTCATGGCTCCAGTCAATCAATAAATTACATTCAGCATATTGTGTATGCATGATGGCATCGGATGACCTTTAAATGGCTGCGCAAAAATAACCGTCCTGAATGGATTGTATGTAGGGGATATAGGGAACGAGGGAGTTATTTTCACATTTGAGACCATTAGATGCCAGTTAGATGTCTGAATTACACAGGCATGACAAGGAATGGACACTCACAATCAGGACATCCGCAAGCAATTAATAGGATCTCGACCACAATAGATAAATCAGGTCACATATTTGCACAGTTGTTCTAAGTGTGAATTATAACCAGTTTTTATTCAGAGGTGAACTGTATGTAAAAAAAATGCATAGAGTAATCTGCATTACATGTCATTAGTGATAAAACAAGGCCTAATGTCTCACATGCACGGGATGAAGAGGATTAGGATAAATTAATCTACTGCAATGGATTAATATTAAAATGAATAAGGTAGAAATGTCCAGACAAAAAAAATCTTCTTTTTTACAGTAATGTGTTGTGTTCTGACTGAAAATGGTCTAGGCTGCATTGATATTAACATTCTGAATTGTGTTGTAATTAATACACCATAGGCTATTCTTGTTAAATAGATTCTACTCTATTATTTTGGTATCATGTGTTTCATGCATTATTATAGCAAATGAAGTTCAGCTTACAGTTATTGCAATTGTTGAAACGGGCTGAAGAAAATTGTCAATATCTTAAAAGTAGAATTAAGTACACACACAGCAGTTGTGTCAATCATGATGGAAACGAATTACATCGAGCCTAACTTATGAGGGTGTTCCGTCAGCCAGATGCAGACCAGGTGTGTGTGTCATGTTTTAAATAAGCTAACCGGACTTCCCTAGCCTTGAAAGAACCGCGGGACTGTACAGACAGCACAGAGTGGAAACGAACACCCTCTAGTGCTGATGAGCTGGTCTTCCGTCTAGATCCTCAAAACTCACTTGGGCTTTTCACCTCAGGATCGCGTTTCGCGTGCCCGAGACTGAAAGCGTCGTGGAAGCTCTCGTTTCAGCCCGGACTGTCTGTGTGCGCGAGACTGATTCGACAAGTTTACGCGCGTAATACTCGCCACAAGCTCGTGTCGACAGCACGTAGAGTCAAGAAGAGAAGCGCGTGTTAACGTTTAGAGAAGGGGGAAGCCCATTAATGGATATTGACGACTGGAGAGCATAGTTTATCGTTATCTCAAGTGTTGACAACCAGACATCGTTAGTGACAACTTATCTCACAACCTCTATCCTGTTTAATGGGTAAATTCTGTAAGTTTTTCAAGTGCCGCTGGTAGTTGTGCGTAATGGGCTGGCATTTCTGTCGCTCTGTGTCCGCGTTTTCGCGGTGCGGGGAACGAGGCGGCTGACGGGCAAAATCGTGTACAATAGTTAAATGAATTTTATTACTGGATATTTCGTCGTGGACTATTTTCTTTAGTAACTCTCACCGACTTACGTCCACAACTGGATACAACAAAATGACTTTTCAAAGATTGTTCTTCGTGTTTGCTTTACCGGGATTGATGTTGTCGGACCCCGGCCATTCAAACCAAGGTGAGTTATAATGAACAGGTTGATAATATCATTGCATAATGCCTATTCATATGCATAGTGTGTATGTTTATTGTGCGTATTGTGTGCAAAGGAGATGCTGAAATCGCTTTCAGCCTTTCTATTTGACCAATAGCTCATTTATTTGGCTAATGACACTTGTATCCAATTCACACTTTGTGTTTTGGTTTGCAGCTCAGTGCAGGAAACAAACGCACTGTGCAGGTTTATATGCTCAGCATCACTCAAACTGGGTACCCATGGAAGACTGGGAATGTTGTAATACATTCAACGCCTAAATCTCAGTGTGTTTTGGGCTCTCAAACATTGATAGGCAATTCCTACATTTGTCTGTCATAGTAAAGTAGGTTACAACTCTGTAAATCAAGGTCAAGTACAAAGAGTGTTCTTCACACTATAGCCTACCTGAGTGGGCTATACTAATTGAAAACAATGGAATTTTAAATTCTGAAATTCTGAATTTGTGCAAATAAAATGTATTGGATAAAAAAATGCACCTCCAGCCCAAACTGCTTAAATTTATAAATTGCATTATTCAAAATTGCAAACAAATACCAATAAAAAAACATTTTTATTTCAAAACTAACAGTACAGAAATACATACAAATCTTATGCTAACAATTCTAAAACAGTTTAGAATTGAGTGCATGTTAGTCATTCTCGCAACTTACACTCATTTTGTGCAATCTTTGTGGTTCTAGTAGAAATACAATGAAACGTAGTGCTGCCTTCCTTGTCAAAAGCTTGTTTTGATGTTAGAAAAAGATAATCTGCTGGTTATCATGATAAACTGTCAGGAAACAAGTCCAAAAAGGAGTACAACAGCTTGTACATCAGTCTGAAATTTATTTATATCTTAAGGGCAACTAAAGGTAAGGTTGTACAGATTTTTCAGATTTTTTTTTCTAACAGTTCATCAACATTCATTAAAATAATCACAAACACATTTTAAACCAGGCATGACATTTAACTTCTTACCTCAAAATTGTGTTTTGTCCAGTAAATATTGTATGTTTACACAATAACCTCAGGAGGAGAATGGGCATGTACTGTATAACTGTGATGTCACCCTAATTTATATTATTTAAAATGTGTTAAACTAGACCATCAGTTTAACTGATTTTAAATAATATAAATTAGGGTGACATTACAGTTATACAGTCCCATCATCCTCCTGAGGTGATTGTAGAAGTTTAAACAATGTTTATCTTTGTACAACTCATCCTGTATTACAACACTCCTAAGGGACTGAATTGCAGTGATAGCTATTCCTCATCGAACCTGTGTCCCCTTTCACCATTACTCCTCCCTTCTGTTTACACTCGCAGTTCGCAGTGATCATTCACACACCAAATTAAGTCAATGGCAGTATTTCGAATACGAAATATTACAATAACAAGTGACTCTTATGTTATGTGCTGTGAAAGAGGGAGCATATTTGTGTGGGATGTGCAGAAGATAGAAAGAGAACACTCAAACCATCTGAGTTGGCTTGCATGGCATTTAAAAACTTTTTTTTTCCCAATTATGAGTCATCTTATTTCTCCCGAGCAGCATGGGATGAAAAGCAGATATTTAATAGTTCACTGTTTTCTCAGTTTAAACCATCACACATTAAACAATAGATTGATACAGTCCCTTCCAGTGTGAAGCTATAAAAATGTAAATTGAGGGTTTGCTGTATTGTACACTCAAACATAAATCCCTATTCGCGATTAACACTGATGATAATTTCCAATTAGTATGCATACCGAGATGGCCCTACATGACCTTGCAAAATATACACAACTGTTGTACTGCCATATAATAATAGGTTGCTATATTCTTATTGTATAATCAAATGGTTATGTATTTCAAATGCTTCTCTCTACCTCAAAAAAAAAAAAAAAAAAAAAAAGGAACAGTTTGCACGGCACTCATTGCAGAACTCTTCAAAGCCCTTAAAATCCATTTAAAGGGAGTCTGAATAAGCTTCTCTGAATAAGCTTAACATGCAATCTCATGTCTTCTCTCCTCCTCATGCTCATAGCTGAATCTCGATTGTCTCTTTGACCCTCTTGTAAAACCAGTCACTTTTTAAGCGTATAGGTCTGTAAAAAGCCCCACTTAAAACCACCTTTTTGCACTGATGCTTGACGGGCTGCTCTTGCCAATCATGCTCAACTGTCATCTCAAACCAAGAAAAACTAGAAAAAGGGTATTAGATCGCTGTAAGATAGCAATGTTCTCTAGCCATTCTCTAATCAGTCCAGAGTGGTATTTAAGTGTTCAACAAGGGTTTTTTTTAACCTCCTTTTCCTCGTTTTTCATGCTTGCCATTGGTCAAAATGTGAGCAGATAAAGTGTGCATAATCCATTTTGATGTGGCCATTTTAGAGGACAGTCTAAAATTGGCACGATTCGGATAGCTTTGGAATGTATATTGCTCTTCATAACTTCATGTAACAGGGTTGAACAAATTTCAGAATTTAAGAATCTTCTAAGAATCCTTTAACTCACCAGTGTTTTTTTTTTTAGAATGTTGCGTGGCACTGCCAGCATTTTTTAACCATTTTCAAAAAACTAAACAACAACAACAACAACATACTGTATAGTAGCTTTCTGTCAACACATGAATGCAAGTTTCATGAAAAAAGCAACATTTTGAACAAAAAGGTGAGAAAATTTTATTTTTGTCAAAGATTACATCCGGATCGGATTCAGAACAATTATCAAAACATAGATGATGTAGATCACTTCCATTAACACCCCCAAAGCTTCACAGCTGTTAACCCTTACTGGGTCAACATTTCATTTGTTAACGTTAGGCAGATTAGATTTATATGCTGTTTAATGCTGATGATCACATTATTTTACATGTGCATAAGCAATGCTTCTATCACTTGTTTCTGATTATTTTTCACCTGTGTTTTGATCAAGAGATTCTGTACTATTTCAGAAGATGCGTACTAGCGCCCCCCTACTGTATAACAGTGAAAACATGGATTGGCGTAAAATTCCATCAATTGTGGGGAAGCATTGTGTCATAAATTATTGAAAATTATGTGGGGAAAGAGGATGTTTATATATATATATATATATATATATATATTAGGGGTGTAACAATACACGTATTCGTATTGAACCGTTCGGTACGAGGCTTTCGGTTCGGTTTTTGGTACGCATTTTTGAACCGAACGGTTCGTTCGGTTCATTTTTCCTGCCGACCAAAATTTCGTTATTTCAAATGTAGGCGCGTTGCGCATGGCAAGCACGTTCATAATGTAAGAGACGTTGGCGTGACCACAACATTGCCCAACATCAAATGGCAAATGTAATGTAAGCGGAACGAAACCGAGCTACTCGTTATTATGTGGTTGTCTGGATGACGGACCGTTTATCAGTTTGGACCAATGCAGCGCGAGCCGATCTTGATCAGCACTGTTACACAGCCAAATCCAGTAAAGAAAACATTTGAATCTGCCACTAAAGTAATAACATCGCTGCGAGATCTAGTGAGAAACATTCACATTTCTCCGTTATTAACGGATCAAACAGCGCTGACGTGGAAACCAGGAAGAAACTTTGTGCCATGAATGAAGTGAACTCTCCAGTGTCCACAGATCAGCAACATTCCCCTTGGATTTACTGTAGTAACATCTGTAAGTTTGGCAGGGATAGTAGGCTGTAATGCTTTCAAGTAACATCACGTCGGTTTTATTTTGACATTATGAATACAATTGCTGCCCTCAAATGTTAATCTAAACTAAAATAAACCTTTGTTTATAAATATTACTTTTCATTTTGTCCAAGGAGCTGTTTTGTTTTATATGCTCCTAAGAAAAGTCAAGTATAGTTTGTTCCATCATTGCTCAGTTAAAAAATATAATACTTTATGATGTTAGTTTCAATAAAAAAATTATGTTAGTTTTAATAAAAATATAATAAAAAAATTAAATCAAGGAAATTTGTCTACCATTTCTTTCTTTTTGCTGTATTTGAAACGTACCGAACCGTGAAACAAGTGTATCGTATCGTATCGAACCAAACCGAACCGATATACACTTTACTTTAAGTTTTAGTCATTTTGTTTCGAGCTTCTCTCAAAAGCTAAAACAGTGAAATCCCTAATTGCAATTCCAATAATTCTAAATTGTATATGTTTTTCTATATTTAAACAAGAAAAAAGTGTATTTTGTACACAGAGGTTTCATTTTTTGTTGTTGTTGTTGAAGAAATCATAAAGATATTTTTTTTTCTATTTTATACATTTTTGTCTCTTTTTTTTCACCAACATTTTTATGTTGATATAGACAGTTTATTGATGTCAGTGTCATTTCATTGTCAGCGAACATTTTTCTTTACAGTTTTCATTTGCGAAAGTTAGCTAGTATTCTGATGCCAACAGTTGACTTTCTTGAGGTTCGAATTTTGTTCACTTTCACTTTAAAGGAAATATAGGTTAAAGTATACGCTTCCACATTCCTTTCTCCAGGGGGCTGCAGTTTAAAAGTGTGTTACAGCGACTGAGAAAAAGTGCTATGTAAACAGTAATTGTGTGGCTGTTAGTAACAGGCCAGTGCCCTGTTTGTGTTGCTATCATTGCTGCGTGGAGTGCTCTTATTGATTTTATAGACTCCACGGAGCCAAACCTCTGAAATGTCTCTCTTTATACCTTCAAAATTTCATTGGCACTTCAAAAAAGTGAAAGAAGCAGGATAAGACTTTGTTCCACCTACAGCAGTGTGTGTCTTCCTCCTTTCTTGTTTTCCTCATCATATTAAGGTTATAGAAATCGGCAAACCACCTTATTTTATTTTGTCGTTTTTGTATTGGTTTTAAAGAAATCTGATAGATTCACCGGTTTTGCTCATAGATTACATTTACAAAACCTGAATAAAACATAAAGATTTGTTTCAGTGTAAGTGACTGAAGACATGAGCTTCTTTTGGGTACTCTGGCACACAGACCTCGTGCCTCTCCATTGACTTTCTATTGTCGCTGGAATCAATTTGTAAATTGCACCTTGACATTTCCAGGGCCTGTCTGTGCAATGTGATCTTAGCCGTAACCCCTGCACCTCCTTTTTCTACTCCTCCACATCATCTCAGACACACTAAATGCCTGGCTAAAGACCACTAATGCATGCAGTGCTGTCCTTATCAGATCAATTTATCTCAAGCGTTCGACAAAGGGCCATTTTTCTCTGGTTGTGACATTCAAATTCCAAATGTCACCTTTCTCGTCTTCATCTCTCATCTCAAAGAAAAAAAAAAAGAGAACATGAGTTGCATGGATCTCTGCTTTCTTGTCACACTCTCACATTCACACACCTTTTTTTTTCTCTTTCTAACCATTATTATCTCCATTATTAGGAATTTGTTTAGATTGTTGAGCTTAGTAATGAATTTATTGTGACTGATGTATGAAATTTATACAATAAAATATATATTTCCATGCAATGATAAAAAGCACTTTAGTTCAGCGTCCCTGTCATTATTGGCCAGTAGTGGATATGAAAATCATCTGATTTATAGCCTGAATCAATCTTAATGGCCATGACTATTTAAGGACAAATGGCAGTCTACACCATGCTATGATTCTGGATTCATTCCCCCTTGACTGAAGATCAATGACCAATCAATACTACATCATTGCTACCAAAAGCAGAAAACCAATCTAGTCATATCCCATTTAGCCAACATTAGCTAACGTTTGATGTTGCTGTTTTTTCACTAAATTTAAGAATATGTTTTAATACGTTTTTACTAAGTATGATGCTTAAATTAGTGGAGCTACTGACTCTACATCATCTTCGGTGCCTTACTTTGGTAATTTTAGATTTGAAGAAATATTATTCAACTATATGCATATTGTAAAGTTGAATTCACTCTGAATGGGTTTAGATTGTTTTTACATTTAAATGACACTTTATGGGATGTTCTATTAGGATCCATTCAACAACTTAGAGCTTAAAAACATCAAGATCCAAATCTTCTGACATGACACATCAAAGAAACATCTAAACTATAGAGCCAGCCCAGATACTCAAGGTTTTTCTCTATCCATCTTTTCTTTTTTTATACTTTCCTCCTTTCCATGTGGCCTACTTTAGGGACTCCAGATTTTTACAGACAGACATAGGCGCTAGCTGCCACTTCTGATGTGTCTCTGTTGATGTCTCACTCTCCATACTAAGGCGGAGGGAAAGAGACAACAAATATTCAGCAGTTGATTTGGTTTGAAATGAAACTTGTGGATCTTGTCAACACCAGTTATAAAGATTCAGCTGCAGCAAGAAATCCCGCTCTGCTTTTTGTAATAAGACCATCAATAATTGCCCCATCTGGAAAACATCTTGCCATTTGCAGCATTACCCTTGCCAGTTCCATTATCTACTTCTAATGGCTGATCATTTGAATTTGCTATACTATCTTAATTTCAAGTTGTTGTACAGTTTTCAGTAAACATCCCCCCCCCCTTTTTCTATTTTCAAACAACTTCATTATGAAATTCACTATAAAAAACAGTTTTTGATATGGGAGCCAGAATTTGTGGCATCAAGGACCAGTGGTTCTCAACCATTTTGACTCACCCCTCACTATCATTATATAAAGGTCCACCTACAATATGCATATTGCTGGTATTTCTGGTAATCTGAAATTAAAATTGAAAACTAATTGAAACTGGGAGGGTAAATACAATATATTAATTGACCAGAATTCATTTAAACAAAGTTGGCATGAAACAGAATTTGTGATAGTCTTTTCTTCCCTATTAAGGTGTGTATCTGAGTGTAACGACTTCTCAAACAAGAAAAATGTAGGGCTTCATTTATAGCACTATTTACAATATAGATTTCAAAACAGCTTAACAGTGATAATAGGAAATGAATGAAAAAGAGATTGTTTTTGTTCTGGTCATTCATTTACACGGCAACAGTGTTTTGGTGGCCTGAGAAAGCAAACTTTGAAGTTTGAGTTTTTGAAAACGGGTTTTGAAAGCAAGTACCCTTATCATCTCTGTGTAAACTTACAGTCCATACAGTTTAATAAGAAGATATTTTATACACACAGTCAACTTCGCGAATACAGGAAGAAGCCATCTTTGAAAAATAGTCTCTACCAGTCGATCTACGAACACCGATCCATGTGCACCGGTGAGATGTGAATAAGGTGATAAGGTGAGCGCGAACAGTAGGCTACGTGTACATATTGAAGAGAAGAAAACGGTTCGTGTTTGTGTTTCTTCCGAAAACAACGGACCATATGATATTCTGCACAGTTCAGTGCACATGGTTCGTAGATCGACTGGTAGAGACTATTTTTCAAAGATGGCTTCTTCCTGTATTCGCGAAGTTGACTGTGTGTATAAAATATCTTCTTGTTAAACTGTATGGACACTGACAAAGTTCTCAATGCTTCAATTTGAATGTAGGGACCCTTATTATGCTGTCATGTTAGTGTGGGGCTATTTTGAGCCTTGTTAGTGGTAATAACAAGCGATTTTTATTTGTCATTACTCTATGCCCTATTGAGAATGAGGAGTTGACGTCATTTTACAGGGCTCCTCCCCTCTCCGCCATGTTGGTTGGATTCCCACGGCAAAACAGTATTGATTACGTGTGTTTTTAGCTCGGTAGTAGAGGAGTTTCTCGCAATACCGCACTGTTTTACCATGCCTGGAAGTAACTGCTGCATTAATAACTCCTCCAGTAACTCACACGATACATATGGAAAACATAGGAACAATGGAATTAAGTTTTTGGGGTTACAGAAATTGACACAGCAGGGAGAGTCTGATCTAACGAGGAGACGCCGGATTGCTAGGTTTGCTGATGTCTTTAGTATACGATTTTCACTGTTTACTTTGCTGTGCCTTAACGAACATATGCAAAAGTGTTGTTTGAGTGCCTTGTTCATTACTTTTTTATTTCATTGAAATAAATGTTTGAAACAGCTTGATATGGCTTAACAATATTTATTGAGAACTGAAATATATAGGCTATTTGGACAACATAAGTTTCATGGACAACATAAGTAATAATAATAAAATAATAATACTGTTATTAGTGCAAAAGAACAAAAATATTGATGCTGCTTCTCCAAATACAGCTGTTTTGCACTTTGTGTGAGTGTTCCTGTAAGGTCCCTTTTCTTTTGCCTTATCTTTTAGCATTGCTTTACTTTCTTCCTTTTTTTCTCGTATTCTTAGATCTGTCTGTGTCCTGCAAAAATAATAAATGCGCGAAAATTTAAGAGCTCTGGAATGTTTAGTCACGTCTATGGGTTCTAAAGGTGTTGCCCCTGGTAACCGATAGCTTCTCCTACCGTCATAGCCGACCGGCTCAGATCCCGCCCAAATAGGCACGTGACTCCTCATTCTCAATATACTAGCATTATACTAGCATTATAGGTTAAACTGTTTTAGAGATAGATAACACTATTTACATTCGGCAATCATGAAAACAAATCTCAGATAACGGTTGACTAGGTAGCAATGTGTAATTAGACCAAAGGTTCATTTTGCGCCGGAGTTGTCCTTTAACGTATTAGTCATAAAAAATCAATCAATCAATCAATCAATATGTCAATGGGGTTCGAAAAATAAACTTTAATTCAAAGGGAAAACAAGTTTATTTTTCTTACCTCATTTACTTTGATCACCAAAATGACATATTTTAAAAAAAATTTCTTGTAAAAAAATGTCTTCATGCCTTAAGATAGCTTGAATGTAACTCTACACCCTTGCCTCATTTACTATTTGCGGTACCATGAATATGCAAACTAGCCCTGCCTTTACTCACTCACACCAGCTCAGAGATCCACTCGTTGATGATCACATGTTGACGTGATTGGTTACAAGGTAGTTTTTTTATGTAAGAAACACCAGCGATTTCAAATTGAGACTATCTTTGGTTCACTTCAGTTTTAAATTGTAAATACTCAGCAATGGTGTTGACTTTTGTCTACTTTTGGTTTGTCTACTGCACAGAAAAACCCCAACAAATAAGTTGGCCATTGGATTTAGAATTAGACAGGGGTAACACACTGATCAGGCGCTTGTCTGTGTGGTGTGAATAAGCCATAGACATATAAACAACATTAAAAACTTGATTTTTACCACAAGGGGTCATAAGCACAAGTTTCAGGAGCTGTGTGCTCTTTATTTCAGATTAGAGTTTTTTAATATATTAATAATAACTTATCAATTTAAATACAACTTTCACCCTAAGGCCCCCTTGGAAGTTTGCAAGGGGCAACCTCCCCGTCTCTCTCTTGAAGCCAACACGGAAGTGAATTAAACTGCAATTCATCGAGTGGCCGCATGAGGCTGGCTGCAAATGCGAGTCAAATCTGTATCTCATCCAAGTAAAAATGTCTAACTTCACAGCAGAAAAAAAAACATGTTTACAGCCTGGTGGCAAATAGTTAGTTTGGTCTATGTGCTATTTTTTCCCTTCATGATGATGACTGTGAGGGGGGTGAATTTTTTTTACAACTCATCTGTTTAAATTATAATTAAGCCTTAAAGTTCTGCATATTATAATATCCTACAATAATAATATCTTTGGTTTGACCCATCTGAGAAACTGAGAGGCGGCCAAAATCAAATTGTAAAATGGACTTAAAGCTCTTTACGAAACTTGACGTGAGATGCCGATTGACATATGTGCTTGAATCACTGTCACATGCACAAGCTTAGAGCAATATTGTAAGTAATACATTTTTAACTAGCAGAACAATAATGCATCACGATACACATAGATGACTGCTTGTATGTTGTGAGAAATGTGTGTGATCTCCAGTGTTGGGAGTAACGCATTACAAAAGTAATACATTACAGTAACATATTACTTTTTGCTGTAACGCAGTAGTGTAAGGCATTACTAATCAATTTTCAGTAATATTTTACTCGTTACATGTTCAGTGAGGCTTGTATTACAGTTGTATTACAGTGTATTGTCTGCTTTCACTTCTTAAAGGCAACAGACTATGTGAAAGTTTTAAAGCAGTCTTTTAGTGCCAGTTCAGAGCGGTCGCGTCTGTAACATTGTTTTTTCCTCATAAATGCGAACACGAAAACTAAAATAAAATGAATATTTTAAGTTCTATGGAGACTGGAGAGCCAACCCTTCCTCATCCGATTTGCTAACACAGTCTCATCCCAAATCGTCATATAACTGACGTTTTGGGACGTATTTTGACCATACGTCAATATCCGCCTTTTTAGGGCCCCCTTAAACGTCGGTAGATGGCGATCCCGGGCCGTCATACAACTGACGCTTTACCTTTAACGTCAGTTAGGTGACGGGTTAGGTTTAGGGTTAAGTTTAGGTATGGGGTAGAGTTAGGATCCCATAACCTCATCTACCGACGTTTAAGGGGGCCCTAAAAAGGCGAATATTGACGTATGGTCAAAAGACGTCCCAAAACGTCAGTTATATGACGATTTGGGATGAGACCGGGTTGGATTTGCGCAGTGTAATTAACAGAATTACAAAAAATCGATTTTGCCTCCTATTTTTTTGTCACGCATGAATGTGTCTTTTCCCTAATATTAAAAATAAAACATACGTAGACTGATATTTGTCTAATGTCTGGAGTCCTTTAAGGAAGTAGCCTATATACGTTTCAATACATGTATTTTCTGAGAATTTTTATTTCAAGTTTTGACTGCAAATGTCATGTCTATAATGCTGGACTTCCCCAATTTTAAATAATTTATCCTCAACTAGTTTTGTGGTGTAGGTCTACGTATTTTATAATGTTAACTTCAAATAATCCTAATAGCCTAATTTAAAGATAAGGCAGCATTGGATATGGACGGTAAGGAGAATAACGCTGGAGTTGGAAGAGGTGTGTCGCGATTCTGTAGGTTCGTGGATCTGAGTCGTGTGGCGAATCGCGATTTCGGTTTCATATTGCATATCGTTACAGCCCCAAAGTTAAGTTCTACTTAGTTATTTTGGTGAAAGTAACTCAAAAGTAATACATGAGTAATGTAACGCATTACAATTCTGGGACAGTAATATTGTATGGTAATGAATTACTTTTAAATAACAGTAACAAGTAATACCTAATTTATTACAGTTTGGAAGTAACTTGCACAACACTGGTGATCTCTACTGTTGTATACATGCTCTTAACTAATTGCCTCTTGTGAGATTAATAAAGTTGATCAAAAAGCAAAGTAAATAGTCTCACTTTTAGTTAAGTCTTATATACTATTATAATATTTTGAAGGGCAAAAACATGAACTTTAACCATTGGCTTTACTTTTTCAATCAGCTGTCTCTTCAGCGTGAGGGCAGTAGCATAGCATTAGCACCTCAGCTCCACCCGCGTCGCGCCTCTTTGCCCATTTTAATTGATCCGGTAGTGACGAGAGGTGACGCACTGCCAAGATGGCGACGGCCGGCCCCGCCCACTTTAGGCTTCAAAAACGCTTTTCAGAAACCTACGGGTGATGTCACGGATACTACGTCCATATTTTTTTACAGTCTATGGAAGTTTGCTATAGCCCCATGGTGGGCCCCAGAACCCTGGTTGAGAACCATTAATCCAAAAATGTAATACCAATTGAAGTCTTTCACTTTTGGCCTGAAAAGAGGCTATGCAGCATTAAGTAAAAATGTTTACATAAAATGAGGGGAAATACATATGTAAACTTGTCTTTTTGTTCTCTTCATACTCACATATTAAAGCCATGATTTATCATTGTTCTGTACTATTTTTTTTAATGGATTCTTTGGAGTTGGCTCATGCATGTACAATGTACTAGTTTGTAGTCACTGCTCGGTGAGATGAACATGTACCCCTGAGAGACAAATGTAGAGCCATTTTCAGCAAGGCTAAATCAGACTCTTTATCATTGTCAACCTGGGAAGAAGAGGTTTAGGTTTTGATGTTGAACTAGCAATTAACATGTCCATCATTGAGGCTCTGATGGTGGTTGTGCTACAGGAATACCAGGTACTAAATATGCCTGTGGGTTAATGGCAGTTGATTATAAGATCATATGACCACTCCTGTGGAGGGGGATGAGACAGGGATTGAAATATGCCCATAAATGATGGTGACTGCACATAATGTAGCTAGTTCTTGTGGAGGTGTGAGACTCACATGATCTAGGTCTACCCTTTTCAAAATCCCCTCTCACACAATTTTTATTTTTATTTTTATATTTAAAAATAAAAATAAACAATATGACAGAGTGGACATAATGATGGCATGCAGATATTTCTTAGAAAGAGAAAGTAAAAAAAAATGTTCTAATTTTACTATAAACAATTAACTTTTGATTTAACTTTCTGGTTAAGGTTTGGACATGGCCATGATAAGTAAGATGTGAGTCAAGGGAGACTCCCAGATACTTAAACGTGGATATGATTGAAAGCTTTAGATTAGAAAAGGTGATGGGATTGGATATAGATAGCTATATCCTTACAAAATAGTAGCTAGTGCAGAAGCGAAGTGGCCACCTTACTTGCCCCAAAGATGAGATTGACCGCCACCTTAGAGAAACCCTTTGTGATGAAGCCAGGGATAACTGACTTGGCCATTGTAAGGCCTTGATCATTCCACCGGCACCAACTGTGGAATTTGACAGTAAGGAGCCCAGCTTGAAGGAGGCCCAGGAGGTGGTCAAGGAAGCAAGAACAAGCTCAGCCCTAAGGCAGAGCATGTTACCTTATAGGGTTTATAAAAAGCTGTCCGGGGCCATTTCTGTGATCCTTTTTACACTTGCCATGAACATGCTAATGAAGTCTGCTGAGGTGCAGTGTAGAGATCCCCTCTCAAAATCTGGCATCCAACAACCACCGATTAGGGCTTTCATGGATGACCTAACAGTGACAACAGCATCTGTTCCAGGGAGTAGGTGGATTCTGAAGGGCCTTGATGAGCTGATGACTTGGGCATGCATGAGCTTCAAGCCGGCAAAATTCAGATCCCTGGGGTTGAAGAAAGTGTAGGTCACTGAGAAGTTCTTATTTACACTTGACAACACTCAGATATCATACATTAAGGGAAAAAAAATGTTAGGAGCCTGGGGAAAATATTCAACCGCAGTCTGAGAGACACGACAGCCATCCGAACCACCAGCCAAGAGCTAGAAGCCTGGCTGGTTGCAGTGGACAAGTCAGGCTTAACTGGCAAGTTCAAAGCTTAGATATGTCAGCATGGTATCTAGGGTTGGGTATCGGTTGGGTTTTATCCGATACCATTACCTACTCAGTATTTTTTTAAACGGTTCCGGTGTTTAAGCAGTTCTTGAAACGGTACTTAAGAAAACGAAACCACACACACTTTGTCAAAAAAAAAAAATAATACCCCTTTATTTACAGGGCCAAACTGGACACAATATTAACTTATATCTTTAAACAATATGAATAAAAGTAACATATGGTAATAATAAACAAACCAATATAAAATAAAAATTCACATTTACATAATATCAAATAAAACAATATTGTATCAAACAATGTAATAATGCTGGAGATTAACAGAGATTACTAACAGGGTAATCTAATATCAACATGGCTACAGGTTCCCATGTTCCCTTTCGAGGGAACTCTACACTGCGTTGAGAATCGACACTTTGGGGACGCTCCCTAAGCGTGCGCCTCTGAAGTATAAATGAAACTAATCCAATCCTGATTGGTGTTGCGTCATGACGTAACATGTGACGGCATACCCGGAAGTATAAAAGTGACGCTGTCACAACACACACTAGCTTTCGCTCTTCAGCAAGCGCTCTGTGTTGAAAAACTGTCTTATTTGGTGTTGTTTGTCACTCAGTTTGAACTAGAAATGGCCAGCAAACAATTTAAAAGATGTGTGCATCCCTGTCCTCGTTATATCACGGGTGTTTACACACATGCTTTATGTGTAAATTGTTTGGGAGCGCAGCATGCACGAGCAGCTCTCGAGGGAGCTGCTTGTGCAGACTGTGAAGCACTTCCTATTAGAGTGCTGCGCTCTCGGCTGGCGTGCTTTGATGAGCACGGTCAAGCTCGAGTTCCCCACGGTTCTGGTCCCGCGTCCGTTGAGGCGGCGCGGTGACTGAGATTGTGCGGTTCGCAGCGGGATCTTGCAGATGAGAATGAGACTGCTGAGGCACTTTCTCATTCATCGTCTGATGATCCCGTAGCCCCTGTGAGTGGTGCAGAAGCCCGCGCCGCGGCTTCTTCTGACCACGATCAGGTTCCGATACTCGAGCTCTCTACTTCCGAGGAAGTAGACGTGCTCAGTATCGATGCGGATGACCGTGAGTTAGGCGCGCCAATTCACGGCCAAGCATATGAGGAACTGGTGAGGTTGTGAGTCGTGCCGTGGCCAGACTTAACATCAGCTGGCCAAAAGATGAGCAGGGAACGCAAGTTCAAAGTAAATTAGATGAGCGTTTCATGCGGCACGGGTCACGGCCTTAGCGCCGGGGTATGCCGTTTTTCCCCGATCTCCACAAAAAGATCACAAGATCGTGGGATAAACCGCATTCGTCCCGTGTCTCCAAACCCAGTGTCCTAAATTATTGCAATATGGAATCTAGTGGCTCGGATCTCGCGTTTGCCGAGGCAGCGTGTAGACGGGTTTACTTTTGCAATAAAGATTCTGTGAATGAGATCTCGTGTTTGCAGAGGCAGCGCGTGGATTTAAGGTCTGCATTGCAATACAGAATCTATAGTGGCTTGGATCTCGCGTTTGCCGAGGCAACGTGTAGACGGGTTTACTTTTGCAATAAAGATTCTGTGACTGAGATCTCACGTTCGCCGAGGCAGCGTGAAGATTACGAGTCTACTTTACAAAAAAGAAAACTGGCCTGTTCTCCGACGCTGTAACTTCAGTCGTCAATAGCTTTATAAATAAAATTATATATATATATATATATATATATATATATAATAAAGTAAATATATATAAATATATATGCTGTCCCACCGTTTTGAACATTTCGGGCTACTTGAATTTCCAGCGAACGCACACTGTGCCGTTCACCCCAAGGGCTTGCAACCGGGCACTGACTATGGTCACAAAAATTTTTCTCTACTTTTTCCCGCCGGTCATCTGCTTCAGGAAGTCGAGAATAGTGCTCGAGAAACACCCGAGACCGGTCTCGAGGGGCTGGTTCCCTTAGTAGGTTTTGTAGAATGGCAACGCATTCCAATATATCTATATGGGTTCGGTTACCGACCTCCCAAGTTTGTTGGGGTCGTACCGACTGCAGTGGTTCCAGAACAGGCTCAGGTTATGGAACAAGAGGTACAGACTCTACTGGAATTAAGGGGCCATAGAGAGTGTTCCCCTACCAGATAGGAAGTCCAGGTTGACTGAGGCCAATTTTAGATCTAAGGCTATTGACTTGTTCTTTGAGGAGATCCAGTTCAAAATGCTTACAATTTCCATTATCAGAAACCAAAGCAGATCCGAGGACTGGTTTGGCATGGTAGATCTAAAAGTTGGGGCTGTCCACTCAGTTGCAGGGCAATCAAGGCCCTCTAGGAAACGATGTGTATTGCCCGCCGTCTATGGCGCTTCGGGCTGCATCATTCTCCAGTGAACCTACTCTGCGTCGTTTTTCCTTGGAAAAAAAAAGAGGATCAGTTATGGTCACGGAACCGTATCGACTACAGCCTGCCGATCTTCCGCTTCAGGCAGTCGAGAAGGGTGCTCGAAAAACACCAGAGGCCAGTCTCGAGAGGCTGGTTCTCTTAGATCCGTTTGGCCTAGCACTCTCTCCCCGCATGTTCATGTGTAGGTATATGGATGCAACTCTGGCTCCACTGAGGCTTCAGGGCATCCGTATACTGAATTACTTCGATGACGCGCAGATGCCTTCTTTCTCTGGTAATTTGGAGGAAACCTTGGTTCCTATCCCAAGGGCCAGTGCGGGGAGCGTCATGTCGCTGGAAAACCGCTTCGACAGTCGCCTCCCTCCCTGGTTGGGGCGCGGTCATGAACGGCCGCTTTGCCAGGGGTCTGTGGCAGGACCCATTCTGATCCAATCCTGGTACATAAATTGTGTCATTCTTGGTACATAAATTGTCTAGAAATGATGGCTGTGTTCAGGGCTCTGAGGAGCTTCCTTCCAGACATCAAGGATTATCATGTCTTGATACAGTACGTCCGGACAATACATCAGTGGTAGCCTATCTGAACTGACAAGAGGGACTCAGATCGCGCCCTCTGTACAGTCTGGTGCATCAGATTATTCTTTGGTCCCAAGGGAAAATACTGTCTATCAAAGCAATGTATATTCCGGGGGTTCAGAATCAGGGAGCAGACATCCTGTAGAAGCAGGGGCTGAGGCCCGGGGAATGGAGACTTCATCCAGATGTGGTGAAGTTGATATGGGAGAGGTTTGGACCAATGGAAGAGGATCTATTCGCGTCCCGAGAGACGTCCCACTGCCCACTTTGGTTCTCCCTCTCACATCAAGCCCCACTGGGGTTGGATGCCTTGGTACAGGCCTGGCCGAGGCTTCGCCTGAACGCATTTCCCCCGATCGCTCTGCTCCCGGAAGTCCTGGAGAGGGTCCGTCAAGAGGGCATCAGTCTGCTTCTGGTTGCCCCAATGTGGCCGACCCGAGTATGGTTTTCAGACATAATATCACTCCTGATAGCTCCGCCATGGCAGATTCCTCTGAGGACAATCTTCCACCCTCACCCGGAGCTGTGGAAGCTGTGGGTCTGGCCTCTGAGGGGGTTCAGTACCTAATGCTGGTCTATCAGCCGGAGTGGTTGAAACCATACTTAGCTCTAGGGCTCCATCTACTAGGAGATTATATGGCCTCAAGTGGAATGTTTTTGTCACTTGGTGTAGAGAACATGAGTTAGATCCAGTGAACTGCCCGGTGGCTTCAGTTCTGGAATTTCTTCAAGATCGTTTCTTTGCGGGTCTCTCCCCTTCCACGCTTAAGGTGTACGTGGCTGCCATTGCGGCTTTCCACGCACCGTTAAGTGATGGGCCTCTGGGGAGGCACCAGTTGGTCATTCAGTTTCTCTGTGGTACTTGGAGGATGAGACCGACAACCAGGTCCAGGGTTCCTGCCTGGGACCTGGCAATAGTTCTGGAAGGGTTAT
The DNA here is from genome assembly GCF_016745375.1 of Pimephales promelas. Next base: position 2,070,024 of record NW_024121555.1, read on the forward strand.
CCCTGGCCCCCTTCGAACCTTTGCAGTCGGCTTCACCTAAGGACTTAACGCTAAAAATGGTAGTTCTATTAGCTATTACCTCACTTAAGAGGGTGGGAGATCTCCAAGCCCTGGCAGTGACACCAGCTTGCTTGGAGTTTGCCCCTGGCAGAGTAAAGGCCTTTTTGCATATTCGCAGTCTAAAAACACTGGGCACTATCATTGGCATCATTCTTGAAAGCCATAGCAGACACCATCTCCAGCATAATTTCCCACTGTAAGCACCTTCACCCAGTGAAGAAGACCATCAGTTTTGTCAGCATTAAGGAGAAGGTAAAACCAGGAGCTAGGACCACCTCATCTGGCCTGCTAACATCAGCACAGGACTGGGAGCTGAAGATTGACCTGGGAAAGTAGCTTAAGTTTCCAGAAACTGTTGCAATAACATTGTTAAGGCCAGATATGGTAGAGATATCTGAATCATACAAGTAAATTATACTCTTAGGACTTACTGTTCCCTGTGAGGACTGCATCGAGGAGGCCAGTGAGAGGATCAGAACTAAGTATAGCAAGCTGATACAAGAGTGTCGAAGTAACGGCTGGCGAGCAAGGTGCAAACCCATCGAGGTGGGATGCAGAGGGTTTGCAGTCCAGTAACTCAGCAGGGCCTATAATATTGTAGATATCAAGGGGGGCAGGAAACAAAATGGCCTGAAGTTTGCCAGGGAGGCAGTGGAAGTTGCTTCAAGATGGCTATGGACCAAGAGAGCGCTTGATCAACCCCGGCTGGGTCGCCTGGTCGAGGGAGTCTGATTGTTGAAAGACCTGAAACACTGATGACCCCAGGAAACATCAGTGATGATTTGTCAAGGTGCATCACATGGTGATGTATGCTAAAAGTAAACAATAATAATAATACTAATAATAATAATCACATCAGCTCAACACAACTTAACTTTTTTAAGTTAAAAATAATCCAAAATAATTATTAAAAAAAAAAAAAACATATTCTGCCAGTGGTCAAAACCATCTAGCTATGATTCAAAAACGTTTAGCTTGTAATAATGATTTTAATTCCAGTGGTACTGGTGGGTTTCCGCGGGAAATTCGAGCATGTCTTTGCGTCATTTCGTCACACCCATACACATAAAGAAGGAGTCTCGGCTAGCTGCACGTGAGGAGATGTAGAGATGTATAGGCTTTTCTTGCAGCACTTTACATAATTAAACTTATGGCATCCAAATAGATCCAAACAACAATCATCAGTGTCAACTGGAGATTCAGCAGTTATACAACCCAAAAGACTTCATACTTCAGATTTAAGGTGGCTAGAGAAAGAGAAAGAAACCGTCTCATGCGAACACAAGGATTTAAACATCGGTGGGGCTTTTGAAAAGTATGTGTTTTGAAGGGGTTCAAAATGGAGAAGAGATGGCTTTTTTTCTGCTGAACAAGTAAGACATTTCAATAGTTAAATCGGTTAACAATTTTCTTATTTCACACAGTTATGGAGTTTCCTTTGTTGTGCCTTTCTCGTTTTGCTATTATGGAGAATATGAAGTCTGAACTACACAGGTAACCATAAAACACATTAAATTTAACATTAGTCACGCAATACTGATGTTGTTAACATGAACAATTTGAGAACAAAGTAGGCTATAATTTGCATGGTTGCTGTAAATCGCGTTGATTAAATCTAACAAAGCTTATCATGTCGAATGTTTTTTCCCCTCTAGTTGATCAGAACAAAAGTGGATGTTACTTACTTGTTCAGAAGACATTTTCCAGTGAAAATTATTATGTTGGTCAAACTTTCAAAAAGTTAATGTGATTCTGTATGACAGTATCCACACAGTGCAGTGATTGACAGCAGCACTCGCCTCAAAACACTGTGTTCATCCTCACTGTTTCATGCCGATTTACAACCCACGTAAAGATGATAATTCCACGAATAACTGCAATTGCAGATTTCTAATAGAGATGGTGACAAAGAGCAAAAAATGAGGACTGCAGCTTTAAGAAATGTATGAATTTTCTGAATAAGAATAAAACAAACAAAAATAATAATCAAATTAATACATCTGTGATGCACCACTGTTACTGCATCTCGAGACAGGTTTTATGTGTCAATATGGAAATAAGAATGTGATTCATTCTTTTAAAATTGTCAAGTAAAAAAAAAAAAACACTAAATATTTTAAAGTAAACAGTGTGTGAAAGTGTTAAAGTTTAACCGTGTTGCATCCCAATAATGAATTCTTTGGTGGTGCCCTTTTTATAGGTCAAATAAGAGGTTTGACAAAAAATATCTCATGTCTAATTCATGTTCAAGAATTGAGACCTAACTTACACCAATTCAATGTGCATCATTGACTGGCTTTAGGCCTAATCTGGTAAATATCTCTTAATAAAGTCATTACAAATTGATCATTCTGTCCCGATATGCTTACAGACATGTTTAATATCCCTTCATTGTGAGGGAGAAAGTAAGTGCGGAAATTTAGGGATAATATGACTAGAGACACTGGGTCTAGACAGAGGTGTAATGTGATTTAGAATGAGTGGCCAAAGTGCCTAATCCTCTAATTCACATTTTTTTCTGTTTGGGTGTGTTAGTGGAACAGATCCATCACTTCCAGGCAGAATTATCAGGCATTGTCAAGCAAATTTGATCAGGGCGAACAGTAGTGCTCAACCTGTCTGCAGACTCTCTACAGACAGGCATTCTTCGAGGATCATTACGTTAACTCTTTGACAACACATAGACGGATAAGCTGATTATTAACTCAGTATTACAACACATATTCAGAAGCTGTCTTGCACACAAACCGCTGTGTTGAGTGAGAATAATGATCACTTGTTCACCAACCAAAAACAAGACATACTTACTATTGAAGTATATCTTTTTAAACTTTAAGTATGGAATTTTGGGTATAGGTAGATGAGAGAATGACACATACCCAGACTTTGTGTGATGAGATTATTACGCCCATGACACAGTCTTACTGATAGCCATTGTAATTAAGTCCTGGTTTTGAGACAAAGGAAATTGCACATTCATCATATCAAATTGGCACATGTGGGTGAGCATTTTTTTATTTTTTATTTGGTTGAACAGATGAATCACCTGCTGGGGGCAATGGATGTGACTAGCTTCAAACTTTCAAAGAGCAAATTGTATAAGCATGCAGGCTAAATGTGGGGTGTTCATTTATGATTGGTGGTAGATCATTTAATATTTGTATTCTGCTGTGGTTTTTGCCTCTGTGTCTTTTGTCTCTGTTAATGATGTCAGACTCAAGGGATCCATTTAGAGTCTCACTGCTGGTACTTTAATCTTGTAAGTCTCATTTCTTTGAAACTTAATCAATTGCTTTAAGTTTGCATCAACTTAATTGTGTTTGGGTGTTTTATTTAAGCTACAATTTGAAGAGTTCAGATGCAAACGCCTCTAAATGCCATTTGAAATGTTCTTCTTTAATGATGATTTTTATCAAACTTGTATATTTAAGTTCAGTAATTTCACTTAAATAACAATTAATAGGTAATTATCATTGCCATTTAAGTGAAATCACTGAACTTAAATATACAAGCTTGATAAAAATGATCATTCTAGAAGAAAATTTCAAATGGCACTTAGAGGCTTTTGCATCTGAACTCTTCATTTATTTATTTATTATTTTCTTTTCATACTCGCACTGTTTTGATTTTTTTTTCTTTTGAAGAATGTAGTAATGACATGTTTTTCATGCATTTACAGTGAAAAGAGACTGGAGATTTAAAAGTGTCAAAAAGTAAATCACCATAAAACTATCATATTCCACATGTAACTCTTACGGTTCTCCTCTGTGTGGAATGCGAACTGGCGTACGCTAAAGGCTGCAGCCGCTATAGGGCAGTATTAGCCATTAGTGTGTCTATTGAGTGAGGTTTACTCATACAGCTCTTACAGTACTAGCTGGCCTCTGTTACACATACAACTTTTATTCCAACACTTCTGAAGCTATATACGGCATAGGTTTTTTTTTTTCAACATTAAATGAATAAAAAATATATATGGACCTCTTTTATGATATTTTGTGGTGTATTTTTGTGTTTTGTGTTATTTTAAATTTCTGACTGAGCATAGGCCTACTGAATTTTAAATTTTATTGAACTATTTCTTTATTATTCTGTAATAATGTTCTACATAAACCTGTTTTTCATGTGGCCATAGTGTTAATGTGTCCAGTTATCTTACAAGTTAGTCATCTTTTTTTTTCTTTCTTTTTTTTTTTTTTCTTTAAGACTGGTCATAACTTTAAGTCAGTTACATAAAAAGGTAGATTGGACTGATCTAATCTGAATCCGAAAAGTAAGACCAATTAGCCCTAACCAATTGGCTTTATGCACAGCTGCACTACTTCCTGAACTTAAGCCAGCTCCTATGTTTCCTGTCTGCCATTATTGGCCAAGCTTGATTAATTCAGGTGTGTCTGATTATTGTTGCCGTGACTACTGAGGTCAGGCACACCTGAACTAATCAATTTGTCCAATAAGTTCAGGAAGTGGTGCAGCTGTGCATTAAGCCAATTGCTAGTTGGTCAGACTAGTCAGACAAACTGTCTCAATTTAGTGGTTATGTTTATGCAACTGGTCCATTGATTCATTGTGCTTTTGGAGACTTATATTTTACCTAGTTGTCATTTTTTTTCTCTATAGTCGTTCTCTTGGACACTACTGCTGTGCTGGGAGAACTAAGCTGGAAGACCTACCCAATGAATGGGGTAAGTAATATTTCCTTGTGACCCTTGTACCTTACACATAATTTCCCTTGCACTATGTACATAAGGTAAACGCACCACCAGGGCCATACGAGGTACTGTAGGAGAATCGGGCAACCCTCAGTCCGTTCGTCTATCATTTATCGTTGCATACCACAGTTGTTTAAAAAGAGATTTCCCACCATACCAATTTAAACATTACTTATCTCAGGTTAATACAATCAGGGCCGGCCCGAGGCATAAGCGAACTACGCGGCTGCTTGGGGCCCCCTGGCCACCAGGGGGCCCCCTAATCGAGGTTATTTTTTATTTTTATTTTTTTAGATGACTTAAACAAGTGACATAAATCAATGAATGAATGAATATGACTGAATGAATAGTTCAAGACAACAAAATTCTGATTTAATGGTCAATATACCTGCCTACAAGTTACAACTGCTGCTCTGTCTGCCAGCGTTTAAGTCATACGCATAATCTTCTAGACACCTCGCGCGTGCATAGACAATTCGTGCGCAACTGCGCCTAGTCACGGTATCGGTTTAAGTTGGAGAAAATAGCCCGCAGGAGAACTTATCCTTCAAGGTGTAAGGGTAGCAGTTTGAATAAATAATAAACATAGCAGTTTGAACTCTTCTCCACTTTATTATACCACACATCAGATCTCCAAACACCCGCGACACTCAGTAGCCTAGCAAGTGCGCACGACCCATATACGGCAAGCCCCGAGGGGAAAAATACATTGCATACACACATACAACGAGCGCCAGAACATCATAACCGGTATTATAGTAGCTAACAGACTGTGTTGATTATGTCATGTACTATATAACAAAGTCTGTTACAATAAAAATAATAACAATAATAAAGATTTTGAGGATAGTTACTCTGTATTGAGACAGTTGAGAAATAGGCTAGTAATATTTTTAGTTTTCAACAATAGCTGAGACCCAGAAAGTTTTTTTTTTTAATTTAGTTTTTTTTCATGTCATCACATTGTTTAGAGCATAATAAACAAATGGTAAAAAAAAAAAAAAACCTTTTTGAAAAATTATATTTTATTCATATGTAATACTTTGTCCTCTGTAGTGGACACCAGGACTCAGTTGTTAAAATTAAATGACATACAATGTGTAGGCAAAAACAATGGGATTTTTTTTTTTCAATCACCAATACATTTTGGGGTTTCAGGATTTTTTTGAACTAAAATTTGTATAAAGATGATTATCAACTATGTTATGAAAGATATAATGGAATTAATTGATACACCAATTTACTTTATGCAATATATGGGTAAAATTGGCATAAATTAATATTCCCATTCAATGCAAAGTATCTATACACTGTATCTAATTTGCACATTAATGTGTTCTTGGAGCAACATTTAATGAGGAAAGAAGTGTAAGCATTGGCGTAATAATAAGCAACATTTTAATAATAATATCTAATATGTCATAAGAATATTGACGTATAATTTATTTACATATTCACTTGTTATGTCTCCCAGAATGCCTGATAAACATGATTTATGTCCTGATGTTCTCTACAGTGGACATGAATGAAATCAATGCCCTGTAACGGAAAGTCATTTTTTTCATTTGAAACCCCATAACATTTTCATGAGATGTTGGTTGATGAAATACAATTTGAAAAGTAGTTAGATTTAAATTATAATTACAATATATTACCATACTTCAATAAGAGTGCTATACATTTGATCACTAAATTAATGTTAGACATTTTTAAAGACCAAGGAGAAGTTGTTTTCATGGTGAAACCTCCAAACATTTGGTATCTCTGTATTGCCCTGAATGTGCTCTTTACAGGACATCCAGAAAAAAAAAATGTGACATGCATGGTGTCAGAGAAATACACTAAAATATAATGTCCACTACAGTGGACAAAAGTCTATTCCTGGGTCCCAGGAGGATAGGCCAAAGTATCATTGCTCTTACGTTTCTAATTTCTCAGTTTTGTCATAATTTTAGCAAATAATTTATTGTATATGTTTTGAGACAGTTTTAAGACTGTTTTCAAACTTTTTTATTTAAGTAGGCATTTATTTTTTTATTAATACATAACCTCAGTGTATTCATTTATAATGTATCATTTTTGCGTGACATTTATGTCAATAATCGTCAAACACAGTTGACTCCGCGTCGTGGGAGGGGCCCCCAAATCAAATTCTGCTTAGGGCCCCCAAAAGGCTCGGGCCGGCGCTGAATACAATCCACATGATTCGTGTGAAAAAAACGTTTCTTATAATTAAATTTAATTAAAACAAGCCACTGAGATGGCATTAGTGATCTGAAATGTATATGCATAACTTCTTAGAACGTAATATTTAACACAGGTCTTAATAATTCAATTTCACCTCCTTTCATTCTTGTGAGTACTATAGAGGGATTTCCCAAGACATTAAAACCAGTCAAAGGGCTAGAAGCAATTTGAATAAAGCAACCAAGTGTGATCTCGGAGCCCAAAAAGAGTCTCTAATAGTAGAGCTACTATTATTAAATTAATTTCATGATAAAGAACAGAATGTTTGATGCTCAATCACTGCCCTTTTTCTGAGGCTGACTATAACTAGTCCTGTCTTTTGAGCTGTACTAGAGTAGAAGTGTTGAAGTGGAGGAACCAGTAGGCAGGGTGTTTTTTTATAATCTTTTATTTATTTATTTCAGGTTGTGTAAAATGACCTGTAGCCTATAAAATGATTTCCCAATGGAGTTGCTGTGCACATCTTCATATTAGTTCTGCTCTTACACAGGTGCCCATGATGTCAAAGAAAGCGAGTTCATCTCAACAGTAAACACCACTTGGGGTTTCTTTTTTCCTGCAGTAAGAGTCTGGTGCATACCTCCAATCAAATCAATAATTCATGCTATAATGTCCTGGGTCACATACCTCTTCTATTAGTATTTACCACAATGTCTTTTCCTAGTTCTCTCTGTTAGGTCAGGGTATGTGGTGTTAATCAAAGCCTTTTTGCGTTCTTCTCCCATAGCCAGATGGAACACACCTTTTCCAGTCTGGGGAGACTTTACCCGCCATTTAATTTGTTTTCTAGCATTAGGAGACCAGCGTATGTTTTGTTTACTCTGGCACAGACATATTCTATGGGGATTCTATCTCTCTACCTATCTCTCAGCCTCTCTCCCCTCTACCTTCTCTGTTTGAAAGAACAGGTTTGTTTGTGCTGTTCCATTGACTATTCTCTTGGCTCCCCTCCACTGTTAGCTCTGCAGAATCTGTGCTGTAATAACCAAATGTGTTACAGAGACCTGGTGTTCTCACATAGTGTACACTCTGTGAAAGTATTATATGCTCATGCTAACCACAATCAATAGTTCAGTGACACCTGGAAACACCAGGAAAATCTATAATAATTTTATACATGCACTTTAAATCTTTCCACTCTGTCCACTATACTGTGAAAAATATAGTGATGAGGACGAGACCACCTTTGAAAAGTCCGAGTCAAGACCGAGTCTTTGAAGGGTCGAGTCCGAGTCGAGACCGAGTCGGTTGGTTTTCAACTACAGTCGAGTCCGAGAGGAAGGTCTTTGAGGAAGCAAGTCCGAGTCGAGATATCAGTTTTGACATTCATGATTTAATATCACCCCAGTTAATAATCAACTGTTTGGCCTACAGACTAAGCTAGATTGGAAATTGTTTAGAGCAGTCGTTAGTGATGGGGACGAGTCCGAGTCAAGACCGAGTCTTTGAAGGGTCGAGTTCGAGTCGAGACCGAGTCTTTGAAGGAACAAGTCCAAGACGAGTCCGAGAAAGCAGAAATCAGATTTCACTGAGAGCAAGTCATGTAGTGTGAACCGCACAGTTCAGCCCGACGTTTTAAAATCATGTAGTGTGAACAAGGCATTAGTTGTGTGCATGGAGGGGAAAACGCATGTGCAAGTTACTTTACTTCCTGAAGAAGTGCGCACCCGAGTCCGTGTTGCCTTTATATTCACGTGATCCAGGACCCCAGTACGCATCTGGGTCCCATGACAGTGTTCAGATTTGCGATTTTTCATGCGAACCGTGCCCCGTTCTGAACTAAACTGCCAGTGTGAAAGCCCCCTAAGAGACATGAAACCAGGGAGACTGCTAAGAACTGCAGTGTAACACTAAACAAGCCTTCACAGACAATGAATGAGAAAACCAGGTTTATATGGGGTGAACTAAACAAGATAATGAAACACAGTTGAATTTGATAATGGATGAAGAGTCTGGGCAGTGAGTCCCTCTGGTGGCTTTCAAGGGCACTCCAGATGGTGACCATTACGGTGCTCCACTTGTCCGACACACGACTGTCGTGTGGTGTCGTGACGCCACCCTACATTTGTACGTTGATGGGCGTTCCTTTGTCCTGTCCTGTCTCCTGTCTCGTAAAAGCGGAGCGCGGAGAAGTGGATCAGCACCGTTACAAATGTGCTTAGGTGCTAAATAAATATTTCTTATTATTATGAGGCTTAACGTTTTAGTGAAAACCATGATACATGATTTTCAGCTTCTCTGATGAAAAGAAAGTAAAAAAAAAATGTTTCATTTAAAATATAAAACTTTTATAACATAATTTATTTACTGTCACTACTGTCACTTTTGATAAAAATCCATCCTTGCTAAATACAAGCATCAATTTCTTTAAAAAAAAATATTTCTGACCCGATACGTTTGAATGGTACTATATATAAGTAATTTAAAAAGTCACAAGTGCAAATATCTTTTGATGAAATAAGTTTTTTGTTGTAAGAAGTTAGGCTTAAAAAAAACTGGTTTTGATCTCGTTTAGTTTAGCTCTGGTCTTGCTGTCCTTTTCAAGATGAAAAGGCTGTGACAATCATCAAAGATTGTCAATTAATTTTAAATGAGTGTAATTAAAAAACAGTCAGCATGGTTGCATTGCTGTAGTTACGATACAAAGACTTCTGTGTCAATCAGAGAGTGATTAATGATCGCTTAACGCTCTCTCGTTCCCTGTCGGCCATTTGAAAGTTTGACCTTTTCTAAAAAGGCCTGTCCGTCTCTTTTCAAAGAGAGCACAGCACTGGTATGTGAATGATTAATACATGCTGTTTTAGAAGTTGTGTCAAGATGAGACAGAAAGCCACACTTTTGAGTGTTAATTCCTTATCTGTAATGGGACTTTCAGTGACCTTCAGTAGGGCAGATCTGGTATTCATGATAGATTACAATGGAATCTGGAGCTTAACCATTCAACCTCAGCTGGTCGATGTTTTATACCAGCGAGTTCAACCAGGGTACCCCACGCAGAGCAGGCACTGGCATACTATGATTTTGCTTTGTTATACCAATAAAAAAAACAAATGATAAATTATAGGGCTGCCAATAGATACAGATTCTTATGAATTTACAAAAAAGATAAATATAACAACTCCTGATTATTATCCAGATTGTATAGTTTCATATTTTTTTTTTATAAAATTGTATAAATTTGTGAAGATCTTTATGGCTCTGAAATACTTCAGACAAAATCCAAGAATAAACTTGTGTGACATAATTTAGAACAAATATAGGCTAAAACAAAGTTTTTTTGGAGATAGTTTGATAAAAAAAAACTTGACTGTTTGGAGATAGTTTGATAAAAAAAACAGATTGAGGAAGTGAAGTTTCTTAAAAAAAAGAAAAAAAAAAAAAAAAAAAAAAAAAAGAAATTGCCTGTGAAAGCTTCAAACCACCATTGGTCCATGCAATTACTTAGTAGGTATAGGTGAGCTCAGAGGCTGAAATTTTCACCAATACATTTCTTCTGTTCAGTCCATCAAGGTCAGACTTGTGTGAAAATATGATCACACTAGAGGCTGCCTTAGAGTAGAAACCGATGTTGTAATTTTATCCGTAAGCAATACTGGTACTATTTTATTCGCATCTAACACTTTGCTGCTTGCTTTAAAGCAATCTATTGTATAAAGGGTAACACTTTACTTGAAGGGGTGTGCGTAAGACTGACATGACACCTTTATAATCATGACATGACACGTGTCATGAATATGAAGGACATTTCATGCATATTTATGACTACTGTCATTAAGTGTCACTCGCTCAATTATGAATTTTTAATGCAAATATGACATCATTTGAGATGTCTTGGTAGACAGCTTGACATAAACCAATACATGGTAAATGGTAAATGGACTGCATTTATATAGCGCTTTCACAGACCCAATGGCCACAAAAGCGCTTTACATTTTGCCTCACATTCACCCATTCATACACCAACAGCGGTGTCAGCTACAAGGCGCCATCCAGCTCGTCGGGTTAGATGTCTTGCTCACGGACACCTCGACACTTTGTCAGGTGGAACCGGGGATTGAATCACCAACCTTCCGGTTTGTAGACAACCTACACGAACCTACATGAACCACTGAGCCACTGCCGCAAATATGACATCATTTACATCATACACTCTATAACCAATGCTGGGTTGTTTGAACCCAAATTTGGGTCAAATATGGACAAACCCAAATGATGGGTTAAAAATGTAATTTCAAATTTTAATCCAACTTTAAATTTTGTTAATTGCATTTTAACCAAACATTTGGGTTTTTCCATATTTGACCCAAATTTGGGTTGAAACAACCCAGCATTTTTTAGAGTGTGACCTGTCAGTGTTTTTGCCATGACAACTTTTAAATGTAACACCAGCATGTGCTCTCTGAAATCTGAGGCTTATTCAGTGGTTCTTGATTGAGTTCAGAGAGTGTTACTTCTAATTGACATTTAAAAAAAAATAATAAAAAATAAATAAAAAATAAAAAAACAGGAGCTCCCACTGATTTAGAGGAACTTTTGTTTTCATCATTGCAACTGACACTAAACACAAAGCTTGATTTTAACTCTCGCCCACATCTTGAGAGCATCTCTTTTAACACAGGCAAGTTTTCCTTCTGTTCTACTCAGCTTTTGATATGTGAAGCGGCAGCATTTCACACTCACAGTCCTGATCCAAAAGTGACTGATGAGCTCTACACAAATCTCTGTTTTCATGATGTGATTCACTGATATTATTTTTTAGCAGGGAATGTAAGTATATGACAGGCCACGTTTTATAGACAGGCCATGTAATGCTGTGGATTTTTAATTTTTTACCTCATGTATTATTATGGTGGTAATCAGTACATTTAAGACCATGAAATGACCATGAAATTAAATTTGACCGTAAATGTTTTCTAAATGCATGTCATAGATCTTATTGTGAAGCATTTAATCCATGCAAGGATTTTTTTTTTTTATGTTTTGACATTGTAATGTTTAATCAAAATGTCATAACTGGACCTTTCAGTGAAACCGACTTCCACTTAAACTCACCCCTGCAAGCTCACGTTCATCTGTCTCCACTTTTGAGTGCAACACCCCAACGCATTCTCATCCTTTAAAGGAGAACTCCGTCTACTAAAACATTGGTACATAGTCAACCGTTCTGTGAGATTTGTTTTCATGATAATCGAATGTAAAGAGTTTTATCTCTAAAAACTGTTTAGTGTATAATGCTAGTACTGGGGGCATTGACTAGGTAAAAGAAATCGCTAGTTTATACCACTAATAAGGCTCAAAATAGCCGCACACTAACGCAGTAACATAATGAGGCTCCATACATGCAAAACGAAGCATTGAGAACTTTGTAAGTGTACAGACCGTTTAATAAGAAGATACTTTATGAAGACAGTTCACTTTGCGTATACAGACAGGAGCCATCTTAAAAAATAGTCTCGATAAGTCGATCCCCGAACGGCGTGCTGAGTGATCTGAACTGTATGAAGTTCAGCGAACTTCTGAACTATATGAACCGCGTTCGGGGATCGACTTATCGAGACTATTTTTTAAGATGGCTCCTGTCTGTATACACGAGTGAACTGTCTTCATAAAGTTTCTTCTTATTAAACAGTCTGTACACTTACAAAGTTCTCAATGCTTCGTTTTGCATGTATGGAGCCTCAGTATGTTTCTGTGTTAGTGTGGGGCTATTTTGAGCCTTGTTAGTGGTATAAAGTAGCGATTTATTTTTACTTAGTCAATGCCCCCATTACTAGCATTATACGCTAAACAGTTTTTAGAGATAAAACTCTTTACATTCGATTATCATGAAAACAAATATCAGATAACGATTGACTAGGTACCGATGTTTTATTAGACCAAAGGTTCATTGTTCGCCGGAGTTCTCCTTTAACGTCATATAGAACGCTATATGCAAAAACGGCGCTATACTACGCACATGGCACCCGTTATCGTTAATATAACACGCGCTTTGAGGGCTAAGTTTAGGTGTGGGGTAGGGTGTGCGTGTCATATTCACGCTAAAGGATTTATGACGTCTTGGGTTCGCGTGTTATATTAACGATAAAGGGTGCCATGTGCGTAGTATAGCACCGTTTTTGCATTTTGCGTTCTATATGACGTTAAAGAATGAGAACGGGCTGAACACCCACATTGATGAGCGGTGTCTGAGGCTTGTGTAAACACACTCTAATTTCATTGAGGGGTGGTGGTGGTGCAATGGATAAGACACATGCTTTTGGTGTGAGAGACCCGGGTTCGAATCCACTGTGAGACACCAATGTGTCCCTGAGCAAGACACTTAACCCCTAGTTGGTCCGGAGGCATGCGACCTCTGACATATAAAGCATTTGTAAGTCACTTTGGATAAAAGTGTAAGCTGCTTTGGAAAAAAGTCGCTTTTTGTCCAAAGCGACATACAATTGCTATATACTGTATGTCAGAGGTCGCACGCCTCTGGAGCAACTAGGGGTTAAGTGTCTTGCTCAGCGACACATTGGTGTCTCACAGAGTAGATTCGAACCCAGGTATCTCACACCTAAGGCATGTGTCTTATCCACTGCGCAATCACCACAGCAGAGGAACCTGGGGTTTATAATATCAAAAAGGACAGAGGTTTCTGTCCTTTTTGATATTATAAACTGACATGAAAGTATTAACGATAGCATCAGGAGTCACGTAAGTAAAAGGACTTCACGTCAGACTCCTCCCATGCTCCCTCGGGAGAGAATCAGGAAAGAACAAAGCTTCTCATCAGTCTTTTTCAGTCTTAAGAATGCACAATAATGAGCACATCCAGCTACCTTGAGGAGTCCACCAGTAGCATTTTCCTTACAAGCACATACAAACAAGCATCTCCTGAAGACAAAAAAGATTGATGACGTGTGCCATTGGCGTCCTTTTATTCTTCCGAGGAACTCCGCTTATGACATCATGGGCTGTCGCCAGCCAATGAAATAGGAGTGTGTTTACACATGCTTCAGACACCAGTCATGCTGATGGCTTTCCCCATAGTGTTGATCCAAGATGCAGTGTTGAGTTTGACTTCAAAAGGGAACGCAGACTCTACAATACAGACAGTGAAAAATTGCTGTTGGTTGTCATTTAAATTCCTGGTCAGCCTTGACACATGTTGTATCCTATGTTTGCTCTCAAGAACAATTCGATGCTTTTCAGGTAATACAATACATTGAACATTGAACAATCTGTTTGATTTGTGCTGAATACAAATGACCAGGATGTGTAAGTGCCTTTAAGTTAGTACCTGAAATCCAGTTTAACCAGGTGCTAAATGAGAATTTAATTGAAGACAGCATACTTTCTTTCTATGCAAATTAGACTTGTTTTAGATTGTGATTTTTCACAAAGCTCAGCGAGATGAGCAATTGCTCCATGCAAATTGCATTCAGCAAAAGTTTTGGATGTTTTTGAAAATAATGCAAAAATAATGCAGACATCATGAATTTCACAGTTATAAGGGGATTCCCCCCATTATGTTGTGTTTCCTAAAGGAAACCTTGGCTGTGGCCATTCCAGTTGTCACAAGGGAGGATAAACTTGATAACAAGAACGAAATGTCAAACGTGTCCCTTTGGTGTTTTCTTGGGATGTTTCTTGTACTGGAGTTATATTAACAAAAGAATGTTGAGATTTCATTGTGTAGAAGGATCTAGGGTGGAAGTAGGCCATTATGTAGTGGATGGTCCAGAGTGACCCTAATGTCACATGTAACGTTGGCCTCGTCTGCTCTTGTTCCCTTTGTCCTTTGCTGGTGCATGATGGAAGAGAAACCTTTTTTTGTTGGGCCATACACAGGACATAAATGCAGTCTTTCATCACTGTCCACCTTTTGTGTTGCAGCTTCTAGATGTTAGATTTGAACAGTATCTTTCTCCATCTCTATCCACTGTCCCTCTCACTTACTTTCTTTGTTAAGGGGAGATGACATTTTCCTCTCTCTATCACTTGCTCACTATGTTCTCCTTCCTCTCCTTTTTGTTTCTTTGCTCTACCCTTTCTTTCATTCGGAAATAAAGTCATATCTTAATAGAGATTGTATCTGAGTCTAGGTTTTAAAACAGTCTGGGATAATGAAAGCAAAATAAGACAAAAGAGAGATTAAAGAGGAAATGACCTAAAGGCATATTGATGTATGTCTGACTTTACACAGAGCTAAATTAGACATTTGTCATGTCCTTTTTTGGAATTCAGACTGCATGCTCAAAATGAGATTTCAACCTTCAGATTTCTTGCAAAAGAATAAGTTTTATAATTACTGAAACTAATCATATAGTTTTCAACCTTTGTGATATTTTTACATTTTTTATGAGTCTCTGTATTGTTCATATGTGATCAAGTGAACCGCTTTAATTTAATTTTGGAGTGACTTTTTGTGTCGGTTACACTGTATAATAACTTTCAATAATAAATAATAAGCAATATATAGATTATACAGACAATTAAGCAAATAAATAAATAAATACAGTGTTTGAGCCATGGGCTTTGCACAAGGTTAAGAGATCCATGACAGAAATGAATGCTTGTCATTCACTTGAGGTTTACATTGATGCTGTTTGAAGAGGAAGTAAATTAATCAATTATCGAGTCAAAGGTAGTGTCGTTATCTCTCTCACAAAGCACTTCCATTACCCAAGGTTAATGTGTACTTAATAATTAAAAGATAATTAAACTCACACTCAAGCCTAATTGTATTTTCATTTGCCCAGGGCTCTTTTGCAATTGATAGACCCCCACAACTCCCCTGACAGAAGACCTTTATTTGGGTTGTATAAATTCTATTATGGAGTCTTGAAGTGTGCACTTTCAATGCAGGACGAGCAGAAAAATCAAAGCTTTAATGATCAATCCTAAGCTGGATCTGACAAACAGAAATCAATGGTAATAAAAGGTGCTTTTAAGCTATTGAGCGTGCATATTGACATGCTAGTCAGTTCAAAGCTGTTTGATGAAAAGGTTAATTTACAGCCAGGGAGGCCAAATTATTAGTGCAGGCTGTATTACAAACAGTGGACCACCACTCACATATTCAACTGTGTTTTTTTATGTGTGTGTTGTTATAAGCATATTGCTTTTCATATACATTACAGTATACCGCCATTATCTGAAATACCCTATGTCTTTATGATTGCGTGTGGGCTCTTGCCAGCGGCTGCACAAGCGATATGCCTTTTTCACAGTCAGTTTCCAAGTGGTGAAATGATGACAGATATCAAAGGAGTCGGGCATCTTAGACGTCTGCTGATAGAAACCATTTTTAAACCATTTTAAAAGCTATGAATCCCCCCCCCTCAGCCCCAAGATGCATTTCCTCCATGTTGTCTCTATCACACCGATCTGTGCCGTATTTGAATCCTCCTCTGTGGACCCCTGCCAACTTAATGTGATGTGTAGCCAGCGATTTTAGGTTCATCCATCTCAGCCACTTTTATCAGTGCGTGTAGCATCTTAAGCTGCGTACTGATATCTCATCCCCGCCACAGTGTTCCTAGATGTATCCGGTCACTTTCTAGCAGGAGATTGAAAGCACGCTGCTGCCTCCCCGTTCTTCTAAATGGCTCATTTTACCACCAACAAAAAAGCGGATGAGAATCAAAAGGCTGGAAGGCAGTGGCAGGGTGAGAGGAGATTATAGTATGAGGACATATATCAAACTACCCAGAGTCAGTGTGCTGCATTGAGGTCAATTTATAGCTTTTATGCCTTTATGAATAACATTATATGACCTGTCAGGGCCAGGTGATAATGACAAGTTTGCTAAACATTAGTAGAGTATTATTACACTCAGCATTAGAGTATTAATGTTTATTTTATTTTACAATTGTAAAATACTGTTTGTTCACAATCCACAGGTTCCAGGTTATTTTATAAACCTACAAATGTACAAGACAATGACAAAAGACAAACATTCTCAAGTAAATTTATGTATACGTATATACACACACACACACACACACACACATATATATATATATATATATATATATATATATATATAATCCTGGACACACCAAAAGCAATTCGGTTACTCAAGACCAAAAAATAAAAATAAAAATAAAGGTCTAATAATAAACTGTAGAATGCTGCAGGGATGATGTTAAAACCTCGTAGACCAATTTGCCACTGGTTCCCTTTATATTTTCCTATGAGGAGAGAAATAATGTAAGTTTACAATACTTGGATGTTTTGATGTACAACGTAGACTGCAGTTACTCCCCAAATGTTCTTATTTGGTTACTTGTGGTAACTAGAATGTCAATAACAAAAAAAAGAAAAAAAAGAGAGAGAGTGATTCTGATTTTATTATATTTATTGAAAGTTGTGATTGATAGTTGTACTTAGTAGTTGCAATGGTAAACAAATGAGGGAACACACAAAAGAAAGGGGGGAGGGGGTGGTGGGTATTATAATATAGATACTGTATATCTATACTATAATATCTGTATAGATTCAATATCTGTATCTATACTGTAATATAGATATATTACAATATGCAGATTTAAATAGATCAAAGCTGATTGAACACTAATGTTAATATTGTTTCAGAATAATTTTACAATGCACAAAAAAATTCCGGACAACACACAAAAAATAAATTCCGGACAGGCAACTTTTTTACTCAGACAAGTAAATGACTGATTTAGTTGTTCGAAAGACAAGCACATGAACTGGCTTAATGTTGAACCCTGGTTTCATTACACTATATCTGTTATTAATAGCTTTTACTAGAATCGGGATAAACTAAGAATTCCACTGCTCCAAAATGTATGGAAAAAAAATAAGGGCACAATAGATAATAATTACTTACAGTGTCCAAAATGAACACTCAACAAGTATCAAATGTGAGAAACAATTGGCTGTGGGGAGTAAATAATTCAGTTACTTGCCAGTTGGCTGGTATCTGTAATTGGAACATATTTGTTGCATTAAAGTTGCCTGAACAGAAATGTGAAGTACAAAGTCACAATGGGTCATATGACAACTACAGTTTCCCACATACTGTATGATGTTGATAATGTTTGAAAAAAAAAAAAAAACACCTTAAAAAGAGGCATAAACATAACAGCTAATATTAATAAATTTGCAAAGTAGCCTACCATTTAATGACCATTAAGATAACCAAGGTACACATAGTGTCAGCCATCTTTTTTTAGAAGCTAAATAGCAGGCACTTATTCTGTGGAGAAAGCTGAGTAGTAGGGGTTACCATCCTCTTTTTCCCGGATATGTCCGGCCGTCGATGTCCGGGATTTAGCTTTTGCTTTCTGTAGTCGCCATTCATTGTTTACATGCACACCTTGTGTTTCAATCTAACTGAATTCATTGTGATTGGTGAATCTGAATGTAGTGTTTACATGAGCGCTAAACAAGTGATTGGTTGATGTGCGTTTTAACATTTCTAAGAAAATTCCCTCTCCTCCGTGAGCGATACGAGACCGGGTGCGTCTCACAGGTTTCGCTCATCGTTAATCACGCCACCAGCCTCATGCCGTTCTCCCGCGCCGTTCTTTCATTCACATAAGCCAAAAAATCAATTTTCTGTCTTTTCTCAGTCTAGAAAGCTCCAAATCACACATTCATCTTTCAGGAGGTGAAGGATCCCTTTAAATCTAACAATCGCTTATCCATATAACGTAAAACCATGCAAATTATACTTTGTTCTCAAATTGTTAATGTTAACAACGTCAGCATTGGGTGACTACATGTTATGTCCTTCCAATATGTATCCTTGTTTTTGCATGGGTCGATTGCAGTCTCTTTTTTTTTCTGTAGTTACTTCGAAGTCCGAACAAAGTCTTTTGCATTTTACAACGGGTGAATCTCTTGTTTCTCTGTGGTGATTTTGGAACCTTTTGAATGTTTGAACGTTTCTGGATCCACTATCAGATTGTTTAATTATATCAAGTGCTGTGAGAAAAGACTATAAATCTCCACCTCCGACATCCTCACACACAATATAGCCTATTAGCCGTGACTCCTTCTTTAGATGTGACATAATGATGCAAAGACATTTCCTGTGGAAATCCACCAGTACCACTGAAATTAAAAACATTATTACAAGCTTACCGCTTTGAATCGAGCTAAGGCAAGCAGTTTTGAACACTGGCTGGTTAGGTATTTTCTCAAATATGTATTTTTTGGATAATTTTTAACCCCAAAAACAGAATCATTTGCAAACAGAAGTCTATTGTGTGGATCTATCGGCACACATCAGGGCTATGATACACCAAGTTTCTGATTGAGAGGCTATTAGGGAAGGCTTAGCTTATCACTGCAATAATGGAAATGAATAAGTAGAGGGTTTAGTGCTAATGAAGTGCGTCCTTCCTAATTAATTATCAGAGGGAGAAAGATTAGGGAGATAAGTAATAAAAAGACATAGAAAAGGAAATAGGTGATTGGAGGATAGACATTTGTAGTAAAGGAATAGTACATAACAGAGTAAAGTGTAAAAAGTGAAGAAAAAGACTGGTTGAGAGAAAAGAGAGTGGTTGGAAAATAAAAAGGTCAGAGACGAGACTGCCCTCGTCTCAGTTCTCGCGCATGCGCCCATAAGGAAGTAATAGAATAGTCGAATTAAGTCGTTATTTATGTTTTTTTCGCACAAAAAGTATTCTCGTCGCTTGATAAACTTATAATTGAGCCGCTGTAGGCACATGGAATATTTAAACCTTTTCTTTAATGACTTTATGGGCCGTCAAGAGCCAGTCCCTTTGGCATTCTATGTAGGACTGATCCAGCTCTCAGATTCAATCAAAAATATCTTTATTTGTGTTCCGAAGATGACTGATGGTCTTACGGGGTTGGTACAGCATGGGGGTGAGTAATTAATGACTTAATTTAAATTTTTGGGTGAAATAACCCTTTAATGTATACAATAATTATATCATTTATATGGTTGGCAAAAAATAAGAAACTGCATTTTATTCAAAGTCCACTGGATATTGACCCCCCCATATATACATACTGTATATAAAGTCAATGGTATGGGAGAGTGTCAGTGGTAATATCATTGTGTTCCTGGTGGTCGGTGTTAGAGGAACGGATCTGGACCAGTGTAGTTTCTCAGCATAAGTTGAGTAACTGAGTTTGAACTATTTTAAGTTTGCTTTATGAAACAGAATCTTACGACAATAAGTCCAAAATAAGCCTGTCTTGTATTCTTATCTTTTTTTATGGAAAAGCCCTCTGGTGTCCTCCAAGATTCATTCTTTCTGACAACAAAGCACTTAAATGTTACAAGCTCATAATTACGACTTCAGAAGTGGAAGTTGAAAATTTGCCATTACACACGAAAGCAGGATTATATATACCGTTAATGAATTTAAAATTATTTACTCTACAGATTATCAATATTTAATATGAGACAGGTTATATATATGAAGAGTTCAGATGCAAAAGCCTCCAAATGCCATTTGAAATTTTCTTCTAGAATGATCATTTTTATCAAGCTTGTATATTTAAGTTCAGTAATTTCACTTAAATGGCAAAGAGGATTACCTATTAATTGTCATTTAATTTGTTTGATAAAAATGATCATTCTAGAAGAAAATTTCAAATGGCACTTAGAGGCTTTTACATCTGAACTCTCCATATATATATATATATATATATATATATATATATTATTAAAAAAGATATCATGTACTGTATGTCAAAAAAGCTATCACCTAGCAAATAAATGAATTATTAGATTCCATGTTTGTTTGAAACAAAAGTTTTTATGTTAATTTTATGAAGCTAACTTCAATATGATTTCTCTGTGCTCCAGCTGCTCTGAATCCCATAGAGATCTCAATAAGCAGAGTAGCCTTCCTGAGCATTCACTCCTTTCTATTGCTTTCTCCAACTATCCCACTATCTATCTTCTCATTCCTTTGTCCTTTGCTCTCCACAGTGGGACGCCATCACAGAGATGGATGAGCTTAACCGGCCCATCCACACCTTCCAGGTGTGCCACGTAATGGAGCCCAACCAGAACAACTGGCTCCGTACAAACTGGATACCCCGTCAGGCTGCACAGAAGATCTATGTTGAGCTTCGCTTCACTCTGCGGGACTGCAACAGCATCCCCTGGGTCTCTGGCACCTGTAAAGAGACTTTTAACCTCCACTACTTTGAGACAGATGAGCCACATGGTGCCAATGCTCATTTTCATCCCAACGAGTATGCTAAAATCGATACAATTGCCGCCGATGAGAGTTTCACACAGACAGATCTGGGCGATCGTGTTCTGAGGCTGAATACCGAAGTGCGGGAAGTAGGACCAATATCTCGTAAGGGTTTCTACTTGGCCTTCCAGGATGTGGGCGCATGTATCGCCCTGGTGTCTGTGAGAGTTTATTACAAAAAATGTCCCTCTACCCTGAGAAACCTTGCCGCCTTTCCCGACACTGTCCCGCGGGTGGATTCCTCTTCGTTGGTGGAGGTCAGGGGGGCGTGTGTCGAGAACGCAGAAGAACGTGACACACCTAAGCTGTACTGTGGTGCTGATGGTGATTGGCTGGTTCCGCTGGGGCGTTGTGTCTGCAGCATTGGCTATGAGGAAAGTGATGGTCTCTGTCTTGGTAAGTTCTAACACTAAATCCTGCTTTCTAAATCCCAACTCTATCCGCCATAGGGTTTGCCAGTAAATGTATGTATACCCTACATTCAAAAGGTTGGGGTCATAATATTTTAAAATGTTTTTGAATAAGTAACTTGCGCTCACAAGTCTGCCTTTATTTGATTAAAAAAAATGTTTGCAATTTAAAATAGGTTTTCTATATATTTTATGCTGTGATGGCAAAGCTGTTGTAGCAGCCATTTCTCCAGTTCTTCAGCATCACATGATCCTTAAATCATTGTAATATGCTGATTTGGTGTTAATTCTTTAAAGGGGTCATACAATGGTACATGCACTTTTTCAAGTTGATTGTACTGAAATGTGTGTTGGCAGTGCCTGTCATATTATGATAAAAATATATCCAGTGTTTTTGTTTTAATCTCCTTATGTTTTCCCTGCCTCAAATTGAGCCGTTTGACCGTGTGAAGTCACACGGTCGGATTCCCCTCCCACGACTGTTGATTGACAACAGCTTTTCAACACATCCCTGCCCTGAGCGAGCTGTCTTCATAGTTCGCTATTATTGATACACTAGAGCAGAGTGGCTTCTAAGAGATTGAGGTGTTCTGTTCTTGGGTGTAATAACGAACACAGCAGTTATTTTGATGTTCATAAATCCGAACCACTGAAGACTCAGTGGCTGAGTTTTGTTTTCGTAGAGAATAATCCCCATGATCAACGTCAATGCTTTAATATTTGCGCGATTCGCGAATCATTTCTCACCTAAACGAGGGATGAGTATGAAGCTGGTTTTGCTAAGGAGCTGCTCCTGAAAAAAAAGAATCTGTACCAACTTTGTATGTCCCTTCTGCACCTCCAGAAGAATTGAGTGTAAAATTGTATTAACCAGTTTAATCCCAGGAATCTGTAATCTAATGTATCTGTGGTTATTAATTTTAAAAATATGTCACCAAGCAGGAAAATAAAGTTTACTCTGTCTGCAAACTGTATGGTGGACAAGTGCTTCCAGTGCAGCCTTATGATTATGAAGGGACCGATTAATTTTGATATGCCACTCGTGTCCGGTATGGAAGTGGTGTAATGTTGTCAATGTTTACCAAGCAACATGACAACTTGTCACATTATTATATAATTCAACTGATGTGTGGTCACATTTTTACGTGACTCAGAATTTTATTGTGTTGAGACTTGGGTCTTAACAGTGTTTGCAAAGCCACTGTTTTTGCACTGTGGCCTTACTTTTTATTCATTTGTTATGCATAGTTTTAAATTTTGTTCTGGGTCCATCAAGATCCAGTAAATACAGTTGTGGTCAGATATTGTTGGCACTCCTGGTAAATATGATCAAAGATGGTTGTAAAAATAAATCTGCGTTGTTTATTGTTGATCTATCATTAAAAAAATCACAAAAAAATCTAACCTTTCATTAAAGTAAAATAATTGAAAGTGGGGGGAAAATCACATTATGAAATAAATGCTTTTCTTAAAACCACATTGGCCATAATTATTAGCACCCTTTTATTAAATACTTTTTGCTACCTCTTTTTGTCAGGATAACAACTCTTTTCTCTTATAATGCCCAATGAGTTTGGAGAACACCTGACAAGAGATCAGAGACCATTCTTCCATACAAATTCTCTCCAGATCCTTCAGATTCCCAGATTCCCAGCTCAATGTTGGTGCTTCTTCTCTTCAGTTCACCCCACTCATTTTATATAGGGTTCAGGTGAGTGGAGTGGACCTGCCATGGCAGAAACTTAATTTTGTGCTCCGTGACACATTTTTATGTTGCTTTTGATGTTTGTTTTGGATCGTTCTCCTAATGGAAGATCCAACCACAGCCCATTATAAGATTTCTAGCAGAGGCCGTCAGGTTTTGATTTATTATTTGTTGGTATTTGCAACAATCCATGATACAATCCATGATACCATGTATCAGAACAAGATGTCCAGGACCTCCAACAAAATAATAGGTCCACAAGATTAAAGATCCAGCAGTATTATTTAACCATGATCATGGTTTAATTTTCAATGCTTTAGCTATTTTATTACAACTATTGTCTACTTTGTGAAGCTCAACAATCTTTTTACTGCACATCTGAATCTGAATCTATATTCTTTGGTTTTACTCATTGTGATGAATGCAGATAAACTATGCAGATTTTTTTTTTAACGCCATCTTTGATCATATTTACCAGGGGTGCCAATAATTCTGACCACAATTGTAAATTAATTAATAATTGATTATTTAGTAATTAAGTGACTAAAGGCCCTATCTTGCACCCGGCACAAATGACTTTGTACACTGACTCATGTACTATTACTATTTTGCACCCGTGCAAAGTGGCCTTTTCCCTTCACAGATGCACGTCAGTAAACTAGGAAATGAACTTGCGCTCCCTGGACGGGTCGGCGCAAAAAAGGAGGTGTGTTTTGGCGCAAAAATTCCCTTGTGCTATTTTGCAGTTCCAGAAAATAATTCCGCCACTGACCAGAAAAATACTAGTCTAAAGTCAGTGGCGTGTTGCGTGTTGTTCATAATGCTATTTTAAGCGTGCATGTTTGGCCATAATGTAGCGGCTGTGCAACGCGCACAGACTTTGATTCTCTCATCAACACAGATGCAGCAGTTTTTATTTTTGCAAATCATACATTATAACAAGGAAAAATATTAACACATGAAGGAAATCATTGTGGTGTCCATGATGATGTAAAAAAAAATATGTAGGCCTAAATCTAAATTACACATTTGCCGAAATTTTTCAGGCTAATTGTAGTAATGATGGATCAAACCTGTTTGCCCAATAGTGGCAAGACACAAATGTATATAAGGACATCTGACAAATTAGTTTGTCCGTCAAGAACCAGGAAATTTTTTTATCTCCCATCCCCATACAATGTCACTTCTCTTTCTTTCACTGCCCTGACAAGAACGTCGGTCTCCTAGGCTGTGAACGGTCCTGGTGTGCGCCTGGTAAATTCGCCATAATAATAACAATCTGCCATGCAACATGCACACCTGCTCTTAAAGGGTATGTTGGATGACTCTCTGATTGGTTTATTTCACGTTACGCCCAAACAACACCTATGAATAAAGAAGCTATTTCAGACCAACCCCTTTTAAACTTGAAAGAAAACTTTAAACTTACCTTTCCCGCAGGTAAAAAAGCAACAGAGTCCAAGACCCGGCCACAAAGTTACTTGCACTTCACGCTTGATACTTGTGTTTCAGATCATTAAAATAGGGCCTTTTCATAGGATTATCCAAACATATGTTTGCTATAACACATTTTGAAAAATAACTATGTCATATATAATAAAATGATTATAGTAGTTCTGGCCTTTTGGCCATGTTACCCTTGATTAGTCAAGTGTGTTTCCAAGACCGCTATTAAATATATCACCATTGGGATATTTCAGTATTTGATCACTCAGCTTGCCTGTGTTTTTTGTGTATAATTCATTTCAGGGTATGTGAGCTGTGATTTTGCCGGTGGCCAAGAGCAAATGCAGCCTCTTTTTTCTTTGGCTTCAAATTTGGTCGGAAGTGGGCAACCTGGAGGAAAAATCGAAGCGATTTAAAGAATAATTTCAGATGGGAAGGAAAATTACTGTCACTCCATTCCATTCGCATATTGTATTCCAGTCTGAATGTTGCTTGTCAATGTGCAAAGCTTGTAACTGGTGGAGAAGAAGTATAAGGACTAAAAGGCCATATTTTTTTTTTCTGAATACCAGCTCCTCTATATAGTATAAAAACAAAAGCAACAATAAAAGTGATATTCCATACTACAACACTTGCTGGTGGTACATTGCTTGTGATTAAGAAGGTATAAAATTCTCATACCTAAGATTTTGGTCACACAGCCCATCTCTACTTCGTTTTTGATTGACTGAGAAAAGCCCCATTTCTGACAGCAGATGAAAGTAGATGAGAGAAGGGACAGCCATGATAGAGACATCAGTGATTGACCCGGTTCATGCTGCCGCAGCCTGTGGGGAGGTTTTCTGTACATGTGAGAGAATAGGAGATGGCAATGGCAGTCAGAGGCATCATTACATTCCCCTCATTATTATGCAGTAACTGAGCATTTCAACCATTCTCCAAGTGCTTTAAAGATTCTGTAGTGTGAGATGCACTCATGTTCAGTATCTTTCTCAGGATTTGTTAGATGCACCAGATGAAGTATCACTCTTAAGATAGCATGCTGTCTGCGATATAATTTAGACTTAGTGAGTACATCAAAAGTAAAGCTCTGCTGTCACGGGGCGTTCGGTGCATCTCTACAACCTGGCTCCCCCTGTTTCCTGCCACCTCAGTCTCTTTCTTCCATTTTGCGCATTATCTAAGCAGATCACTCCTCAGATTAAGGCTGCAATCGCACTGGCACCTGTCAAAGCCCTAATCAAATCCCCAGCGTCAGGGCGGCTCCCGCTGCAAAGTGAATCCATAATCAGCTCTCCCCTGTCCATCAGAGACCAGTTGCTCAGCATGGTGTTTGTTTGTTTGTGTGAGTCGGGGACTTAAGCTGAGAAATCGAGAGACAGACTTTCAGAGTATGTACCGAATTTCATGAAAAACTTCTCAACTGTTGGTGAAGTTTGATCTTTAGGGATCCAGCTGTGTAAGTTCCAGGTTGATATTGTATGTTCTTATAACCATCGTGCAAAACAGAAAAACTGTTTTTTTGACAGTATTTGAACTGTTTTTTTGATGCAATGATTCCGATACCGATAAACCGATAATTATTTGTTATGACTGCTAAAGGTGCAGGGGCACATTACCAACATTTGCGCAAAATTTCCTGGAATATAAATAAATAAATAATAATCCACTGTCAATAGTATGGCAATGCATTAGGCACTGCTGCCTACATGGCTAAGGCTCTGACTGAGGTTTATCTAAGCTCAAGATACTAAGGGCCAATCCCAATTCTACCCCTTACCCCTTCCCTTTCCCCTAGCCCTACCCCTTCGCCTTCCCCTTGACCCTTGAAACAGAGTGGCAATGCGTAGGGGTGAAAATATTCCCCTAAGAAATGGGACACCACTACGCCTCCGTTAAACGTCATTATAAGTCGTCGCTAGCGCCTACGTCACAGGAGATGCGCCGATGTTTATCACAACTTCCAAGATCCCGTCGACAGCTGCAGTTATCTCAGTCGCGTGGGTTACAGCTATTTTCTTGCATCTTGTGAAGTTCGCAGGAAACAACGGAGACGACGAAAATATGTTGCGGGACTATCGTTAGCAAACTACAGTAATTTTAGCGATTTTTTTTTTTTTACAAACGTTTCTGTGAAGAAACTGACCGTAAATATGAACACAATATTGAATGTAACATATAAAGCAAATCATTATTTGTCGTTATAATACTTATAATACTTAGCCACAAATACTTAAATTTATGGGTCTCCTTTGTCGCTTGGGCAGCCAGCCTGGGTTAGCAGTGACACTTCTCATACCCCTTCGTTTGAAGTGTGCTCCTGAAAAATCTTCATTTGAAGGGCTATCTGGCCCTTCACCCTAGCCCTCCCCCTCCAACCAAAAGAGAATTGGGACAGCCCTACCCCTTCACGTGGACGCGCAAAACGGAGGGGAAGGGGAAAGTGAAGGGGTAAGGGGTAGAATTGGGATTGGCCCTAAGTGGTGATTCTCTTA
This sequence comes from Pimephales promelas, assembly GCF_016745375.1. The sequence goes on from NW_024121555.1 coordinate 2,097,306, forward strand.
TATGTCTCATCATGTGTCAGTTTTGTCTTCAGATAGGAGAAACCTTTTTTAATATTCTTAATATTGTAAATATTGAAAGTATAGACCATTTCACAAGATGTAAACGTCTCTGGTTACGTATGTAACCCTAGTTCCCTGAAGGGAACGAGACGCTGCGTGTAAACGCCGTGGGAACGCCTCTGCGTGACGAGTCATGAAGCACGTATGAAATCTGTCCAATGGCGAGACGGAACGTCATAGGCGGGGTGACGTATCGACCAGGAAACTATAAAGCATCCCCGAAACACAAGCGCAACAGCTTCTGATAGGACTGAAGCAAGCGCTCACGGGCATGCTGGGAGTATGGCATAGACACGCAGCGTCTCGTTCCCTTCAGGGAACTAGGGTTACATACGTAACCAGAGACGTTCCCATTCAGGGAACTTCGAGCTGCGTGTAAACGCCGTGGGAACGCTAATACCAACGCCGCCATGCGAGCAGGTGTCCGTTGTATGAAATCAGGCACATATTTAGACGAAAGCACCTGCGCCCCTGGAGCGGAGCTACCATACCCCTGGTTGAGTGAGCCCAGACAGCCAAAGGAGAAGGCTGACCGGCGGACTCATATGCAAATGAGATGGCCTCGACCACTCACTTACTCAACCTCTGCTCAGATGCGGGACAACCTTTCTTCGGAGGTCCAAAACAAACAGATAACTGTTCAGGCTTTCTCCACAGGGCAGCTCTGTGGACATAAGCATCTAGAGCCCTCAGAGGGCAGAGCAGATTAGTTTCTCTTGGTCTGACCTCACAATACCACGAAGAAAAAGAATTACCAATGGGTATCTCCCGTGAAAAGCTCCACTCAAAGGGACGTGGTAAGCAGATAGGCCACCACATACACCTTTAGTGTGGAGTGGGATAACCCTGTGGAGAAATGCTCCAAAGGAATTCCAGCACCGCCACACCGGGCAGTTAACTGGGTCCAACTGGTGTTCTCCCCACCAAGAGGTGAAACATTGCCACCTCAAGGCATATAATCTCCTCGTGGACGGAGCTCTGGATTGGAGGATGGTCTCCACGACCTCAGTCGAGAGACCCGATTCTATGAGCTGGGCCCCCTCAGAGGCCAAGCCACAACCTCCATAGATCTGGGCGGGGGTGAAGTATCGACCCGCATCCATACTCGGGCCGGCCAACGCGGGGCTACTAACAGTAGAAAGACCCCGACTCGGTGAACCCTCTCCAGAACTCCTGGGAGCAGAGCAATCGGGGGAAATGCGTACAGGGGTGACCTCGGCCACTCCTGTACCATCGCATCCAACCCCAGAGGGGCTGGTGGATACAGAGAAACCACAGCATGCAGTGTCTCAGTCCCTGGATTCAAATAGGCCTACCTCGGTATGACCGAAATGACTCCATAGGAGCTCCACCACCTCGGGGTGGAGTCTCCACTCCCCGGGCCTCGGCCCCTGCCTCGACAGGATGTCTGCTCCCCGATTTAAATATCCTGGGATATAAAATCGCCAAAGAAGAAGCTTCCCCTGGGCCCACAGAAGGATCTGGCGCTAGCCTGAATAATGGACATGAGCGCAGACCCCCTTGATGGTCTATAAAAAGACCCCCGATGTGCTGTCTGACCGGACAAGAACATGGTGACCCCTCAGGTCTGGGAGAAAGTCCACAGACCCCGGCTGAGCGACCACTCATGATCGCCCCAGCCCGTGAGGGAGGCGTATATCGTTAGCTTCTTTGGAACAATGAAGTAACGGCTGTAATACCCCAACTCTCTGTCGGGGGAAGAACTCGTTCTATCGCCCCCTTCAGTAACAGAGCTTTCACCTCTTGTTCCATGACCAGAGCCTGCTCGGGGGATACCACTGTAGGCAAAATCCCCCGAAAACGAGGCGGACGTGACCTGAACTGGATCGCGTACCCGCGTTCGATAGTCTGCAGGACCCATCGAGATATATTTGGAAGACTTTCTCATTCTGCCAGAAATTCCACTAAGGGTACCAGTCTCTCGAGACTGGCCTCTGGAGTAATTATAGAGACAGAAACAGTGCCCTGTGACCGCGCACAGGCAGGGTTTAACGACTGTTCTGTATCGCTCCTCGGAGCAAACGAGCTTCCCTCGGGAAACCACTCGCTAGGACCGTCTGCGCCCACCCTCACAGGCAGGTTCAGCAGAACGGGTCCCTGCAGACCCCCCTGGTGGTTTATGTAAGAGACCACAGACATGTTGTCTGACCGGACAAGAACATGATGATCTCTGAGGTCTGGGAGAAAGTGTTTCAGAGCCTGAAACACCGCCATCATCTCTAGACAATTTATATGCCATCGGAGATGATGGTCTTGCCACAACCCGCGGGCCGAGCGACCACTCATGATCGCTCCCCAGCCCGTGAGAGAGGCATCCGTCGTCACCGTTACCCGGCGACACGGGGCTCCCAGCGCAGGTCCCAGGGACAGGAACCAAGGTTCTTTCCACATAGCCAGGGCACGGAGACCACGTCGCGTGACCTTGATCTTGCGGAGCGGCTTTCCCCTCGGGGAGAACCCCTTGGTCTTGAGCCACCACTGTAGTGGTCTCATGTACAGCAGGCCGCACGGTAACACGTTGGATGCTGCTGCCATCAGACCCAGAATTCTCTGGAATTCCTTTACAGTGAGTGACTGGCCTAGCTTCACTTGCTTGACAGTCGAGATAATCGAGGCTATACAAGCCGGCGACAGACGTGCCTGCATCGTCGTCGAATCCCATACCACGCCTAGAAAAGTGGTCCGCTGAACTGGCGAAAGCACACTCTTCTTAGCGTTGAGTCTCAACCCCAACCTTCTGATGTGGGCGAGGACGGCATCTCGATGCCGAATCGCCTGATGCTCCGATTGAGCCAGAATCAACCAATCGTCAATGTAATTTAAAATGTGAATGCCCTGGAGACGCAGCGGGCCAAGGCCGCGTCCATGCATTTCGTGAAGGTTCGAGGAGATAACGCTAGGCCGAATGGAAGGACCCGATATTGGTACGCTTCGCCCCAAAAAGCGAACCTCAGGAACTTCCGATGTTGCGGAAGGATGGAGATATGGAAGTACGCGTCTTTTTTTAGGTCTATCGTGACAAACCAGTTCTCGGACCTGATCTGTGACACGATCTGCTTGAGAGTCAGCATTTAGAACTTGAGCTTCCCTACTGACCGATTTAAGAGGCGCAGGTCTAAAATCGGACGCAGCCGCCCATCCTTCTTTGGAACAATGAAGTACCGGCTGTAATACCCCAGCTCTCTGTCGGGAGGAAGAACTCGTTCTATCGCCCCCTTCATTAGCAGAGCTTTCACTTCTTGTTCCATAACCAGAGCCTGCTCGGGGGTCACCACTGTGGGCAAAACCCCCCGGAAACGAGGTGGACGCGACCTGAACTGGATCGCGTACCCGCGTTCGATAGTCTGCAGGACCCAACGAGATATATTTGGAAGACTTCCCCATTCTACCAGAAATTCTACTAAGGGTACCAGTCTCTCGAGACTGGCCTCTGGAGTAGTTTTTAAAAAACAGAAACAGCGCCCTGTGACCGCGCACAGGCAGGGTTTAACGACCGTTCTGTATCGCTCCTCGGAGCAAACGAGCGTCCCTCGGGAAATCGCTCCCTGGGACCGTCTGCACCCCCATTACAGGCAGGGTTGGCAGAACGAACCCCTGAGGGCACCGAGAGAGAGCGGGCGCCGGATTCAGCGGCGAACACCTCTGTCTCACGGTGGGGACCACCCTCAGTAGCCTGACACCAGTGGCGTCAGGACTTCTTCGACGAAGCCTTCCTGGCGACAATAACCGTCCTCAGATCGGTTCTATCCCGGGAAGACCTCGCCTGAGAACGCCGCGTCTCAGCCCAGTTTTGCTGGGGAGGAGCCCGAGACGCGACGCTCTCTCGACGGGCGGGGCTGCTCTCGCCCAGCAGCCCCCGAAGGATGAGTACGGAGGGGGAGACATTTCTGGAGCGCCGCTGCCTGTTTTTTCCCGGACGACAGCGGCGCATCCAGGAGAAACGCTTTATCTTTCTCCTTCATATTAGCCAGATTTAGCCACAGATGCCTCTCCGTGGCCACCAGGGCTGCCATAGAGCGGCCGACTGATCTGGCCGTCTCCTTGGTGGCACGGAGAGAAATATCTGCCGCCTGACGCAGTATCTCATTAATCACGTCAGTGCCGACGACCTCCCCCTCACTCATATCTCCTAGACCCAGCAATATTAGCATACATAAAGGTCTGGTGTGTCAAAATTCTAGCTGACACTGGTTTGTTCCACGATCTACACACCTCGGTGTGTAGATCGGGGAAGAAAGGCAAACACCGGCATGGAGGTAGTGAGTGTGATATTAAAAATCTCTCATCCATTTTACTCTCTCGACTCTTGTTTCTCAACTGGCCATTCAATGGTTAATTTTTCCACAGCCCGAGTCAAAAACCTCCATTTTTTTTTTTTTTTTTCCTTTATTTTTACTACATTCGCGGGAGACTGGGATGGCAAACGAGCTTCCCTCGCTCTCCACTGAGTCCATAGACTCTGCATCCACACTTTCAACATCCAGCTCCTCAGAACTGGATAATTGAAGTGATGGCGCCTCAGCCCGGGCAGGAAAAACCGCAACGCGGACTCCCGCAGCGAGAACTGAGGCACTGGATCTACCAGGTAAGGGCAGAGAAAGGGCGGGGCCCGTCTCAATCCCCGCTGATAGATCCATCTGCGATCCCCACGACGCAAGCCTTCGCTGTGCCTCGGCAGCAGCGGGACCCGAGCCGCGGGGAGCGCGCACCGAACCACTCTCCTCGAAGAGTGCCCGGCGGGAGCGAAGTGTCTTTTTTTTGTTCATGGGCAGACACTCGCAGTGCACAGCCGGCCCCCTCGAGAGCCGACTGAGCATGCTGCACTCCCAAACAAACAACACACAGATCGTGTGTATCCCCACCCGTGATGAAGCGAGGGCAGGGATGAACACACTTTCTGCTGTTGTTTGCTCGCCATATCAATATAAATATACAATATTAGACAGACAGACAAAATTCATACATAGAGCGCTTGTGAAGACTCAGAAGCTGTTGCGCTTGTGTTTCGGGGATGCTTTATAGTTTCCTGGTCGATACGTCACCCCGCCTATGACGTTCCGTCTCGCCATTGGACAGATTTCATACGTGCTTCATGACTCGTCACGCAGAGGCGTTCCCACGGCGTTTACACGCAGCTCGAAGTTCCCTGAATGGGAACAAGACTGGTCCAGAAGCACTTCCTGTTTCAGTTTGTAACTGTTTTCTTTATTTCACATGTAAAGAAAACATCTTAAAGATGTTTGTTTAACTTTTTGGTTCAGTTTTAAATGTTCTGTTGGTTGTATTTTATCCCAGCTTTTTTGTAGTGTTAAAAAACTGAAACAGGAAGTGCTTCTGGACCAGTGTTGTTTACATCTTGTGAAATGGTCTATAATTTAAATACCATTATACATTTCAGAATATTAACATACAAAAAAGTTTACTCTAAAGTTCCTCTAAAGTTTGCAAGAGATCTCAACAACTTTGAAAATCAAATGCCTCAGTATGAACTCAAACACTGCTATCATACTGTATAATATATATTAATAATCAGAGTGGTCAATGATTGAGTCGTTAGACATTTAATGTGTCTTTCAGCAAAGTAAGCTTAAGACTTCTGTAAGTTCGTTTTCATAAAGGCATCAGGTGCATTACTATTTCCAAGAACAAATGATATGCCCTATGCACATTAATTGTGCAGATATACAGTATTCTCTTGTGTGTCAGAAATTAAGACTGACTTTAACCTTATTTCTGCTTAACTTTTAATAGGCTTAAACTCTGAATGTATGAATTGTTTTTTACTTTGGTGTGTTTAAAGTAATTGACCTGGTGCATAATTTGTAAAGTCGTTGCAGTCTATTCTAAACATGATATGAGACAAATGTGAGCACTTCTCTAGGTGAAAAAAGTCTAAGCCTGTGTGATGTTGTTGAGATATTGTCAGAAACTTAGGAGGAGACAAATATGAGACCACAGGGGTCTTTAATTTAGGAAAAAAAAAAAAATCTGACCACATGCTGAGATCTCTTCTAAAACTTTGAAGGAGACCATTGTGAGAGACCAAGGGTGAGAGAAGCAGGAGACTCAAGTAAAAATCCCTGTTTGATATTGAAGTACCCTCATTTTTGTCTAGGATAAACATTTGAGATGTTAAAGGCGTGGTTTACTGCTTTTTTTTTTTGCATGATTGTGTTTATGGGGCGCAATATAACATGTATCGTGTTTTTTCTTTTTTAAAAAGTCTGACTTTTCATACATTTCACCTTTATTGTCAGCCGCTTTCTCCTCTGTCCTCTGAACGACTGGTTGACTTCACTCCCTCAGAAACGGGCAGTGGGCTCAGATTGGCTAGTTTGGGCCGGTGTGTTGTGATTGGCTAAACTGTAGCTCACGTTGATACTTAACTCCGATTAACCTTTACGGCGAAACGTGCATGTGCTCCGGTCCAATGTAAATAATGGTATTGATACTGCAGTATCAGTATGAGCCAGTATCAGACCCAGAAAGCGGCGATGAAGAGAGTCAAGCAGAACCTCACCACACACGGCTCTTACAAAACGTTTCTGAATGCTAATTTGCCTATATTTTTTAACTTTATACACGTTTTTTTTTTACAAAATAGCATTGAACTGACTGGCTACTAACATTACATACACAAACAGCGTTGGCATTGGTTTACGTTCTTGATCAAATCAAAAATAACATCATAAAGTATATACATGAAAAATAAATGTATAACATGAGTACTTGTACAAAATTCAGGTCCGTAATGTTTGTACGCATTTGTCGTAAACACAAAATAGCATAACTAGCCTAGTGGCTATAAAGCCAGCGCTCGCATTCGCATTTTATAAAATTAAAACACAAGGCTACGTCTGAAATTATAATTGCAAATATATTTAAAATTATTAAGTCTTAGCCTACTTACAGGTTGTGGCCCAACAACTGCTGCCTCTGGTTTTAAAGTTGGAACTGCTTCATGTTTTAGTAACAGTTTCTTGTTGAATCCGGCATTGAATTCGTGGAGATTCTGGAAGCTGTCTTCCGTAAAATGCGCAGCACAGAGCTAAATTAGGATCGTCATTTTCAGGAACATAATCAAACATAAATTGTATCCATTGCTGACGAACTACAGCGTCCATGGGAAGTCCGAACACAGAAGACCTGACAGCTGGGTTAACATAACACACTCGACGAGCCGCAGAAATGTGGCCATGCCCTTTTTTGCATATTCCTGAGGGAGGGGTGATGTAAATGTGTGGGTTAGTGAAGTCTAAAACCCTGTTGTAGTCCCAATCGAGTCTTTTTTCTAGGAATTAAACTTCCTGATTTTTAAAAGATGAAATTACACTAAACTTTCAGCACTGCAACTTTGCAGATACTGTTTATGCACCAACAGCAACATTACACACAATTTAAAATGAAAAAAGTGAAATCGCAATCAACCCCCCATTTAAAGAGGTCTCATTTTTGATTTTGATTTTCTCTGGGATAGCATGCACAATTGTATATTCAATATTAAATGATACCAATATAAAAATCCAATACTAAGCAATATGGTGATGATACTGTGCACACCTATTAAAAAAAGTTGTTTTTATCCACATGAAACAACTTTCTTAGTAGCTCCCTACACTCTGAATTTGTTTGTGAAGTTGTGAATTTGTTTGCTCTTCAGCTCTCTTGGCTTTATGGGACATCAGAAGTGTTCACTGTTTGCACACTTCAGAATCCCAAGATGCAGTACATCATCCTGATATTGTTTGCCTAATGTATTATGAAGGATTTGTACATTCTATTCATCTGACATGTGCCTGGAGAGACTGTATCTACTGTTGCTGGGCTAATGCTCTGGGGTGCCTCCCACTGCTGTGGTGCTTTAGAATTTCACTGCCCGCTCTGCTACATTGTAGCTGTAAGGGTTTGAAAAGCTTTTCACATTCTCTTTTTGACAAGCAAGTTGTTCAACTTAAAAGCCTATAGATAAGTCAATCGTTCCATTGTACATTTCTAATCTCTTAAAGATGAAGTGTGTAATTTTTTTATGTTTTACTTAATCACTGTTTAGCGTACAACAACAAGTAAGCCATTTTTAGGGTGTATTCCTAAAGGGTTTGTGGTTTTGTGACTTTTTGTGACTCAAATGTCACCACATTTGAATAAGAAACAATATTGAGTCAATAAAACACGTAAAAACTCCACAAAGCACAATGAGCGTATCAGTGAGAGAACTCTTTTCAGACCGACACATCTGCAATGCAACAGACTACAGGATATTAAGCCTTTAAATAAAAGGGTTATTATGCTAAAAAAAAAATAAAAAAAAAAATAAAATAAAATAAATCTGCCTACCTTAAAGTAGGTGTTGCCAAATTGGGTTGAGCTACAGTGTTGCCAAATTGGGTTGAGGATTTCCAGCCCAAAGCTCACCAAAACCCACTAATAACCCCAATAATGTGATATTTTATTGCCTTGTCAATCATGGTAGATAAGCACCATTTTTATCCCCTAAAACAAAATACTCATGACAAAATAAAATGAAATAAAAATAAATACATTTCCCAGGAAAACAGATCAAAACAGCACAACCACTCTAAAAAATGCTGGGTTGTTTTAACCCAATTTTGGGTAAAATATGGACAAACCCAACTATTGGGTTAAAATTATCATTTAAAAATGTAACCCAATGGCTGGGTTTGTCCATATTTTACCCAAAATTGGGTTAAAACAACCCAGCATTTTTTTAGAGTGTACATTCAAGAGACTTAGCAAATATGACTAAAATGCCCAGGTGGAAAGTTTTTAAATGAAAAAAGAAATTAGCCAATGACTTTAACCCTTGGAAAAACAGATGCTTAATTTTTTATGTCGACAGTAAAAATTAAGCCAATTTAAGTGCAAAAAGTGGCCAATATAAGTGATGAGAATAAACAACGTAATTAGCAGGCATTTCACACAGACCACAGCCAAAATGTGTCATTTATTGATACATGCTGCTGTGCGGTAATCTGACGTTAGGAAATGAACAAGAAGAAAAATGTGCTAATCTTTGTTTTGCGCTTTGACTTCCGATATAGTACTACAGTACATCTTTCATAAAGTACGTATTGGAGAACATAAACTTAGCACAGTCAAAATTGATGAATCGTTGATTCAAACCTCTTTCAGCAGCTTTCGGGGACGAGCAGAGTGCAGTTTGGGCGGTTTAAAAGTTGCAGATGACCTGATCAGTGTGCACATGACGATGGGCAGATAGTGCCATATTCGATTTCAATTAAGTCATTCAGCTGTGCTTTCAGAGTTATTTATAGGCCTATTTATAAAGAGCCTTTTGTGTTATCTCCCATTACAGGTGTAATCCACGTTTTGATAGGATATGATGTAACCCTCTGTGCAAAATGTTAAAAAAAACACATAATTCAACATAAATATAAATAATAAATAAATAAATAAATCATTTTGATTAAATGAACAAAAGATTTGAGTATTTCAGAAACATTATTAATGCTGTGTTTGAAATGGGAAAGCACATACAGTATGTTAAATACTCTAATATGCAGTATCAAATAGAAAACAAAAACATTTCAGAAGCTATATTGTGCTGTCACAATTGTTGTAACTTACAAAATTGCATTTAAAAAAAAATGATGTCAGTTTAATGTTGACATTTTTAATCATGTTGAATAAGATTGATATATTAGAACTTCTTTTAAATAATTTTAAGGCGTACCGGAGCCCCCTGGAAGTTTGCTGAGGCTCCCTGGTTGAAAAGCACTGCTCTAGTTGTATACTGCACATTTTATAATTGAGTTATTGTATGCATAAATGAATTGCACATTTGTCATATTAGAATTAGTAAAATGTGTCCTCCACATTGCTGCTAATAGCTAAGTAATTACAGTTCACCTTTAACACAATGCAACATGCAGAAGTTAAAATGAACAAATTACAATTTTGCTAGATTTTTTTTTTAACCTGCTTTGTTATTTTATTACTCATTTGAGTGTGTGACTAACCTTGACCATGACATGATGTTCTCTTATGCATTTTGCACCAGTAAATCATGAATTGTTGGTTCCATAGGCACTGGTATAAAATGTATGCCCTTTTCTAGCATCTATACCAATATGTCAGATTTTTCACATTAATCTCTAGTCAGGTTGTGCAATTATCCAAATTGAGTGTACACATATGTCTGGGAAATGTAATAACCAGCTTTTGGATTTATATATTTTGATATGGATGATGGAAAAAACAAGCGGGGCTGATTCTTAAGCTTGCAAAAGGCGCTTTGTCCCCAAAGCCTGTTGTTTACTTGGGCCTTGGAAGGAGCTTTCTTCAGTCTTGATCCTAATCAGTGCTGACTGCAGCTGGAAAGCAAGGCAAATATTGTTGTATCTGCATTAATACATTGGTCTCCTGTATCTTTATCCCCTGATCATAAACTCTAGGTTCCTTTGGCATATATCTCTCTTTTTTGTTGTTTTCTTCTGCCAGGTGTCTCCAACATGCACACTTTTTTATCCGTTAAATCAACACTTGTTTGCCGTTTGCTTTCCTTTCCTGCCGTGTTTTGATTCTCCACTGCGTTGCATCGATGATCTGTTCTGCCAGCTGTGAGGGATTGTTGGAAAGGTACATATTGAATGTGTGTTCTGCTTTTAAGTTTACTTTGCTCCAGGACTGAAAGAGTCAAGACGGAAACATCGAACCAATCAAGTAAATGTCAGATAGCTCATTCAAATTCAGCAGCAAAGCATTAGAATCCCAACATTTCTCTTATTACCATGTGTCAAAGTTAAGCTAATGTGGCAGGTGACTTTTTAAAAGAGTTCAGATTGACATTTCACAAGAATTGCTTTTGCATCAACACAAAGATGCACGCTTGAAGAAACATATTTGATCATATCTTGAGCATACAAAACAAAAGCCATCAATCTCTTATTTCCTGTTATTAGGATTCAGTGGTGCTCCGCTGCTCAAGCATGCTATTGTTTATGTAGAACAAACAAATGTAAGGATTTTTTTTATTTGTGTCAAGAGCCTCAATAGGTTTTTTTTTTTTTTTTTGCAAATAACCAAATTACACTCCAAATAAACCATCTCAGTGCTTTGAGTTTAGTTTCCTTTAAATCTGTAAATCAAATCAATTCACATTTATTTGTATAGCGCTTTTCACAATAGATATTTCAAAGCAGCTTTACTGAAAATGCATGTCAACCTTATAATTCAGATTCATATACAAATTATGCAGGTAGCTAATGCGACGTATTAATTTTAGGCAAAAACAAAAATCTCAGTGAAGTAATTATTACAAGTTGCGAATATAATGAATACAATTTATAAAATTTAGCAGTGGTGGAGTTGGATTCGTCTCTTCACAGGTGTTGCGTCATCTGAAGTTTTCGTAAGAGGCTGGATCCAAACTGGAGCTGGCGTACTCTCTAGTTACCTCGAGATGGGCATCCCGAGATAAAACTGAAAAGCAAATGGAAAATAATTAGCTTTGCTGATGTTCATAACTTTTCAAGGAAATATAATCATGTGCATTTGATTTGATATAACTGGAGTACAAGGTAATGAGATGTATTACGTGAATGCCTGGCTAAAGAGATCTGTATTTTTATACAGTAGTTTCACTTCAACGCTGCGTCAGTAGCTGATGCTGTGAGTACACCCTCTGGTGTGACAATTGTCTGAAGACCACTTAGTGTAATGGAAATGTATTAGCAGATAGAGCTAACAACACTTACTGAGGCATCACTTCACAAACACCTCAAGGACAAGCTCATGCATCAGGGCTGAACGATAATGGAAAATAATCTAATTGCGATTTTTTTAAACCAATATTGCGGTTGCGATTTAATGTGCGATTACTTTAAGTTCTTTACCTTCTGTATTAGTCGACAAAGACAAGCAATAAATCATTGTACAGTAGGGATGGGAATCTTTAGGCAGCTCATGATCTGATCTATTTTTTTTTCTTATTAATTAATCTTAATAACACTTAAAATATTTATTTAATTACATGTGTAAAAATACATACTTTAAATAAATAAATGTAGAGTTTGGTTCCAAAACGCTACAAACGCAATTAAAAAAAAAAAAAAAAAATGAGTTAGGCTACTGTAAAAATCTGTTTTGTATCTGGTCGGTCTTGAAAAGTCAATGTTTAATTTTATGTAAAATGCGATATCCGCCGTGTTATTATGTAATGTTTTCTCCCTTTCTTTCCAAACCGCGACAAACGCCAGTCTTCCTACATCTGCTCAACCAATCACAGCGCACCATTCCACACAATGTAAACCGTAACGGCAGCGCTTTAATTCCAGCTTTACTCATCTATTTTGTACTTTTAGATCAACAAACAAACAAAAAAATGAATAATTTTGACAGCATTGGTGAACCTGTAAGGCATCCTGCATGGGTAAACGTGACATCGAAATCGAATCATTTACGTGAGGAGATTAAGAAGATTAGGGCACTCGGGAGGAGGAAATGCCGGCTGTTGCTTGTTCTCACACGACAGCATCAAACTTCTGTCACGCTGACACACTGACCCCACGGCATCTTTTGAAAAACTTTCAGTTGTTTTATTCAAAGTCAACGAAAACCGAGCAGGACCAAGCCATTTTGCAGCTGATTGCCGTCAAAAAGTTCAGAGGCGACGTCCCAAGGTTGACAACAGCGATGTGCAAAAGTAACGTTAGATCATGCTTAATAAATCATAATTCATGATGTGCTCATCTTAGTTAATGTTTTAATTAAGGTTTTGTTTATCCATGAAGTCATGAATGAAAAACGTTGAGCTGTTAAAAAAAAAACGTTGTTAGTTCGTGATGATATTAATGTATGAATGAATGCATAATTCATGCATTCATTTATAAATGAATTCATAATCCATGTACCCTTACCGTAAAGTGTTACCGAATATTGTTATATTAAAGCAATGGATGTCCCATGCACAAGAAAACAAATTCAATGTGTATAAAATTTTATTTTGATCAATTGCATTTTGAAAAATAAATAAATAATGGATTTATTGCATTTTCGAAAAAAAAAACTATCTGTTTTTATAATAAATCTTTGAAAATCAAAACCTGGATGTAATTTTTTATTGTTATTATAACCTACAAATGCTATGTGAAAATTTGAAACAGAAAATAGTGTTTTTTCCTGCTGGTTTAAGTAAATTTAATCAATGAGTCGCTTACAGCCGCATGTTCAAGCAACAAGAACAACTAAAAAAATAGAAACGATTTACAGGTCAGAGTTTCTGTTCATAACATGTTTGCAGCATTGAGCGATGTAGCCAATCAGAGACATGTGTTGCTTTCTTGAACGCAATGGCCAATGGAACACAAGACTCCCCTCACTGACTTTTTGTTCAGTGCTGAATTCTGTATGCTGGCAAATTTTCTAATTATATACAAAAGTGTGGATATTATGAAAGATTCATTGTGCAGTCAGCTTCATTGATAACAACAGAGATGTGTGAGATCGCGAAGAACTGTGAGCTTTTTAGGAATTATTAAGGGAGCACACTTTGCACACATTGGCACGCAGTAGCCTGCTTGCTTTTATGTTAAATTCACAGTGGTTAATGCTTTAATAATACATAATTTATCACAGGGTAGGGTCGGGTTTTGTTTACATCGGTTTTATTTAATGTTTTTGGTATTTATTCAAGTGCATTTTTTTTTGTTAACAGAGACTGAGAGTCCATTGCTTTTTATTGTTTTTGGTTGTTTTGTTCATTAATTGTGGATATTTAAAATGTGTTCCATTTGCAGTGTTAAATAGTATTTAGAAATAAAAGTTTATTGATCTTTGAAAAGGTGTACCTGCATTATTATTTTAGATGTAAATGGTCTCAGAACAACAATATTATCATTTATCTCAATCATTTATTGGACAATTTATCGTCCAGCAAAATGTGTTATTGTGACAGGCCTAGTGATGTGATGGTGGATGTGATGTATGTGATGGTGATGGCATAAGTGTGTGGCTCAATGTTCTCATTTTATTATGAAGAGGACAAGAGACTTGGTTTCAGTCATGCTCAAGTAACACTTGCCAACACTATGAATAATTTATGAAGATGCTTTGTTCTAGACAATTTGACTCTTACCTGTGTTGCTTGCTCTGCAGCCATGGAGGCACCACATGGGCTTGCATCCTGTCGATCTAATGTTGAACTTTAAGATATGGGGATTGAGTCTACAAATGTATCTCTCACATGCTACTATTGTGTGCTGGATTTAAGGAAATGAAATGCCTTAAAGGGTTAGTTCACCCAACAATGATAATTATGTCATTAATGACTCACCCTCATGTCATTCCAATGCCCTTAAAGACCTTCGTTCAGAACACACTTTAAGTTATTTTAGATTTAGTCCGAGAGTTTTATGTCTCTCCATTGAAAATATATACATGGTATACTGTCCTTGTCCAGAAAGGAAATAAAGTAGGGCTGTCAAACGATTAATCGTGATTAATCGTGATTAATCGTTTGACAGCCCTAAAATAAAGACATCATTGGGTTAGTTAGAATTTTCTGAAGCATCAAAAACACATTTTGTTCCAAAAATAACAAAAAACTACGACTTTATTCAGCATTGTATTGTCTTCCGGTTCCGTTGTCAATACTTGTTCAGTGACACTGATACATTTTCAATGGAGGGACAGAAAGTACTCAGACTAAATCTAAAATATCTTAAACTGTGTTCCGAAGATGAACGGAGCTTGGAACTTACGGGCTTGGAACGACATTTTTATTTTTGGGTGAACTAACCCTTTAAACCTATTTTAAAGTAAAGGCATAGAACCAATGTTTATTTGTAATGCATTGACAATATTTTATTTTATATATATATATATATATAATTAGTTTATTAATTAAATTAATAAAAATACAAAAATACCTTGAGGTATGTTTGGTAATTGTACTGGAATGAATTTAAAATTAATTTCAGATCAATATATGTGTTTTCCTTAATTTTTTTAATTAACAATAACTTTATTCTCATCTGAATTATAAATAATTTAATTCTGTATAAATAATACTACCATTAAATTAAACAACACATTTGATTTTCTTTTTTAATCAATGTAGAATGTGTTACTTAAAAATAAAACGGATTAGTGCTCTCTTTGAGGACAAGAAATGAAAACCAACGCAAAATGATGAATGTATATATATATATATATATATATATATATATATATATATATAGTTCTGATTTTTTCCCTCCCGTTTATCTACAGCTCAGATCTAGAATTCTGGAGTTAAATAAAGTAGCGCTGTAATCATTTTTTTTTTTTTATGAATTAACCAGAGAGAGAGAGAGAGAAAGTAACCTAATATTGAAGCTTGTTGGTTTAATTAATTTTAACTGACTGGAAAACCTGAAGTTTTCCCAAACTGGCGATCTTAAAGAGGCCGATCTTAAATTTGTTGTTCGATGGCAGGTTTGGTTGCAACCAAACACAATTTCTGGCTGAATCTAACATACTTGCTTTCACTGACAAGTTTTCAAACTGCAAAACATGTTTGAATGTCTCCTTGCTGGCCTCCAGACACTGTTCAACCTTTTCTCTCTCTTGTCTTCAGGCCACAGGATACTCATCTAGGTTTATGTGTTTCTGATACTCTACAGACAATGAGTGGGTACTGTTGTTCTTTACGAAGGGTCCCTTGCATCTGCTCAAACCATACATTTTCAGAATCGGATGTCCCTGCTGCTATGTGATTTCTGCACAAAGGTCTGCCACAAAACAATTCTATGCCCCTCATAGCTCATGCACTGCTCAGAGACGTGACCTCAGGCAGTCAAATCTCATGATGGTCTAGATGGTCGCCCGACTCAGTTCGACTCAGTGTAGCATTTGATGTGCCCCGCTAATGACTTGGCAGCACAATAAAACATTCAACGGTGGGTATAATATCCAGTTTTGGCATTGTCTGCCTCATTTCAGTGGAGTGCTTATCACACTAGTTCGAGATTGGGAAGCTCCAATTTAAAGTCAGGAAATATGTCTCCTTCTGTTAAAAATAACTAAAGAGGTGGTCCCTCCTTCCTAGAGCGAATTCGGATTATACAGCCGTATAGGTATTTTCTGGTGACGAAAAGGAAAGAGGGTTACGCCATATCTCAAACTCTCAGGAACTGCATTTCAATATGTTGACGCTTAATAAACTTATCCAGTGACTGGTTCTTTGCAGTCAATCTGAAGGATACATATTTTCAAATTCAGACCATTCAGAGACAAGGGAGGGAGTTTCTCATGTTCACTTTCAAGTTCTTCCATTCGGCCTAGCTATGAATTACTTTCTCGCAGACCTGAAAGGCTGCCTTGTTGTGGTGAGGATTGACAATAATTCTGTGGTCTCATATCTGAACCACCGAAGAGGGATGTGTTCTAGCATGTTGGAGAGATGCAGACTAGTGCGGTGCGTTATGCTTTGCTCACAATATGATATTTTTCCTCTAAGAGAAGTTAAATTCTGAGGGGATCTGAATCATAGGATGGATCATCTTTTAAAACACAGGCTGAGGCCCTGGAAGTGTAGGTTGCACCATCAGGCCATCAACCTAATTGAAAAGTTTGGCCGAGCAGAGCTGGTTCACTCACTGTGTCTCCTTCAGCACCTCTGGGAATAAATTATTTGGTGCAGGTGTTGCCCAAGGGCAATCTGTATGCCTTTCCATCAGTGAACTTACTTCTGGCTGGTCTATGGAGAGGTCTAAGGAAGAGGTCCATCTTTTCTTAGCCATTTGCCCTTCTCATGTGTGGTTCTCAGATCTGGTCTCTCTTCTGGAGAAACCTTCTTGGAGAACATCAGTTATGACAGACCATCTATTGCTGCTGAATATGTTCCTCTTAAAAGACACTCTCTTGTGTCTCAGTTCATGTGTGGGAAGACACGGCTAAGGCATTTCTGTCCAGAGGCTTTAACAGGTGCCTTTGAACCTCTAGAGTCAGCCTCGAATGACCTTTTGACTCTCAAGAAGTTTCTCTTGCTGGCCCTCATTTTTTCTCAAGAGAATTAGGGACTTGCAGGCTTTGTCATTGATCCCTGTCTGTTTGCATTTTGCTCAGTCTCGTTAAAGTCTTACTGAGGCCAATATGTGGTTATCTTCCTGAGATTGTTTCTTCTTTGTTTCACTCACAGACTGTTGTTTTGCAATCTCTCCTCCTCCCTTTGATTTGCAGGAGAAAGAGAGGTTGCATAGACTTGTTACAGTTTTGAGGATTTACCTTGACTGTTCAAGCCAACAGCATAAATCTGAGAAATGCAATACCGAAGGCTTATGAGGTTTGTCGCTTGACTTTTTATGCATTTAAGTATTTGTCCATGCTCTACTAGAAGTGTTGCATCATCAAAGGAGTATCATTGGGCTGATGAATTAGTAGATATGACATGATGGTATTGTACTCCAATAGCATTAGCTACTGGCACAGTGTCAAAATGAACCAATAAAAGGGAACGTCTCAGTTACATTTGAACCCTTGATCCTTCTGTTTAGTTTGTGGTGCTAGCACTATTTTCCAATACATTGGTGTGATTTAATACCGACTTTAGGCAATTGAGGGTTCCTATTAGTGATGCGCGGGTCGACTCGTAACCCGCGGGTCGGATTGGGGCGGGTCAATATATATATATTTTTTATCCATGTACGTTGCTTGCAATTTCCAGCCTGTATTGAATATTTGGGAATATCTATTTTCATATTTTACAAGGTTATTTGATAAGGTTATAATACGATTGCTGTAACAACGTAACTTACGTGACTTGGTTCGACACGAAAGCGGTGCGCCAAGCAGCTCCCGCCGACAGCCGCCACAGCCTCGACGAAAACAACTACGGAGAACTAAAAGTGAAGATGGGAGACGAGGTGCGGGAGAAATTGAGATCGGGAATATACATGATTAAAAGAAAAAAAGGTCAGGCTGCTAAATCTAATGTTTGGGAGCAGTTCTCAGAAGTAGTTGCAGCAGGAGACAACAGTAGTATCGGCTACCTAAAGTGCAACTCGTGTGAAAAGTCTGAAACTGCTTCATTGGGGTTTGATTATGAGGCGTGTCAGGGGGCGTGTCTTCTCTAATCGAAACCAGGGAAAAACAAACTCTTCACTCAATTGGATAGTCGGTAGACCTACAACCAATCAGAGCAACGCAGTATGTCAAATACTTTGCATAGCGCAGTTTTCAACTAACTTACTTATTTTAGAAGTTAAATAACGAGTGTTGCTTCTTTTACTTACTCCTCCATTAGTGTGACCAAAGGAGAAACCACAACAACCACAGGCTTTTCATTACGTCCCATCTTCTTAGCAACCGTCAGAGCCAGCTGATAAGTTACACTTTTGCCGAATCATGTAGGAAGGACGGCAGTTCTCTGTTTGTCTATTAAAATTAACGCGCTGTCGATTTATTTCACAACAGACGCAACAGCGGAATCTATACATCTCAATTCTCCAGCTGCAGTCATCTTTGAGGGAAACCAGTTAAGCCCTCTTTGATAACGTGATGATTACGTCCTTGCAGATCATCTGTCCATCATCGTTTAAAGCCCGCCCTGACAATTTGATTGGCCCGAACGTTTCTTGTATGGTTATAATTACTCCTCAATGGATTGAGTCTAAACATGTCAAAAAATGTTGTGGGCGGAGTTCGGGCTGGCATCCAGGCTACAAAACAACATCATTTGGTCCCAAATGAACACCATACCGAATGATTGCTTCATTTGTAATTATGTTACTGGATAACATTTGCAATACTGTTATTCACTCTGGCATTGGTTTGTTTGTTGTTTGTATATTTATATGTTTGTTTGTTTATTAGCAGAATTTTATAATTTTTTTCTGTTTAATTTGTTAGATTTAAATTTCATGTTAATTACTAGAAAATCACAAAGTCTCAAAATTCTCTGCTTCATTGTCATTCATTTCTATAGTGCAAATAACACAGAGTGGATCCGGTTCAATGCCTTTTGGGTTTAGCGCTGAAATTTATGCAGGAGCAATTTACTGCTGGAGCAGCATCTAGGCTTAATACAGTACATCGCTATTGCTGCTGAACATGTAGAAAGTACAATACAGCTCATATGAATGGAAACTTAAGTAGCTATAATATTTAGCTGAGTAAGAAAAAAAAACTCCTTCATTTAGTAAGGGCCCTATGTAGGACTGGAAAGAGCATTGAAGAGATCAACAAAGACATCCAACTGTTTGGAAAGATTTCAATCCATTTGTTTTCAATATGGACTTCAGTATTGTTGTGTTCCAGTTAAGTTGCAGTTATAACTGGCCCCATTTCTGGATCTCGGCATGCAGCTACCAGCTAATTGCAGTCATTTGTTAGATTCACAGCTAATTTACCTCTTTCTTTCTTTCTCTCCCCCTAACTTTCTTCCTCTGCCAGTCTGTCTCTGTCTCTCTTTCCCTCATTGTGCATTTTAATTAAACCATCTGCTAAATAAAGCCATTTCTGGCATTCAAGCACACAAGCTTGACCCCAAGCGCTCTGAATCCTCTCTGCAGAAGCAAGCTATCGCCGACACTTTTTTTCTTTCTGGTGTAGTTTTCACAGCATTAAATGTTCAGTCCCTCTCCTCCCTGTAAGGTCACTGAGGCTAAAGACACAGTGATGAATTGTACAAAATACACTTAATTAAGTTTGCCACTGTCATCTAGGGCTACTTAATTTTTTTATTATAATTGTGTTTTTGTTTTCTTTTCACTGCATTACTTTCTTTCTTTCTTTCTTTCTTTCTTTCTTTCTTTCTTTCTTTCTTTCTTTCTTTCTTTCTTTCTTTCTTTCTTTCTTTCTTTCTTTCTTTCTTTCTTTCTTTCTTTCTTTCTTTCTTTCTTTCTTTATTGCTTTCTTTCTTTCTTTCTAGTCAGACCTCCTACTGAATTATGGACACTACTCTATATTATACAGCAGAACAAAAGCAAAGCACACTTAAGAGTAACATTCCTCTTATATGTGGTATTTTTGTCCCCCTTTGCTGTTTTTTTTTTTTTTTCTTATTATTATTACTAAAACAGTAGATGAGTGGACACCCGCACAGCAGGAGATGCCCGGTGTTTCTCTCCTTGCCTTTCACCTTCTTTCTTTTTGCTTAGTAATATCAGGCATATGAAGCTTCAAACACTGCTCAGAATTGGAAGGTGGGGACACTTTCTTTACAAATATTATTCTAAACTTTTCTATTTGTTTAAGCAGTGCAGCCAAGGGGAATGGTATAAGGAAACGCTTATCATTTTAGTACTGTAAGTGCAATCACTCTAGAGATCTGCAGCAGACAGTATTTCAGGTTATAAAATAAAATAAAATAAAAAAATAAATGAAATTGTGCTAGTGTACAGTGAACAAACCTACCACAGAACTGATTGTGCCAAATGCAATGTTTTTTTTCTAGACATGTAGTCATTTGTCTGTAGTAGAGTGAAGTGATCTTTATTATTGCAGTCATCTACAAACAAATCAAATATGACAAGAGATAAAACTTCACTAGCCATAGTGACTATTGCATGGGGTGTACATCATTAATGGGGAGGTTTGTGCAGCTTTCCATGCTACAAGCTACACATCATTTAAACTACAGTCAGGCTTTAAAAAAAAAAAAAGCAGAACAAGAAGTTACATACTATAGGCTATGCAGTAACAAACATTATCTAATAATTACACTGAAGCTTCTTAAAAGGATACTCTACTTTTTTTTGGAAAAAGGCTCATTTTACCACTCCCCCAGAGTTAAACAGTTGAGTTTTACCGTTTTCGAATCCATTCAGCCGATTATCTGATATTTAGAAGACTATCAGTTACTAGACAGTTTCTGGTCTCATTGACTTCCATAGTAGGAAAAAAAAATATACTATGGAAGTCAATGACACCAGGAACTGTCTGTTTACTGATAGTCTTCTAAATATCAAAAAATCGACTGAATATGTTTGAAAACGGTAAAACTCAACTGTTTATCTCTGGGGGAGTGGTAAAATAAAGCTCTGTCCACATTGGATGTAAATGCTGTGTAAAAATATAAGTACACCAAAGACCTCTGTTACTACATGTTTTAATGTGGCTTCAGTTGACAAGAGCCTCATTTTTATATCCAATGCGCTGCAGAGCTACTTCAGCCATCTTAAATTAAATGATTGCCACCATGTGGCGAGCGGTGACTGTTTTAACCGGGTATGCTGGGTGATGCGTTATATCAAAAATGCCCTGTGCACGTTGGATGGGTTTATAATACGCGTGTTCGCTCTAGACAGTGTTAGCTTCTCAGTTGCTTAATCTCGTGACACATGGCAACACAGCTAAAAGTTTCCTGAAAGTAGTTGATGCCTTCACAATCACCCATAAAAGCTGTCGAGTTGAGTCAATCACAAATATGACTTTAACAAATGTATAGACTACGATTAACAGCCTCGGAGAGCTATAGAGGCCTGCAGGTCTGTCTTTAGCAGTTTACAAGTTTTTGTTAAAAATAAAATGTTCCTATGAAGAAAATAAAATATTATGAAAATACTTCCAGTTATGACTTTCTTTTTCACTTGTTTTAGTTCACTCTTGTATCAAACACAATTTAATTTTCGCTGATCGAGATCTGGAAGCAGCAGCACATTTTTCCTCTTTGGCGAGAGATCCGCGGACAGCTCTTCCTGCGCATTAAATTCCCCATATGCCAGCAAACCAATGAGAACGTGTTATGTGATGACGATCCATTACAACAGTAGCCTGGCTATTCTCGTTGAGACTTGGGTCTGGGAACTACATGTTCATTTTCTCGTACCTGTATTTGAGGCGTGGTTTACGAATGCCCGGCGCCGTTTATTGGGTGCTAAGAATGTCTATCAAATGCACCTGTACGTAGCTCATAGCCAATTGTTTCAATTAGAAAAACACAAGTATTATTAAGTACAGTTTAACATATATGTTGAAGTTGTTATTTGCATTGGAAATTGTTTGCGCTTGTACTTCACAAGTTTAAAAAAATTACAAATTTAATTTAATGTCCGTGGCTAACATTGCCACATTGCGCTCATCCAGGCCTCGGGACTACCGAACAGAAGTTGGTATCGACAATTCTTTATCGCATTTTCTTTCTCGGGACACAGCTGAGCGGCAGATATTCCAAGGTTGACCGCCTCCTGTACCTGGTCCTCCATTAGGGCGATTAATGGCGAGACAACCATAACGACTGGGGTCTCTTGAAGTTTAATGCCAAAAGCTGATCTTTTTTCAAAATAAACTTGCATTCTAAACTACTTAGAACAATATCTAAGGCTGCATAAAAAGGTAGCTTCACGTCTGCTGCCATGTTGTATCCATAGATATAAGCAAACTGCTTCGGTGTGTCACATAGATGTCATCACCGTGTTGCTGCTCCCTCCCCGTTCTGTGATTGGTTCCCTAAATGGGGTTGAAAATCTGGGCCATGGTATCCAGACTTAGCCTGGATGCCAGCCCGAACTCCGCCCACAACATTTTTTGGTCGGGAAGTTCGGTCTGGACTCGATCCATTGAGGAGTAATTATGATCAGACAAGAAACTTTCGGGCCAATCAAATTGCCAGGGCGGGCTTTATACGATGATGGACGGATGATCTGCAAAGACGTAATCATCTCGACTGCAGCTGGAGAATTGAGATGTATAGATTCCGCTGTCGCGTCTTTTGTAAATTAAATCGACAGCGTATTAATTTTAATAGACAAACAGAGAACTGCAATCAAGGCATTTGTCAATCGGAAAGATATTTTTGGCGTCCTTCCTACATGATCCGACAAAAGTGTAACTTATCAGCTGGCTCTGACGAAGATGGGACGTAATGAAAAGCCTGTGGTCGTTGTGGTAAGAAGTAAGTAAAAGAAGCAACACTCGTTATTTAACTTCTAAAATAAGTAAGTTCTGTAGTTGAAAACTGTGCTATGCAAAGGAGTTGACTTACTGCGTTGCTCTGGTTGGTTGTAGGTCTACCGACTATACAATTGAGTGCAGAGGTTTTTTTTTTGTTTTTTTTTGAGTCTGAAACCGCTCTGTAGGGCTTTGATTATGAGGTGTGTCTTAACCCAACCAGGAAAAAAAAACAAAAAAAACTAGTACTCATACTAAAAACACTACTCATACTCACTAGAATATGAGTATGACGAAGTCATTTTTGATACACACAAAACTGCATGTGTATCAGCTTACCCGGAACTCTTCTTTCTTCTTCTTTAATCCTTATCTGGCAACTTGGGGAGGGCGACCTCGTAACAAGTGTGCTGCTGTGGGTGCCGCAGGATTTTGAACTCGTTCGATCACTTGTCTGTTTTCAGTCTGTGGTGTCTAATCTTGCCTGCTGTGGGTCAAGTTGCTAGTTCTTCAGATCTTCTTCGGTTTGCTTGATCTATGTTTTCTTGGTCATTTCCTCCATCTGCGTCCATTCTGCACATGTGTCCAAACCATCTCATCCGTCGTTGTGTCTGCTCTTCGATGCCTGGTTGTTGTTGGCATCTGGCTTGGATTGCGTCGTTGGTGATACGGTCACAATGTATTACTACTTTACATTACAGCCAGCCTGACATATTTCTTGTTTGTGGTCTATGAATTAATCTTTTGTTTCTGATCATTAAATGTATTTTGTTCAAGAAAATATTTATTTACAAACAAACATTGTATATTAGAAATCCTTATTGTCAGGGTCTGTGTGTAATTAAATCCAAGAATGATGCATGACTCAGGATGAATAATAATAATATATTTATTCAAAGAGTGATAGCATACACATGACAATGCAACTTTTAACACAAAACAATGAACTGAACACACAGGGAGCTTATATAAGAGGATGAACATGAACAGAACAGGGAACAGGTGAGAACTAAGTAGAAACCATGACAACTAATGAATGATTCAAACAGGCAAATACAGACAAATAAAACATAAAACAAGAAACTAAACAAGAGAGTGAAACAGAACGGACGACATGAACAATAACAAACATTTCTGAATGCTACTGCGAATGTCTGATCCTGAGGTATTTCCGGTGGTGCCATTTTTAAATCTCAGATCTGTCAAAACAAGCATTTTATCTTTTCTAGATGTCTATCATTATCTTCTTGATAGTGTCTGGTCTGTGAGGTAAAATCTTACCGCTGTCTGGATGCTTACAATTATTTCTTAGCTGAATGGTTGGCAACATTTGTTCATACTATTTGGACGATATTTTTCTTGTCTTTGGTGAAGCTGAATCAAGTCAAACTGTGTGAAAAATGTAGTCATCATGGATCTTGGTTTGGGTACCCGAGGAGGTTATTAGTGGATATTGCACTTGCATGGCTGGGTTGGTCTGTATTTTTATGCAAAAAATACATTACATTCTGTATCCTTGTAAACTAAAACTAGTAAAATCTGCCATTGTTGCGCATTTAAGAAGTTTCAAAATTTGATTGCTTTATTTAGGTCAAGTTTGCAGCCATGTTGCTATACTGTAGAAAAGTGGGTTTGAGTGCTCCGTCTGTGACATCTGATCTGATCTTATCTAATGCATAGACACCCATTACTCCTTTTAGATAAAAGTATATACTTGCAGATTAGTAAATTTACAATCCCAATTTGTTTTAGATTGATCCAAAACCAGTTGCAGACATTGATTTTCCAAGCCAGCCGGACTAAGAGCAGCCTTAGTCCTACTTTTTAGATTCTTGAAGGTAATGGAAATATTGTCAGAAACCTGATAAATGACAATATATGCAAAATATACATTCTCATACAGATATGCAACACAATACACACACACACACACACACACACAAAACATAGTTTTTCAGAGTCGGCAGAAAGTGTTCTCTTTAGTCATTATACCTGTAACCTTAATTGTCTGCCGCCTGTAATCTGTTAGTGTCTTACATTTTTCATGTGTAATGATTGTTTATTGAACAAGCATGCAAAAAAATAAAAAATAAATAATAATCTTTTTTTTGTAGTCTGGATTTACAGGGTCAACTCATGTTTTTTGCAAAGACAAAGGTAGAAAATTAATTATCGTAAAAAAAAAAAAAAAATGCTTTTATTGTTTAATGCAACAGTGCATGTTGGAATTAACATTAGCCAAGCTTAATAAGTGATGAAGTTTACCGTTATGTTTTGTTCTAATGCTAATATTAAACAATACAACATTATTGTAACTGCGGCAACAGCACATCCAATGGCATGGGTGGCTCCAACGTGTGCGCCAATGAGCTATCATTACGTAATACACGTCAGAGCCCACCACAAGGGCCGTGGCCAGAGCCCATAAAAGCCCCCGAAATAGCCATTATTGCTTCCTTATTATCTCCTTCAGCGACATACCTCATGTCTTTGAGTCTTCTGAAAGCTTCGCCGTCGAATCAAACCTACGGTTAGAGTGTGCTTCTCTACCGCGGATTTCGGCTTCAACTGAGAAACGGTCTTCCCCTGTCTCCTCTCTGCTATCGCTATCCGGCGTTCAACACAATTTTTTGCTCTCATTTTGCTCTTGCTTTTTAGGAACGCGAGCGTTGTTTTAAAATGCCTCGCTCGACAGATGTTTGCACGGCTCTCTTTACAACACAAGAGCTACCCTGCCCTAAAAATGCATCATGCGCTCGCGGCTAGCTCTTCTTTGGGACGGCAAACCACCTCACTCGCTCCCCCCCATTTTCTTCCCTCGTCGAACCTTGGCGGAAGAAGCGCACTGGTATATGTTCACGTGGCTAGCTCTCTTACAACTCAAGAGAACTACCCCGCCCTAAAAATATATCATGCGCTCGCGGCTAGCTCTCCTTTGGGACGGCAAACCACCTCTCGCGCTCCCCCCGTTTTCTTTCCTCCTCGACTGAAGAAGTGTGCAGGTAGATGTTTGCGCAGCAAGCTCTCTTTACGACACAAGAGAGCAACTGCTACCTTACATTCTGTTCATCATGCAGAACCTTCTCCAGACACAACAGTGCTGTTTTCATGCCTGGATTCAACCACGATGAAACTTTTCTCTCTCACAGCAAAAGCAATAAGAGCTCTTCTCTGTCAACCCTTCCCCCGTCTGTGATTCAGTGTGGATTCTGAGACTCTCACACCATAGACACCCGCTGCACTGTGCACACCTCTACAAACAAACACTGTTCTCATGGCGACACACGTAAAACACAATAGAGTATGTTTCACGGTCCCCCTTTACTAGGTGGCCCCCTCCCAGTGGTTACTCTGACAAAAAGCTTGTACAGTCAGTACAACACTCACTATGTGCACAAATCGGGTATCAGGTCCCTCTGGGGTTAGGTGGCCCGTCCTACAACATGTGTCAAATCCTATCCACACATTTTGTGACACATGTCAAATGCCACAACATCTCTGTTCAAATGTCTCAAATGATATGAGACATTTGAACAGATCTCTCATGAGAAACACCTCCTCACACTGGCAGAAGGGACGATTGGGCATCCACGACCCGATATACAGTATGGGCTCTCCATGTGTGGCCCCTCAATGGGTCCCTGGGGACCTTCATGAGAAGGTCCTAAGCACGATCAATGAAGCCAGGACCCCTTCTACTAGGCGCTTATGTGCTTCTAAATGGTCATTGTTTTCCAGCTGGTGCCTGGACAAACGTTTTGAACCTGTCATGCACCATGTACCAGTGGTGCTCTCCTTCCTACAAGAGCTATTAGACGCAGGCAAGACCCCGTCCATGCTCAAAGTGTATGTAGCAGCCATCACAGCTTATCATGCTCCGGTGGCTGGCCGGTCACTAGGAAGAAATGACTTGGTGGTGCGGTTTCTGAGAGGCTTACCCTCTCCTTACCCTCCATCTGTTCCATCTTGGGACCTCTCCACGGTCCACCGTTTGAACTGCTCCAGTCGATTGATTTTAAAATACTCTTGCTCAAGACTGTTCTCCTGCTGGCACTGGCAAGTATCAAGCGAGTCGGAGATTCGTGGAGCGCCGTTGGATGTGCAGTTGCCGCAGCACAGCCACAAAATGCTTTTTACATTTTAAGCTTCAGAATTTCGAGGAAAATGAGTTATAGCTACGCAATACTCGTTCCTACTCTCGGGGAACCGAGGTTACGTTAGTAACCGAGTACGTTTCACAATGGATATTATTGGTTTTGGTTACCTGGACTTGACAGGAACCTCTCCGGTTTCATTTAAAATGTATTAACTTGTGTTTTTGAAAACTAACCAAAGCCTTTTGGGTTTGACTTTGGAACAACATGAGGGTGCGTAAATTTCATTTTTTGGGTGAACTATCCCTTTAAAAGTATATCATCATTTGTTTTTTTTTTTTTTTTTTTAAGATGAATGAAAGACACTTAAGTAAATAATCACAGAAATGTCATATAGTCAAGTACAGTAGTTATTCCCAAACACTGTTTTTCACAGAGACAGCAATATTTGAAAATAGATCACAGGTTTAGGTTCTAAGGAGAGAACTTGCATGTGAAAATGGAAATTACATAAAGATTCATTTATTTTCAAAAGGCTGTCAACATATTTCAACCTGCTGTGTACTCCCTAGTGGGGAGGAGAGGATATCCTGGCATGTTTGATAGGTGATAGTAAATGTTCCCTCTGGCCTGCTGTTTAAAAAAATACAAGTTGATTACCTTTAATGAAATATCATTGCCGTAGGATGCCTGTCTGTTGTCTACGCAGACTCTTTAATTCTCAACAAGTGGAGTGATGCGCATGAAATGAAATGTGCACTCAGACATTGTTTGTACATTGTTTACCCACAAGCACTCTGTCTGCGTGTATGTTTGTGTGTGTGTGTTTTATATTTAACCAGACACAGTCGCTACAGAATAACTTGTTTGTTCTTGTTCTTCTCATATATCTAATACCTCCGTGGGAAACGAGATATATACAGATACCGACATGTATAAATACCCACAACTTTTGCACACACTCGACACATCCCCCCTCAGACTCCTACACATTGTGCACCAAATCCTGTTGAAGCCACTCTCATAAATCCTGTATAAATCCATATAGTCATCTGACATAGAATGTGAAGCAGTTCTGCTCCCTTTCAAAGCTGCTCGTGTTGATATTCAGAAGACCCACTGAGTCCCCTCAGAGTGATAAACGGCTGGCCATAGGCCATCATAGCTCGCCCATCTATTATTGCCAGTCAAACTTGCATCATTCATCATGCTGATCTGATGTGTAAATATTAGCAGCAGTGTTTAGGGATCGAGCTGGTGCAGTGAATAGCATCAGTAAGGAGAAATAGATAAACATTCATGCAGACAGACAGACAGAAAGAAAGACAAAAACTCAGGAAACAAAACATAGGCTTCTGACTTATTGGACTTATTGCTGCGCATTATGATTTATTTGTTTTGCATTTTGTATTTCTGTTTTTTAGAAAAAAAAAATAAAATCTGTCAAGCAGTTTTGTTAAAATATTAGAAATATTTGAAAAAAAACACCAAATCAATGTCATGAATTGCAACCAGAAAAAGGAAAGAAAATCATTGAGAGGATCCCTGCAAACTGTCTGTGTCAAAGTTAGTAAGTCTTTAAAAATGTCAGTTTGACAATTTGACCATTTTATGACAAGAAAATAATGTTTAAGGTGTGTGCTGTGCTAGCGTGCATCACATATAACGTAAATGTCTTTTAATTTATTATTTGTTAATATAATTTTAATGTATTATAAGAACCCTAAGTAAACTTCACCAGTTTATAGAAGTGGTTGTTAATAATAAACCCACACAAGTGAGCAGCAAAAGCAAGAAAGCAAGACAAGCATTTTACTCGCATCTTACTTTAAATGTTACTTGATTTTTTTTTTTTTTTTCGATTTGGCTCTATTTATTAATTTTATAATAAAATATTTCCATTGGATGTATATGGCAGTGAAATGAAAGCATGCTGAAAATTGGTGTTGAAACAGTAGCACATGATAATCATTAGCATAATACAACATCAGCAATCACAGATACATCAGCCAAACAGTTTTGGCGACCAAACACGTTCATTGTATACAAAAAACACTGAGACTGTGAGACTTGTTTTACATTCCATAGAAGAAAGAAAGTCATACAGATTTGTAATGACAAGAGGGCTTTGAAAGAGACTTTAGTTTAATGCTTAGTTGGTTTGACTTCTCTCAAACTCGTGATTGTCCATTCTTGGTAGCAAGCTTAAAGGAGAACTCCGGCGCAAAATGAACCTTTGGTCTAATTACACATTGGTACATAGTCAACCGTTCTTTGAGATTTGTTTTCATGATTATCGAATGTAAAGAGTTTTATCTCTAAAAACTGTTTAGCTTAAAACGCTAGTATATGGGGCATAGAGTAATGAAAATAAAAATCGCTAGTTAATAGTACTATTTTAGTACTATTTTGAGCCCTGTTAGTAGTATTAACTAGCGATTTTTATTTTCATTACTCTACGAGAACGGTTGACTATGTACCAATGTGTAATTAGACCAAAGGTTCATTTTGCGCCAGAGTTCTCCTTTAAAGCGTATCAAGCTTTACTGTATTGTTAGTATACTCAGTTGGTGGAGGATAACTGTTCCATTAGATATCATAAGTTTATCTTTTAAATCCTCAGTGACCCAGCAGGTCAAGTATGGGAAGCTGTTTAAGTAGACCGAGGGGGAATGTGATTAGGACACATCATTGGCCAGCCTGAAGCTAACTCACAAAAGCAACACAGCTCAACATGTCTGGAGCACATGCGTTAACCTCCAATTGAGGTGATCCTGCATTTAATCAGTCTGGCTGTGGAGAACCTTTGACTGAGAAACATAAGACTTTAGATCAGTTGAGTCTACATACTAAAATGTTCCAGCATTAAATTAACTTCTTTAGAGTAGAATTTAACTGAATAAAAGTGTGCGAGAGTGAATTTAACCTTGTATGGATTGATTTAGCATTGGATATATGTTTCCCGGATAGACTTGCACTCTCTGGCGGTGTCCCTGCCCTCCTTCCCCCCTCTGCTTCTGTATAGTGTTCAAAGCTCTGCTCTCCTCTCGCCTCTCACCATTTGTACCTGTTCTGCGCTCTCTGCTGTAGGGCCATCCATCACAGGCAGCGCTGCATTGCACAAACAAGCTGGAGTGCCGCTCCATGCGGCCCCTGCAGAGCTTTCTTGCCTGTGAGTGGATCTGCGCTCCCCACTCGACCCTTCAGCTTCCGTATAGTATTCAAACCGCCATGCCAGCCCGCAGCTCCAGATCCTCCCTCCGCCTGACAGAACCTAAAGCCCTTTTTAACTGAGTAATCTCTC
This sequence comes from Pimephales promelas, assembly GCF_016745375.1. The sequence goes on from NW_024121555.1 coordinate 2,127,633, forward strand.
AGTTTACAAGGCACCTGTTTCCTTCAGGCAGTGCGGGGGTGGAAGAATCCTCTCACTTCGGCTTACTCATTCGTTAAGCTTAGCCAGACTCTTCAGAGCTGCGAATGAAGATGCGACGCTGGAGAACTTTCCAATGTGATAATTGCACACTGCAGGCATCCCTCTGCTGAGGAGATGACATTGACAGAGGTGAAGGGATAAATGGAGGAAGCTTTAGAGTGATTCATGCTTTCATGGTTCGTGCTCACGAGAACCAGGAGGATGTGCAGAGAGACCCTCGTTTTTGTCATCAATTGAGTCCGAAAGCCGAGTATCGAGACTGTTATGTTAAGGAATGCTGTAGACTTTTGTAGCTGTGCAGTAATTGGCGCTGTGGAATAATTCAGTAGCCAAGTTACCCGTGCACATGTCACGCAGAAGAATGAAGAGAACTCTGCGGCTCTAATTGAGCTGGGTGAAGACTAGTTTTTAGCCTGTGAAGTGGAGGAATTACTCAGCAAGTAGCTCAATTCCTGCAGAGCTCCTCTGCAAATAATCTTAAAGTCTTTTGACAGGTGAATATGCAAGAGAGCGGAAGAATCGTTTATTGCAAGAGACAAATACTAAAACAGGACAAAACCCAGACGTTTAGCGCCATTGAGGAACCTGAGCCTGTGCGCTCCTGATTGAAATGACAAACCGACGCATAATGTGGTTAATTTTAAGGTGTTTAATAAGAGCAAACTGTTTTTTTTCTCCTTCACCCAGGTGAACATATGCAAAAATATTCAGCTTATGCAGATTTGCAGTTTGCCAGCAGTTGCGTCGCACGAAGTTGAAGCCTGAACTTACGATGACTTCTGCTTCCCCCCTCTTTTTTCTCTCTTTTTTTTTTCCCCGAGCGCTGCTTCAAAGGCCAGCGTGATCAAAGCAGTCTGAGCGAGAGAAAGGGAGCGAAGCAGAGGCAGGGAAAGAAAAAACGAATGAAAACTCCCAAACGAACAGAAGAATGCGCAAACAGGGCTGTCTACACAAACAAAAGCAGTGCACCACAAATTCGCGCCCTCTTTTTTCTCTTCAGAGCAAAATTTCTGTCAGACAGACTCAACATCTCAATTGACGCTCTCTCTCTCCCTGTCGTCAATTGAATTTCAGACCCCCAAGCTCAAGTGCATAATATAGCAGCTCTATCATGACCCAAATAAGACATCATGTTGCCTGTGACGCGGTAGAGATAAGTTTGTGATGTTTAAAAATGAGGGAAAACTGTGCTCACAGATGGCAGGGGAGTTTTCGCTCCTCACTGATTGCTAGAGACTGCACACTGAAGCGCAGGTTTATACAAACAACTTATCAATCATGTTATATACGTTTTCGCTGCATATGTTTCTGATAATAATTCTGATTATGCTGAAATCTGTCATAATTTTTCATAACTTCAAGCAACAAAACCTTTCAGCGCAATTTAGTTAAAACAACAAAACTGAGAATTCTATTACTCCACATTTGTGATCAATAATCTGATAGTTTACAATGTTTATATTAAAAATAATGTGAAATCAATTTTCATTTTGTCCATTTGGGTCTGATTTTCCATTCATGTGGTTATGGCCAATGAAATTATTCTTGCAGTCAAAATGAATCAAGCTATTTTTTTTTTTTTTTATATATTTAAATTGCACACAGTTCTAAAACTATGAATTGGGTTGAATTGGCTCATTTTAATGATATAAACTCAAGCTGCAGCAAAAGAAACTTATTAAAAATATCAGAACATTTTAAACACAGTCTGCTGTACACCTTCAAATGCTTCTTTGTAGGCTAAGAAAACAAATAGGAGCATGCTTGCAAACAATATCATTTATATTCCGCCCTCTTGAACATACAGACGGTTGTGAACAGTCATGATGTCTTCAATTTTCATTCTCAGAAGGTGAGAAAGACCGCAGGCAGCTTTGAATACTAATGTATGACTATTGTTGTGCAAGATTATAGGAAGGAAATTACAGCCAATTAACATGGGATCTACGACACTCTGTTGTGCTCTTAAAGGAGCACATCTGGCTCAGAGCTCTGAGTGTTGTGATAATGAGGGGCTCAAGGTAAATGAAAAGATTTATTTGACAGACTGTCCTAACAGAATGCTCATGTTAAGACCTGACATGAATGCTATGAGTCACTGTTTATGGTAATGTACATGTGTTTAAAAAGAAAAGCATATGCTTTCTGTGGAATGTTGTCTGCAAGCCTGTGTCTGCTTTATTTGACATGGCACAAGAAGTACCTGATTTATTTTTTATTTTATTTTGTAATTAGCACTTAGCAGCATTAAATGAAAATTCATAAGTTTAGTTATTAATTTTTAATCAAAATGTAATAACTTGATCGTTTAGTAAAAACGGCAGACCTCTGATGATGTACGCCTGACAATCATTTAGCCCGCTTAAAGGGATAGTTCACCCAAACATGAAAATTAGCATCATTTACTCCCCCTCATTTCATTCTAAACCCTTAAGACTTACTTTCATCTTCAGAACATAAATCAATCATTCAACACTTGTTGTTAAAATCAATTTAACACTTTATTTAGAAAATTCAATGTGCATTCATGTGAGCACCATGACACATGTTGTGTTGTGTTGACCCGAGAGCAGACATTGTTGAGTTATGGGTTTGGAACATCATGAGTCTGAGTAATTAAAGGGATAGGTTACCCAAATTATTATATTATTAATATATATTATTATATAAAAAATGTTGGCTATTGCAAGCTTTATAATGGCAGTGAATGGCCATTTCTGTTTTAAAGTCCATAAAAGTGCAGTTTCCGGCCAAATGGACATACGCAGTGCTGTGACGTCGGAAGCAGTATAGTGTAAATATCAGCAGTACGTTATTGCATTATTTGCATAAGTTGTGCTTTGGACTTAAGTGGAATCTGTATGTTCATTTGGCCAGAAGCTAGTTATTTTAATTAATAAAGTTTTAATTATGGATATTTTTCTTACACAAACGCATTGCTTCAGAAGGCCTTTATTAAGCCCCCGGAGCCGTGTGGATTACTTTTATGATGGATAGATGCACTTTTATGGACTTCAAAACAGAAATGGCCATTCACTGCTATTTTAAAGCTTGGAAGAGCCAGGAATGTATTCGTCTGAATGTATATGTCATATGGATGACTTGAGGGTGAGTAAATAATGGGCCGATTTTCATCTTTGACTGATCTATCCATTTAATCTTTAAAACTCTTAAAGTACAGAAACCTCTCAGGTTTCATTAAAATTATCTTTTGTGTTTTGAAGTTTAACCAACATCTTTTGTGTTTGGAACGGCATGGAGTAAATTATGACGAAATTAAATTTTTTGGATGAACTATCCCGTTAAACCTTCTCCCCTCAACTATTGAATGCAAGGTCATTGGTCATTGGTCCTGATTGGTCATACGGTATATTGCATGTCTATTTTTTATTGCAAAGGCCTATTAGATCTTAAACAAGAAGTTCCTCTTGAACTTTCTATGGGTAATTTAGAAGTATTCATGCGTTTATTCTTCAAGCTCATAGTTTTCTGTTAAGCAGTTAACACAGATTAATTCTTCATTATTAAACTGATCCAGAATAGAGGGAATGCAATGCATTGACGTCACTTTCCCGCTGGAACAACCCCCCTTAGCCTGACTGAGTGGCAAAAGATCTGCTGCGGCGTGACTGGATTTAATAGGGGAAACTGCAAAAATGCAGTTCAAACAATTTTATCAATTTAAACTAAATGTTGGACTCAATATAGTGTTCCTCACAACTTACTAAAGATCCAGTGATCCATGGATATTGACATGCAGCCAGGAATTGTGTTGCCTGACATTTATGTTTGCCTGATTTCAACACCGGGGAAATAAAAGCAATATACGGTAGACCTAAACATAAAGCAAATTTGCCTGTGAACGCTTTATATAAATACAAAATAGGTAGGTCTAAATCCAGGTGATCACTTATATCAGTGTTATATATAGCCTATATTAGTATAGACCATTTCACAAGATGTAAACAACACTGGTCCAGAAACACTTCCTGTTTCAGTTTGTAACTGTTTTCTTTATTTCACATGTAAAGAAAACATCTTAAAGATGTTTGTTTAACTTTTTGATTCAGTTTTAAATGTTCTGTTGGTTGTAATTTATCCCAGCTTTTATGTAGTGTTAAAAAACTGAAACGGGAAGTGCTTCTGGACCAGTGTTGTTTACATCTTGTGAAATGGTCTATATATATCATCATATCGTCCAGCCCTAAAACTTTACAGTTTTTTTTGTTTTTGTTTTTTTTTGGTCAGTGTTTATTAAAAAACATCCAATAATGCAGAATATGCAATGATAAATATTTAATTGATGAGTTGTTAATAACAATACAAAATATATGGTTATGGTTTTACACCTAAATTCAGGGTGTTGGCACAAAATGATAACTGCAAATCCACCTTTCTCTGACTGGAGTCCAGTTGTTTCTGTGAATTGCAGCGATCCATTTGCTCCTCTTTCCATAGCAGTAAAAATATACCTCAGATTTTTTGTCAAATAGTTGTACAGTCAATCGCAAAGTTCTTTCCCACTTAATATGTGTTGTTGTGTTTGTTTTTACACAAATACAGCCACTCTGTTTTTTTGCCACTCACTGTGAGTAACTCATAGACTGTAAAAAAAATATGGACGTAGTGTCCGTGACGTTGCCCATAGGTTTCTGAAGAGCGTTTTTGAATCCTAAAGTGGGCGGGGCCGGCCGTCGCCATCTTGGAAGTGCGTCACCTCTCGTCACTACCGGATAAATTAAAATGGGTAAAGAGGCGGGACGCGGGTGGAGCTGAGGTACTAATGCTATGCTACTGCCCTCGCGCTGAATTAAAAAAAGTAAAGCCAATGGTTAAAGTTCATGTTTTTGCCCTTCGAAATATTATAACAGTTAAGACGTAACTAAAAGTGAGACTATTTACTTTTTTATCAACTTTATTAATCTCACAATGCAATTAGTTAAGAGCATGTATACAAGGACATAACACAGATATCACACATTTCTCACAACATTCAAGCAGTCAACTATGTGCATCGTGATGCATTATTATTCTGCTAGTTAAAAATGTATTAGTTAGGCCTACTTACAATATTGCTTGTGCATGTGACAGTGATTCAAGGCAAGCACATGTCAGTCGGCATCTCATGTCAAGTTCGTAAAGAGCTTTAATTCAGTCCATTTTACAATCTGATTTTGGCCGCCTCTCAGTTTCTCAGATGGGTCAAACCAAAGATATTACCTCAGAAGTTCAAGTATATGAACAAGAAATCCGCGCTCATTCAAGGGTGTGCATCTATTGCATGGACGGAGAGAAAGCTCTGAAATTATCAGACATCCATTAGTGCATGTGAGGGAAACAGCTGGAAACACAGCGCTGATTGTTCTCTCCATACTCAACACGACGGAATCCAACGGCGTGCACGGGCGAAGGTATAATACATGTATTAAATTGTATGAAATGACGCTAACAAACAGCAGACAAACGACTAGCTGTGAAAGCAGCGGCACCTGTCACTCAAGTGGCCACGCCCTTAATTATGCAGAACTTTAAGGCTTAAATATAATTTAAACAGATGAGTTGTAAAAAAATTCACCCCCCTCACAGTCGTCATGAAGGGCAAAATTAGCGATATAGACCAAAACAATTATTTACCACCAGGCTGTAAAAATATATTTTTTTTTTTCTGCTGTGAAGTTAGACATTTTAACTTGAGGTAGATTCTGCAGCCAGCCTCATGCGGCCACTCGATGAATTGCAGTTTAATTCACTTCTGTGTTGGCTTCAAGAGAGAGATGGGGAGGTTGTCCCTTGGAGTAACTGCAGGCACTCTGGCCGACGGTGACGTCACGCGCATTCCCTCTATTGTGTGTTGACTTTGACCCAGTTACAGGTAGTAGGGCTATATTTTGACCTACTGACTCCATAACACTTTCTGCTGAGACCTTGTTTGTCACAACCTGTTTCTAGGGTTTCATTTGTACAAGAACATCCTTGATCCAGCATCATTTTTAGTGAATCCCCCACCTTTTATTTCTTGGAAATACATACATGAAAAACATGTTTTTAATGAGGTAAAGATCAATAGTCCCCAAAAGGCACATATTATGTATGAGTAAACAAATGTACATGAATACTTGTGTACTGTATACAAAATATTGAAATGTCATTATGTAAAACATTATTATATTATAGGAAAACTATTGTTCACCACATTTACTGTAAATGTACACGTGAGAAATACTGTAAAATAAGAACAACTGGAACTACTACAGCCTACGGAAACCTAAAATGGAAGCGCCAACACAGCTTTTATTTTCCCTCTGGGTCAGCACCACAGAGAGATCTGTCTACAGGGCTCTTAAATAAGCCTCACGGGCCCCTTGAGAGTAAAGTGAGGCCTGGAAAGACATTTATAGGAGAATCACTAAACACGGGTCGCCTGCACGAACCTGACCGATAAGCCATGTTGTGAACATGTGATTCTCATTTACTAAGGTATTGAGCGCTCGATTCAGTGGTCTCCAGTCTCTTTCTTTCTCTTTACTCTGCTTTGGAAGAGTTAAAGGAATAACTAAGCTTAAAGAAGTAGGTCACCCAAAATTGAAGAATGTGTCATCTATTACTCACCCTCTTGTCATCAACAACCTGTATGCATTTCTACCAGAAAGACTCGGGATGCAAAATGACATAGTAAACCATACATTTATTAACAGCTCAGCAAGCATATTGTTACCGGTACGTGTGGTGGTTAGAATCACAAGGAGCTTAAAGCCACAATATGTATTTTTTTCTGCTTTAAAAATAGCAAAAATAACTGTATCTATGTTATATATTTCTATTAGATGTGTACTTACATTATCCCGACAGTTTCCACCAACTTTCAAATACGGAGAAATTTATAGTTTAATTCGAAGACACGGGACGTTTCTTTATTTCCGTTTCTTCGCCAGTCTATGGCGTCATATAACCTTTGACTATAACTTCCTTGCGGAGCCCGGCGAAACCGCCAAACCCAAAGGGGAACACTGGACTACTGCCAATAAAGCAAAGAAAATGATGAAGAAAAAAAAGTATTTATTTGTACGTATTTTTATGTGTGGAAATCACGTGCCCGCTCAGCTCAGTAAAGCTCAAACGTACGGGTGAAAAAATGACCCGAGAAGGGTTTGGGACAGGAGAAAAAGCATGACACAGGTAAATATTGGGGTTGCATTTAAAGCTTCTTGACAAGCTAAATCTACAGAGAGATGCCGTATATCCATATATTTTGTGAAACGATGATGTCATGTCATGAGCTGAGCTGGTTGTCATAGACAGCGACAACAACTCCCGTGAGCCCACGCTCTTTTCCGACGTCATCAAAGTACGTCTTTTGTTATTATTTTAAATAAGTGACCCCTGTTGGCCAAAAATCGCATACTGTACGTTTAAGAAACACGTCCCCGTGTTTTGATCTTTTTTTTCTTTCTTTTTTTCACATAGCTGCAACATAGACTTAAAGAGCCCCTATCATAACATTTGAAATGTTCCTATTTTTGTTTTGGGAGTTCCCAAAAACAGTTTAACGTACATGCAAGGATAAAAAACACTTATTTGTCTTATAATATGTATTCATTTTTACCCGATTTTCTCAACGACTCCCAAATGAATCGTTCGACGATTCATTTTCCCAAACACCTCCTTTGAGTGACACGAATCTGCGGCGATTGGTCAAATGACCCAGTCAGTTGTTATTGGTAATGCAATGGAAACAACAAGTGGCTGAACTGTCTTTGCAATGTAGAACACAGCGTCTTCTCGACATGACGCTATTCAGCTGAAGTTTTTGAATGTGTTCTAGACTTCAGGTTTACACTCCCGTCTGCGTACGCAGTTGTTGGGAGCGGCCAATGAGCTAATGTTTTGTATCTACGTCACGACGTAACAGCTAATGACTCGTTTCAAAAACAATTCATTTCATAGACTCAGAGTCGACTCTCACTTTTGAAAGACAATAACTTTATATACGGTGCACTTTCAGATATAAATCTTTGCAGGATGTTTTCATTCCCTTAGAGCTATATTCCACACTACATGAACAGTCATTTACAAAAATCCATGATAGGTGCTCTTTAAAATACTTTGTCATTAATTAATGGTAATATAAATAAAATCAACACATGATTATAAACTGTAGAGGGTCTTGTTTTTTGTGTACACTCTTATTAACAGCAAAACCTTAAATATATAAAATAAACAGGGTGCGCTTTGAGCTCTCTCTGTCTCCGCAAAAATCTTTCTGAAACACGTCCGAAAAATGAACTGTAACTCATTAAATACTTGTCACAGAGACACGAAAGATTTCTCTTTATGAAGCTGAAATTCTCTATTCTCTGAAAAAAGACTACGGGAACAGACCACGCAAACGCACATCTGTATAAAAGTGAAGTCAACGAATCTTGACCTTGTGGTTTTTTTTGGTAATACAGTGACATTTATACTGCGATTTCTTTAATTATATTTAGGCTTACTGTACATTTAAATTTACACATTGGCTGGTAGACTAGAGACATACAGGGCTCTATCTTGCACCCGGTGCAAATTACTTCATACACAAACACATGTGTCATTCCTATTTTGCACGCGCGCAAAGCGGGATTTTTCCCTCAAAAGACGCACGTCGGTAAACTAGGAAATGAACTTGCGCTCCCTGGGCGGATCGACACAAAAAGGAGGCGTATTTCGGCGCAAACATTCCCTGGTGCTATTTTACACTTCCAGAAAACAATTGCGCCACTGACCAGAAAAAAAAACTGGTCTAAAGTCAGTGGCGCGTTGCGCGTTGTTCATAATGCTATTTTAAGCGCGCATACTTGGCCATAATGTAGCGGGTGCACAACGCGCTTTGATTCTCTCATCAACACAGATGCAGCAGTTTTTATTTTTGCAAATCATACATTATAACAAGGAAAAATATTAACACATGAGGGAAATCATTGTGGTTTACATTAAGATGAAAAAACCTTATTACCCATTTTTTAAGGCTAATTGTAGTACTCAAGGATCAGACCTGTTTGCCCAATAGTGGCAAGAAACATACGTATATAGGCTAATGTTTAACCATACACCATCACTTCTCTGTCTTTCACTGCCCTAACAAGAACGTCGGTCTCATCGGCTGTGAACGCTCCTGACGCGCGCCTGGTAAACCCGCCGTTATAATAACAATCCGTCAGGGAACATGCGCACCTGCTCTTAAAGGGTATGTTGGATGGCGCTCTGATTGGTTTATTTCACGTTACGCCCAAACCACACCTATGAATAATGAAGCTACCCCCAGGGTTCGTACGGGTGCTTGAAATCCTTGAAAATGCTTGAATTTTGATGTTGTGTTTTCAAGGTTTGAAAAGTGCTTAAATTTGGAAAAAATGCTTGAAAGTGCTTGAAATTGTAACTGTTTCTTTCACAACAAATACCTATCTGACTGAATATTTTGTTTATTAAATGGCGAAATAAATAATGAAAATGAAATAAATCATTTGCTGCGGCCCGAGCGCGTTTGTTACCGGCGCCGCCCGCAGCGTTGGCCTGGTTTCACACTCAACTTGATTCTATCAAATCCTGGTGCGTTTGCGTGCATCTTACGTCATCACAAACGTGCACGACGCATGATAGAAAACAGAACACGGGTCAATATATTGTGTTGTTATTATGCGCAGCTGAGTGAACAACAGGTTTACTGTGTATCGCATTTGGCTCTCTGCTGCTTGCAAACGAGACAGTGGACTTCTAATAATTTGTTTGCCTGAGTCCACGCGCTATATGTGTGTGCACTGTAGACTTACTCTCGCTCGTATCCAAGGTAAATCATCAACACTATCATCCTTATACATGTGTTTTTAATTTTACATCATAATCAGCTAAAAGTAAAACGCATGCACAGGTCACTTTACTAAGTGCACACCCGAGTCCTGTCCGTGATTCTTTCACATCCACGCGAACCGCGGCACGGTTCGGGACCAGCCGAACTCGGAGCACCTCCTCCAGGTAGTCTCGGATCGGGACCTGAGGCAAAATTACTAAATATGCAGCGCGAATTATAAATTTCTAACTCTAAACAATTGGCCTCTGAACCAGCTGATAAAATCTTCATTTGATTCGATCCGTGATACAACCTGACGCTCAAATGAACCGATCGCATTTTACTGATGCAAAGGACGCGCGTGCACCGTGATCTTGGTGTTTCAGTGTGTACCGCGGCTGTTGTAAGTTGTAACATATTAAATAATGACGCAGTTACAAGGTGTGTATAATATAGGGGTGTATAACTGCTTAGTCAACATTAACAGTAGCTGCTGTATGGTTCCCTTTCGAAGGGAACTCAACAATACGTCGAATGACGCTATGGGGAACGCCTCAGGCGTGACAGGTGTCTGAAATCAAATATCAACTCACAGTAATCAGGTTGACCGGCGACAGCCCGTGCATCATCAGCTTGAATGATGAGCGCGTCAATCTGGATGTATAAGAAGGGCGCCTTGAAACCGTGACAACATCTTTTCGTCTTCAGGGACTGTTTGTCTGTGTGATAGTATCAACGATTAAACGCGCAGAGACGTGGAGAAACACTTTGCGCGAGTGTGCCGACTTGTGTCCAGATATTTGACACCGGAGGATTCACACGATCTGTGCGTGTTCTGCCTGAGAGAAGAGCATTCGCGGGAAGCTCTCGAGGGAGTTTTTTGCGCGAACTGAGAGTTTTTCCTTTCAGAACTCTCTGCTCTCGTCTGACCCACTTCTCGAGGGAATTGGGCGCGGCATCTGAACCCCGCGGTTCCGGTTCCCGCTCGGGCTGAGGCTCAGTTGCGGTTGAGCTCGTGGAGCTTTCAGATGGAGCTGGCAGATTATCGGGAGAGGGGCGTTAACCTCGCGGATGATCTACCAGCTGACGAGGGTGAGTTACAGATTAATGTTGAACATCTAAGAAGAGAGAAAATGAGCGCTCTCTCTCTTTGGTGAATCTGTAACTGTTCTCTTTGGGCAGGGCAGGAGTTGGCTGTAATATATATATATATATATAGAAAAGGATGTCAGTTTGGTTGAGACCGAATCATTTCAGCCCTCCTGCCCAGTGTACGCTGAGCTGGTTGACATTATGGGGCGCGCCTCAGACAGATTGCTGTTGCAGTGGAGGCGCGTCTGGGAGGAACCCGCTCATGGTATTTTGGATGGCTGGTTCCTCCCCACCCATAAGCCACCAGCCCGGATGAGCCTTCCATTCGTTTCCGATCTCCACGCTGGGATCGAGAGGGTATGGAAGAATCCGTTCTCCTCACGTCTCTATCTGCATCAGCGGGCTAGTTTCGCTGCTGTGGAGGGAGCCGTGGAGAACGGATAAGTGTCGAGGCCGCCAGTGGACGAGACGTTGGCTAACTATCTCGTCTCTGGTTGGTCCTCTTCACTAAGAGCTCTGACCCTGTCATCCAAGCTGCTCAAGACATCTTCATGCTTGAATGACAGAGCGTACACGGCAGCAGGTCAGGCAGGTGCGGTTCTGCACGCCCTTGTGGTCCTCAGGCCTACCAGACCGATCTGTTGCGGGACTCCCGGCCACCAAGCAATCTGCTGTTCTGTCGGTGCTATGGTGGCCACGGAGAGACATCTGTGGGAGCTCCCACATACTGTGGTTGCCAGGTTACAGGCCTCACCAGGCCTTCCTGGTTATGAGCTCCCACTGATTGTGGTCACCGGGTTACAGGCCTCACCAGGCCTTCCTGGTTATGAGCTCCCACATGCTGTGGTCGCTGGGTTACAGGCTTCACCAGGCCTTCCTGGTTATGAGCTCCCACATACTGTGGTTGCCAGGTTAAAGGCCTCACCAGGCCTTCCTGGTTATGAGCTCCCACACATTGTGGTCGCCAGGTTACAGGCCTCACCAGGCCTTCCTGGTTATGAGCTCCCACATACTGTGGTCGCCAGGTTACAGGCCTCACCAGGCCTTCCTGGTTATGAGCTCCCACATACTGTGGTCGCCAGGTTACAGGCCTCACCAGGCCGTCCTGGTTATGAGCTCCCACATACTGTGGTCACCAGGATACGAGCTCTCACGTACTGTGGTCGCCAGGTTAAAGGCCTCACCAGGCCTTCCTGGTTATGAGCTCCCACACATTGTGGTCACCAGGTTACAGGCCTCACCAGGCCTTCCTGGTTATGAGCTCCCACACATTGTGGTTGCTAGGTTACAGGCCTCAAAGGGGCCTTCCTGGTTATGAGTTCCCACTTTCTGTGGTGGTCAGGTTATAGGCCTCACCAGGCCTTCCTGGTGATGAGCTCCCACACATTGTGGTTGCTAGGTTACAGGCCTCAAAGGGGCCTTCCTGGTTATGAGTTCCCATATACTGTGGTAGTCAGTTTACAGGCCTCACCCAGCCTTCCTGAATGTGGGCTCCCACATGATGCGGTAGCCAGACTACAGCCTCACCACCTTCCCTGAGCACTTTGCTCCCACTCTGTGGTCACCAGGCTTCAGGCTTCATTGGCCTTCCTGGTTGTGAGTTGTCACATGTCAGGTTGCAGGCTTCACCAGGCCTTCCTGAATGTGAAACCCCCACTTTTCGTGGTCGCTAAGTTGTAGTGGTGAGTCTTCACATGTCAGGCTGCAGGCCTCAGCGGCCTTCCTGAATGTGAGCTCCCCATGCATTGGGACTATCGGGTGTTAGGCCTTGTCAGGCCTTCCTGATTATGGGTTCCCACTTGTTGTGGCTGCCAGGTTACAGGCCTCAAGTTCGGCCTTTCTGAATTCAGAGTGAAGTACACTAACCCTACTTCACCTATTATTGTGGTAAATCACATGACGGGATGTCTTGTGTACTTTCTAAAATCCATTTTGTATGGTAAGGGTCACGCGTGGTATGCTTCGGTCCCTTCTTATGTGGCTCAGACCCCGGTCTTCCCTTGGGTCCCACTTTAAGTGGCGTCCTGTCACTGGCTACAGGGACGCCCTTCTCTGGCTAACTTCTGGAAGAAGTAGCTTCCACTTGGTGGAGTAAGCTCCCACAGGTTGTGATCACCAGGCTGGGTCTCACTGACCTTCCTGAGTACGAGCTCCCACCCAATGTGGTCGCCAGGTTACAGGCCTTACCAGGCCTTCCTGGTCATGAGCTCCCACACACTGTGGTCGCCAGGTTACAGGCCTCAACAGGCCTTCCTGGTTATGAGCTCCCACATATTGTGGTTGCTGGGTTACAGGCCTCACCAGGCCTTCCTGAATTCAGAGTGAAGTACACAAACCCATACTTCACCTATTATTGTGGTAAGTCACCCGACGAGATGTCCTGTGCACTTTTTAAAATCCATTTCTTATGGTGAGGGTCACGCGCAGTATGCTTCGGTCCCTTCTTATGTGGCTCAGACCCCGGTCTTTCCTCGGGTCCCACTTTAAGAGTTCTTAAGAGCTAACTTCTGGAAGTAGCTCCCACTTGGTGTGGTTTTTCAGGTACACCAGGCTGGGTCTCACTGACCTTCCTGAGTACGAGCTCCCACCGGATGTGGTCGCCAGGTTACAGGCCTCACTAGGCCTTCCTGGTTATGAGCTCCCACATACTGTGGTCGCCAGGTTACGAGCTCCCGCATACTGTGGTCGCCAGGTTACAGGCCTTACCAGGCCTTCCTGGCCATGAGCTCCCACACACTGTGGACGCCAGGTTACAGGCCTCAACAGGCCTTCCTGAATTCAGAGTGAAGTACACAAACCCATACTTCACCTATTATTGTGGTAAGTCACCTGACGAGATGTCTTGTGCAGTTTTTAAAATCCATTTCATATGGTGAGGGTCACGCGCGGTATGCTTCGGTCCCTTCTTATGTGGTTCAGACTCCGGTTCTTCACTTTGGGTCCCACTGTAGATGTGTCTTTGTCGCAATACATTACGACAGGCACTTCCCTTGTTCAAGCTATCTCCCACAACTGTGGTTTTAGGTCTGATTAGACCTTTTTCGAGGTAGCCCAACATTGTGGGTCTGTCAGGTTTCTAGCCTCTGGCTTTCCTGAAGGATGAGCTTCCACATGCTGTGGTCGTTGGGTTTCAGGCCGCACAACGTACGGCCTTCCTGACATGAGCCCTCATGTATCGGAGCTCCCCACACATGGGGTCATCAGGTCTTAGGTCTCTTTGACCTTCCTGATTTTTGATCCCTCTCTTACTTCCTCAGTGCTCAAAAGCGAGCACTGGGTGGAAACTCGTGGATTGAGTGTACGATTCCCATTGGTTCGAGGTTGAGTCACACTCTCCGGAGGATCCCGTCTCTGTGATCCGAAACTCGATGGTTTCCGCCAGCTTCGCGGGCCTTCAGTTTTTGGATGCCTTTTCTAGGCAATTTCCAGAGGCTCTGTCTTGGACGGACAGGCTATGGCCAGACTGTGTGTCTTAGTACAGATCACCAGGCCAGCCTGGGGGCATTTCAGGAGGAGTGTTCTCCTGAATAGTGACTGGCTGGGGGTCTCTTTGGCCCCCTAGCCACACTCCCTAGAAGGGACCCCTTCTATTTTGAAGTTGTGGTCCTAAAGCCTTTGAGCTGGCCCTGATTTACTCACGTTATTACGTTCTGGTTTTTCTTGGTTCATTAGCTTGGGCTATGACCGGTAGGGAGTGCTGTCACTGACAGCCCGATGTAACATAGGGTGAGTGGTTTCAGTGTTTCTTGGAATTACTGGTTCTGACAGTTGTCACTGCCTTTCGGCATGCACTCCCCTCAGCATGGCGGAGTGGGTATTTCGTTCCCCATAGCGTCATTCGACGTATTGTTGAGTTCCCTTCGAAAGGGAACGTCTCAGGTTACAACTGTAACCTATGTTCCCTGAGAACAGGGAACGAGACAATACGTCTCGTTGCCATGCCTCGGGGCCTGCCTGCAACAGTCCCTTCAGACGATAGGATGTTGTCACGGTTTCAAGGCGCCCTTCTTATACATCCAGATTGACGCGCTCATCATTCAAGCTGATGATGCACGGGCTGTCGCCGGTCAACCTGATTACTGTGAGTTGATATTTGATTTCAGACACCTGTCACGCCTGAGGCGTTCCCCATAGCGTCATTCGACGTATTGTCTCGTTCCCTGTTCTCAGGGAACATAGGTTACAGTTGTAACCTGAGACGTTTTCATACTGCTGCTTTCCTTCTAGTCACTTCTGAACTTGACACAACTGATTCTGAACGTCTCTTGAAAGCTCCAGGTGACGGGTTGCCAGATATCACAAAAAGAGCAGAACAAGGCCCTTAAAAAACGAAGTATAATAAGCAGACATGGCAAAAAATGTACCGCCGGGGAACACATTTAAACATAATAGTATTGCTAATATTGTCCTACCAAATTAAAAGGAAGTTACTAAATTATTATGAATAGAATAGTTCAAAATAAAATATTTAGATATTATAAACTGATTGATAAGGTAAAGCAATAACATGAGATTGAAAAATGATTCAGCAACACTTTATTTAAAGTTTAATTGCACCTATGAGTTGTATATTGAGTGCCTATGAGCACCTATGAGTGTTGTAATATCAGTCAGTTGGGGGAAGTTCTTCTAAAAGTTAATGTTTTTTCACTATATTTAGCTATCAAAATAGTTTGCCAAATAAATTATTTGCCAAATAAGAGTCAAACAAGGAAAATAACTTTTCATTTATGAAGTATTTGGGTTTATTTAGTATACAAAGCCCTTTATGATGATTTTTGGAGAATAACTACATGTATAAATAACTATAACGTGAAATATATCGTTACCGTAAAATAAAATTAAACCGTGAAAAATAAACTGTGAAACAGAATTTTCGTCATACCGCCCATACCGTCATACATACCATTGGTTTGTAATTTACGGTGAATAAGGTCCTGGAAAAAACTTTAAAATTGACCTTGAAAGTGCTTGAAAAGTGCTTGAATTTGACCTTGGAAAAGGTGTACGAACCCTGTACCCCAGACCAACCCCTTTTAGATTTACGCCAGACGCAAGAGGCATTTATCCCGCCAGGAAAATAGCAACAGTGCCGGGAGGACCCGCCCACAAAGTTACTTGCGCTTTGCGCATTTACACTTGCGTTTCAGATCGTTAAAATAGGGCCCATTGAGTGCATTTAGAGACACATTAATAGATGCATAGATAGAAATATAGACAGGTAGATTAATAGATACACACATATATAGACACATACACACATACTGTATATATATATGTGTGTGTGTGTGTGTGTGTGTGTGTGTGTGTGTGTGTTACACATATAGTTACACAACATATGAAGAGTTCAGATGCAAAAGCCTCTAAATGCCATTTGAAATTTTCTTCTTTAATGATGATTTTTATCAAACTTGTATATTTAAGTCCAGTAATTTCACTTAAATAACAATTAATGGGTAATTATCATTGCCATTTAAGTGAAATCACTGAACTTAAATATACAAGCTTGATAAAAATGATCATTCTAGAAGAAAATTTCAAATGGCACTTAGAGGCTTTTGCATCTGAACTCTTCATATATATATGCATAGATAGATAATAGTGGAGGCTGCACAGAAGACGTACATCTGTGGTGTGGGAACATTTCCATTTGGAAAACCCCAAATTATGTGAGATATTGTGATCTGCAGCTAGCTGCAACAATACATCATCCATGATGTGCCATTTGAGGAGCACTCATCCTGCCATTTTGCAGGGTGCAGATGATGGTAGCATGTAAAAAAAGGGGGTATTATTTCTTTGACAAAGTGTGTGCGGTTTCGTTTTCTAAAGTACCGTTTCAAGAACCGTTTAGGCACCGGAACCGTTTAAAAAATACCGAGTAGGTACTGGTATCGGATAAAACCCAACCGATACCCAACCCTAGTGTTTTAACACCCACACTTTTCCTGGTGAGAGTGTTCAACACCTGCACTTTTTCTGCAGTTTTTTCCACAGTTTTGCACAAACACCTTACTACAGTCGCTTCTCCGTTTCTCTGGCGCTCTGTGTGTGTGCTCGCTGCGGTTGCCTCCTCAAACATGACACCGGCTTTGAGTGTGTCCGGCTGATGATTGCCTGTTCTGCCTTAAGTCCCGCCTCTCTTGATGTATTAGATGTATGGGTCAGCTCGTGCTGAGGAGGCGTGCTGAGGATAACTTTTGGTTATTTACATCTCCCTTTTCCAGGTACTTTGAATGAGTGTAATGCTTTCGAGCTTTTTAAATAAGCTTGATATATGTGGGAAGATGTTATGTTTATGTTTTGTTGACATGTCAAGTGTTTTCGTTATTATATTTCGTATTTTTGGATGAACAGCGCAAGACTTAACTAAGTTATGTTAGGCATTCTGTTTGTGCGGCGTGATTTAAAGAAAAGCGTGCTCTTTGCTCACACGATCAGCATGGTGATCTGATGTTCCCTATCGAGGGAACTCAACACTGCGTCGATAAAATCGACTCTTTGGGGACGCTCCCTAAGCGTGCGCCTCTGAAGTATGAATGAAACTAATCCAATCCTGATTGGTGTTGCGTCGTGACGTAACATGTGACGGCATACCCGGAAGTATAAAAGTGACGCTGTCACAACACACACTAGCTTTCGCTCTTCAGCAAGCGCTTTATGTTGAAACTGTCTGTCTTATTTGGTGTTGTTTGTCTTATTATTGAAAGAAAGTATGGCCAGTGAACAATTCAAGAGGTGTGTGCATCCCTGCCCTCGTTTCATCACGGGTGGGGACGCACACTCTCTATGTGTGTATTGTTTGGGAGTGCAGCACGCACGGGCAGCTCTCGAGGGGGCTGCTTGTGAAATGTGTGAGGCTTTGCCTATTAGAGTGCTGCGCTCCCGGCTGGCGTGCTTTGACGAGCACGGTCAGGCTCGCGTTCCCCAGGGTTCCGGTCCCGCATATGTCGAGGCGATGCGGCGACTGAGATCCTGGGGTTCGCAGCGGGATCTGGCGGAGGAGAGTGAGAATGCTGAGGCATTTTCTCGCTCGCCATCGGCTGGTCCCGCAGCCTCTGAGAGTGGTGTGGGAGCCCGCGCTGCGGTTTCTCCTACCCGCGATCAGGTCCCGGTGCTTGAGCTGTCTACTTCTGAGGAAGGGGACGTGCTCAGCATCGATGCGGACGACCGTGATCTCAGCACGCCATCACGCGGCCTGGGTTATGAGGAGCTGGTGGAGGTTGTGACACGCGCTGTGGCCAGACTAAACATCAGCTGGCCACAACATGAGCAGGAAACGCAAGTCACCAGTAAAATGGACGAGCGTTACCTGCAGCGCAGGTCACAGCCTCACCGCCGGGGTCTGCCGTTTTTCCCTGATCTCCATAAAGAGATCTCGAGAACGTGGGAAAGACCGCATTCGTCCCGTATTTCGAGTCCCAATGTAATAGATTACAGCAATGTTATGGGGGCTCGAGATATGGGATATGGGAAGATGCCGAAGGTGGAGGAGGCTTTAGCGAGCTATCTCTCTCCCGAATCGGCGTCTTCCCTAAAGACCCCGGTGTTGCCTAGTAAGCCCTGCAGAGAGACATCTGCATTGGTGGGCAGGGCTTACATGGCGGCGGGTCGGGCTGGTTCGTGTCTGCACTCAATGGCGATTTTGCAGGCATACCAGGCCGACCTCCTGAAAGATTTGGATGAGGGGGAGGGGCCTACTCCTGAAGATGTCGCGGAGTTGAGGAAGGCCGCAGATTTGTCTCTCCGGGCCACTAGGGAAGCGGCCAGCGCTATTGGCCGCTCTATGGCGGCCATGGTGGCCACGGAGAGGCATCTGTGGCTGAACTTATCCGGTATTAAAGAAAAGGATAGGTCCTTCCTGCTGGATGCGCCGCTTTCGGCTTCTGGCCTGTTCGGCGACGCCGTTAATTCGGTTGTCGACAGGTTTCAGGAGTCGAGAAAACAATCTGCGGCGTTCCAGCAGTACCTCCCCCGGAAAGCGAAGGCCAAATCTAGTAGGGGGGGGCAAAGCAATCAGCCCCAGCCATCAGCCAGCTCCTCCCACAGGGCAGAGCAGAAGGAGAGCGTTTCCTCTAGAGCCCCCCCTCCGGGGTCTTGGCAACAGAGGAAACGCTCCCAAAAACCGAAGTCCTCCAGCCAGAGGGGCGACCTGAGGGACGTCATTCAGGCTAAGAGGACTTCGGAAAAGAGGTCCTAGCCAAGGCAGGACTTCAGAGGGCTGCCCCCTCCGCAGTGAGACAACCGAGGTTGTTCTCACAACGGGGCCCTCTAGGAAAAGATGCAGGTCCGCCGTTAACAGCGCTTCGGGCCGCATCAATTTCCAGCGAAAAGACACCAGAGGCCAGCCTCGAGAGGCTGGTACCCTTAGCAGATTTTGTAGAGGGATGGTATCATCTTCCCAACATATCTCCATGGGTCCTGCAGATAATACGAGTTGGGTACAGACTGCAGTTCGCGCACCGCCCCCCAAGTTCTCTGGGGTGGTGCTCACTGCGGTGGTCCCAGAGCAGGCTCAGGTGTTGGAACAAGAAGTACAGACTCTGCTGTCGAAAGGAGCCATAGAACGTGTTCTTCCGGTAGACAGGGAGTCCGGGTTTTACAGCCGGTACTTTATAGTTCCAAAGAAGGATGGGGGGTTAAGGCCAATTTTGGATCTCAGGGTGTTGAACCGGTCTCTGAGAAGTTTCAAATTCAGAATGTTGACCATTCCAACAATCGTGAGTCAAATCAGATCCGAGGACTGGTTTGTCACGATAGATCTGAAAGACGCCTATTTTCACATCTCCATCCTTCCTTGTCACAGGAGGTACCTGAGGTTCGCTTTCGGGGGCGAAGCATACCAATATCGGGTTCTTCCGTTCGGCCTAGCACTCTCTCCCCGCACATTTACCAAGTGTATGGACGTGGCCCTTGCTCCACTGAGACTTCAGGGGATTCGCGTATTGAATTATCTCGACGACTGGCTTATTTTGGCCCAGTCTCGGGAGATGGCAGTTCGGCATCGAGATGTCGTTCTTGGCCATATTCAAAAATTGGGGTTAAGACTCAATTTGAAGAAGAGTGTGCTAGAACCGTCCCAGGGCACGACCTTTTTGGGAGTCGTGTGGAACTCGATTACAATGCAGGCACGTATGTCTCCCGCACGTATCGAGTCAATTCTGGCGATGGTGTCCAGGGTGAGGCTAGGTCAGGCCGTCACTGTGAAACACTTTCAAAGGATGCTGGGCCTCATGGCAGCGGCATCCAACATTATTCCTCTGGGCCTCCTTCACATGAGGCCCCTCCAGTGGTGGTTGAAGACCAAGGGGTTCTCACCCAAAGGAAATCCGTTCCGTATGATCAGAGTAACGCGCAAGTGCCTTCAGTCTCTGCAAATATGGAAGAAGCCTTGGTTCCTATCCCAAGGGCCAGTGTTGGGGGTGTCATGTCGCCGGGAAACCGTTTCGACAGACGCCTCCCTTACGGGCTGGGGCGCGGTCATGGACGGCCGCTTTACCAGGGGTCTGTGGCAGGACCATCATCGCACTTGGCATATAAATTGCCTGGAGATGATGGCGGTATTCAAGGCTTTGAGGAGCTTCCTCCCAGACATCGAGGGTCGCCACGTCCTTATACGGACAGACAATACGTCAGTGGTGGCCTATCTGAACCGACAGGGGGGACTCAGATCGCGCCCTCTGTGCAAACTGGCGCATCAGATTATCCTTTGGTCCCAGGGAAAGATATTGTCAATAAGGGCAATGTATATCCCAGGGGTTCAGAATCGGGGAGCAGACATCCTGTCGAGGCAGGGGCTGAGGCCCGGGGAATGGAGACTTCATCCGGATGTGGTGAAGTCGATATGGGAGAGGTTCGGACCGATGGAAGTGGATCTGTTTGCGTCTCGAGAGACGTCCCACTGTCCACTTTGGTTCTCCCTCTCACATCCAGCCCCACTGGGGTTGGATGCCATGGTACAGGCTTGGCCGAGGCTTCGCCTGTATGCTTTCCCCCCGATCGCTCTGCTCCCAGGGGTCCTGGAGAGGGTCCGTCAAGAGGGCATCAGTCTACTTCTGGTTGCCCCGAGATGGCCGACACGAGTATGGTTCTCGGATATAATATCACTCCTCATAGCTCCGCCATGGCCGATTCCTCTGAGGAGGGATCTATTGTCTCAGGCGGAGGGCACAATCTTCCACCCTCGCCCAGAGTTGTGGAAGCTGTGGGTCTGGCCTCTGAGGGGGTTCAGTACCTAAATGCTGGCTTATCAGCTGAGGTGGTTGAAACCATACTTAGCTCTAGGGCCCCATCTACCAGGAGATTATATGGCCTCAAGTGGAAGGTGTTTCACACTTGGTGTGGAGAACGAAGGTTGGATCCAGTAAACTGCCCAGTGGCTTCAGTTCTGGAATTCCTTCAGGATCGTTTCTCTGCGGGTCTCTCCCCGTCCACTCTTAAGGTGTACGTGGCTGCCGTTTCGGCTTTCCACGCGCCAGTAGATGGTGGACCTCTGGGGAGGCACCAGTTGGTCATTAGGTTTCTCCGTGGTGCTTGGAGGATGAGGCCGGCGATCAGGTCCAGGGTGCCTGCCTGGGATCTGGCAATAGTTCTGGAAGGGTTGTCCCTCGCTCCCTTCGAACCTTTAGAGTCGGCTTCGCCTAAGGACTTAACGTTGAAAATGGTCTTTCTCTTAGCGATTACCTCTCTTAAGAGGGTGGGAGATCTCCAGGCCCTGGCGGTAACGCCAGCTTGCTTGGAGTTTGCCCCTGGCAAAGTAAAGGCCTTTTTGCACCCGAGTCCGGGCTACGTGCCTAAAGTTCCTTCGAGTACGGCTCGCTCTGTAGTCCTTCAGGCATTCCATCCTCCACCTCATGTGTCGGCGGGAGAAGAGAGGCTTCACTTGCTCTGCCCCGTCAGAGCTTTGAGTGTATACTTGGAAAAGTCTGCTTCTTGGAGAAGATCTGACCAGTTGTTAGTATGCTTTGGGTCACCTAAGAGGGGGCTCCCGGCGACCAAACAAACTATAAGTAACTGGATTGTCCAGGCTATTACTGAGGCTTACAAGGTGCGTGGGGTTCCTTCACCTTTGGCCTTAAGGGCTCACTCGACTAGAGGCATGGCTTCCTCTAGGGCCCTTCTGTCGGGAGTACCTCTGCAGGAGATTTGTGAGGCAGCCGGCTGGGCTACCCCGCATACTTTCATCAGGTTTTACAGTCTCAGCCTTCCCAGTACGCCCGGTGCACACGTACTCGGCCCTTGCTGAGTGCCTAATCAGTTTCACTCTGGGGCGGGTCTGTTCGGTGCGTGGCCTAGTGGGTACTCGTTCCCCAAAGAGTCGATTTTATCGACGCAGTGTTGAGTTCCCTCGATAGGGAACGTCTCGGGTTATGACTATAACCCTTGTTCCCTGAGAAGGGAACGAGACACTGCGTCGTGTTGCCACGCCCCCTTTTCAGACCCTTGAGCGTCTTGCTTCATCGCGAGGCTAGTGTGTGTTGTGACAGCGTCACTTTTATACTTCCGGGTATGCCGTCACATGTTACGTCACGACGCAACACCAATCAGGATTGGATTAGTTTCATTCATACTTCAGAGGCGCACGCTTAGGGAGCGTCCCCAAAGAGTCGATTTTATCGACGCAGTGTCTCGTTCCCTTCTCAGGGAACAAGGGTTATAGTCATAACCCGAGACGTTTTCTGCTAAATAAAAGCTCAAGGGTTTATTTCTTAAAAAGTGAAGAAATTAGGACAAAAGTTTTGTAATTTTAATAGCGTAATATAATATAATGTAATGTAGACTGAGACTCTATATCATAGCTAAAAAGATGTTTGAGCCCGTAGGCTGCAAGTCAATGCTTTTTCATTGTTCAATGTGCATAGGTCATGGGTCGAAGCCAGTTGAAGCTCTTAATTTTGAGCTCTCAATGTGCGTCAGATTGATGCATTTAACTTTAAAATGTACAAAATTTTCTTGCAGGGGAGCATGCAACCGAACCCCCCTAGAGGGACGGGGGTCTATGTAACATGCCCAAATTTAAATAACACATCAATCTTACTCCACTGCATACATATTAGAAGCTATGTGTCTGTCATGGATTTGTTCTGAATTGATTATCAAAAATAAGGAACAACGTGCGTTCCGTATCAGTTCAATACAGAACAAGACTTTTATGTGTCAAATATGGAACGATTCTGTATTAAACGGAATGGTTGGCAACCCTACCCCTGGGAGGTGCAGTATAGGAAGGGACCATCCAGGTGGAGGTTGGGAGGATGGAGTTGAATGTTGGTGTCAGCATCTGTGAACTCAGACATGCGTAAGTACAGATCTTTTAAATGAGTATTACTGTAGATCATGATTGGTTAGATGAGAAGGTAATAAGCGACGTAACAATTAAGTCTTCCTGGTAGAACTTACTAAAGCTTTAATTTCTTTGTTCTGTGTAACACAAAAGAAGATATTTAGATGTATTTATTTTTTGTCGAGTCCATACAATGAAAGTCAATTGAGTCTAATGTTGTTTAAACCCCAATTTACTTGTGCTCCACAAAAAGAAAGTATGGGTTTATAAATTATGTGAGTAAATGCACTCTCAGAAAAAAAGGTCCGAAAGCTGTCACTGGGGCGGTACCTTTTCAAAAGGTACACTTTTGTACCTAAAGGGTGCATATTGGTACATTCATGGTAAACATTTGTACCTAAAGGGTGCATATTGGTACCTTCATGGTACATAATTGTACAATTATGGTACCAATATGCACCATTTAGGTACAAAAGTGTACCTTTTTGAAAAGGTACCGCCCCAGCTTTTGTACCTTTTTTTTCTGACAGTGTGGTGTGTGTACTTTTCTTTTTTTCTCTTTTTTTACAGAACAATCATTTATTTTACATGAAAAAAAAAAAAACAACAATAATTGAGCTTCAATTGTTTTTATTATTATTACTTTTTTTAATTAATTTTCCACCCGGCATGACCACTTTTCATTGATTGGTCAACCAAACGTCAACTCATCCCATATATATTTCTAATTTTCTGCTTTTAATTAAAAAAAAAAAAAAAACGCAACATAAACATAAATTATGGTAGACATTTTATTTCTCTGTGCCTTTAAGAGCGTGAGCAAATGGGGATGATAGCAATTTATTAATTTTCTACTCAGCTAGTTATGTCAGAGAGATAGAGTAAAGGCACATGATATGTAGTCTGAAGTGTACAGGATATAGAAAGACATAATAGAAAAGAAACTATAAAGCAAAGGTACATTGTGACACACTCATATGAGAATGTAACGGGACACTGACTTTATAATTAAGAAATACACTCAGTGCATAGCCAGGTGATCGCTGGCCCCACCTCTATCTGTGTAAAGGTTATTTCAACCTTTTCAAGTTCTGCTCCTTTCAGACTCCTGTTCCATTAACACTAATGCCCAAATAATTCCAATAATGTCTCCCTACTCATAGCTGTGGATTAAACCCAATAAATCTGTATCATTCTCATAGAATGCTGGAGACCTTTTAACACCGAGCCAATAGATTCCATTTCCCTTTTCCTCCCTCCCTTCTTTTCCCTCTCCGTCTATAACCAGTAATTGATATTTGGGGATTTTTTTTTCTGTTCTCATGCAGTCTTAAGCTTGTGAGTGATTGTGAAGTAAAAACAGCTGAGGCTGGTAGAATTTGTACAATTGGCTCTGTACACGCACATGGTGACTTAACTGCTACACTTCGGAGGAGAAAGAAAGAAAGAAAGAAAGAAAGAAAGAAAGAAAGAAAGAAAGAAAGAAAGAAAGAAAGAAAGAAAGAAAGAAAGAAAGAACGAAAAAAGGAAGAAAGAAAGAAAGAAGAAAGAAAGAAAGAAAGAAAGAAAGAAAGAAAGAAAGAAAGAAAGAAAGAAAGAAAGAAAGAAAGAACGAAAAAAGAAAGAAAGAAAGAAAGAAAGAACAAACGAAAAAAGAAAGAAAGAAAGAAAGAAAGAAAGAAAGAACAAACGAAAAAGGAAGAAAGAAAGAAAGAAAGAAAGAAAGAAAGAAAGAAAGAAAGAAAGAAAGAAAGAAAGAAAGAAAGAAAGAAAGAAAGAAAGAGCTGACTATAGAAACGGAGCAGTGAAAACATCCTAACGACTTCAGATTCAACTTGAATTAGTAAAAGAGGAATGTGTGATCAAACACATGATGTGAAATTATGTGGCAAGAGATGGCAAAGTTTAAAAAGTTTAGAGTATCAAGTCATTACTACCTGAATTTGTGTTTGATATGAGAAGTGAGATGAAAGTGGAACACATTCGTTTGTTTGCTGAATACTCTTTCATGCCTGTATAGTGTTACATATGTAACAGTGTACAACACATAAATTGGCATGCTGCCTAAGATAAAATGTCTCATGGCAGCTAGGGGTTTATTTATTTATTATATTTTCTTTTAAAATGACAAAACCAAAACCACAGTTTTTTTCTCAACCACAGTCCATTGAGGAGGGCTCAAGTATCCCTTCATCAACAACAAAGCAGAATTGATTCCTTTTTACTTATATTATCATTTAGTGTTATCATGTCTGTTATAAAAAAGCCTATCTGTTCATCATATAAAGTGATAATGTCTCTTCATAAGACTTGGAATAATGTGGTTGATACATATGGGTAACTTTTATTATCTCTTTAAGAACATTTTGAACTATACATTTTTTTGGTGAAAAATCTTTTAAAGGAAAGACAGAATTTTATTTTCATTTTTTTATTTTGAAGATGACTGAAAATAGTTTCTTATCTTTTTAAATTCAATAAACAACAATTGTGACAGTGCTGATCACCAAAAAAAAAATGTAAAGTTACATGCAATTTTGCAACATAATTTCAACAGTAAAATACACTTTCCAGCTCATTTAAAACAAAAGTTCTTACAGAAGAGTAAATGTATATACTTTTACTTTGATAAACAGAGATTCAGCACAGTGCAAGGTTGCTGTTTCTGCTTTGAAGCATAGTAGGAAGTGTCAAATCACTTTGGCTACTGCATGCAATACTATATCTTCTGCATTTCCTCTCACTGCCTCTCACTTTAGGTCATAGAGAGGGTGCAGGTCTTATCACATCATCTTGGAAATTCCATATCTCCTCCTTCCTGATCTAACCATCAACTCCTTTGAATTTAATGCTGTGGCCATACATTATAGATGAACTTGATACTCTTCTCACCCTTATCCCACAAGACTCATCTTTCTTGTTGATCTTAATATTCACTTGATGCTCCTACTTCAACTCATCTGATGTCCTTCAGTTTCGCTCTCTCAAACTTCTCTGCGAATCACAAGGAGGGCAACTATGGATTTTCGTCCTACATCAGTATTATTGGTCCACCTTCCTTCGTGTGTCTGACAACTTCTTTATCTCATTATGATATTTATTGCATATAATTCCCCCCAATATATTTTGGGTGAGTTCCGCTTTTAAGGAAATTCCACACTGTGTCAGATGTTGACGCAATGGGAATGCCTCTGTGGGTTTTCATCTTGAAGCACATGTGAAATCAGTCCAATAGCATGGTGGGATGTCATCCAGTAGCATGTGACTTCATGACCAGGAAGCTATAAAGCATACCTTGACCAGAGCCATGTATTGAGAGAGTTACGACACGCTTTGATGCAAGGCTGTCACGTGGTTCATGGAAGCCCCAATAGTTCCAAAACAGACGTGGGCTGTCATGCTCTTCAATGGACAGACAGCAGCGATCGCATTATTAAACGATAAATTTAAGATAAATCCCACATCCAAGTACGTTTTAAGCTGTTATTGCATTTGGTTAATGTCAGTGTTGCATTTGGAAAGGCAGGGTGCAGTGGCGGCTGGTGAAAATTATAGTAGGGGGGGCTGAATAAGAGGGGGGTCTGGGGGTCCCCCCCAGAAAATTTTGAATTTAGTAGATGTGATTTCCTGCATTCTGGTGTATTTTAGGCCTTAGGCCATGCCCTTACCTATACCAATAAAATAACTTAAACCAGTCAATACCAATGGTCAAATAATACAATAATAATAATAACAGTTTGACAGTTAATGATAATGAACAAGTTGAATGTTTATTATGCTCTGTGTGCTGACAGAAAAAGTGCAAACGCATAATATTGATAAATTATAATATAGGTAATACAAAAAATAATAAGTAATACAACAATCTAGTTTAATCAATCCCCAGCTGTAGACTATATATTTTTGACAATTGGATAATGGATAACAATGGGTTTGATACTAGAGAAAGAGAGAGAGAAAAGGCTCTGAAAAAGAGCGTGGGACAACGTTCTTTGTAACACCCAAGTATGAGAAGAAAGTTGATTTTAACTAGTATTAAACACAGTAATCTAGCTCAGAACTTAAAAACATCAAAAACAAAGCAAACACACAGGTATTAATATTCCTATAACTATTTTAATATCAAATGTGTGTGAGACAGTGTTTATGTGTGTGTGAGTGAGTGAGTGAGTGACAGAGACAGACTAACTTTACATTATTTCCACTCGACGTCACTGGCGCTGCCATTCTGCTCTCATCTGAGGTAAAACAAAATGTCCCGTGGTGCGCGTGCACGGTGCACTCCCCTAATCTGATACTGTGGGCGATATTTTCAGCGCCCCCAAACCATAAAATTTGACGGCGCTGATTGGCGAAATATAAACTTTTTTGCATAGCAACCGGGGAACCATTGGCTTAAATTCCAGCACTGTGGGGCTGAGCGAACTGGCGCCCTGAGAAGACAGCCTATTGGCTATACTACTACACCAACATGATAAAAGTAACGAAAGTGAATGCAAATATCATTCTGGTGAGTTCAAAACACTTTTAAAAGTAAAACCATTATTAGCATATAATTAACACAGATTATTTTTCAAAATTATAAATTATAATATATATTAAAAAAACAGACAAACAGGTCCGAGGGAGGGCGGCGCCCCAGCGCCCTCTATGGGCGAGCCGCCCCTGGCAGGGTGACAACTTAGATCCATTTTAGGCTATATTTTGGAGGGAAAAGCCAAGTGTTCGTGCTTGCATTGGTAGTTGCACTGGCTTTAGCGGCTCTTACTTAACTTTTCCATGTCATTCATCTGATGATTACGGAAGCCCTGAACCGCAACCTAAAAAAAAAAAAAAAGTCAGTAAAAAAAAAAAAAAAAATCTAGCATTTCGAGATTAAAGTCGAAATGTTTCGAGATTAAAGTCGGAATTTTTCGAGATTAAAGTCGAAATGTTTCGAGATTAAAGTCGAAATGTTTCGAGATTAAAGTCGAAACATTGTGCATTCATAACAGTGCGCGTCCACTGGCTAAACACAAAATAGACACATGGATAAACACAAAATAGTGGCTTTTTACTTTTATCTGGGCTTTCAACAAAATTCTACACACATCACACGTGCTAGCGGCAGTGTTTCATGCTGGATGGAGAAATCCAGCTTTATGAATGAATGAATGAATGAATGAATGAATAGGGCATTTATATAGCGCTTTCATATATGCCTACACTCAAAGTGCTTTACAATCATATCAGAGAATCTCTCCTCAACCGCAAGTGGTTATTAAATCTTAGGAAATCACAGGATCCGGCCAAATGATTGGATACAGAATGATGCACTTAAAATGTATCCAGAGCGTATTTACGGTGAAGAGGGAGACCGAACAGTTACTGTTGTGTTCTCGACCCAGATAGTGTTGACTAGACGATCACGAAAACACCTCAGAAACACTGCCACTAGCACGTGTGACGTGTGTAGAATTTTGTTGAAAGCCCAGATAAAAGTAAAAAGCTACTATTTTGTGTTTTTCCATGGCAGTTTGACTTCACACACACACGCGCAGGCTCTGAGCCAGTGGACGCGCACTGTTATGAATGCACAATGTTTCGACTTTAATCTCGAAACATTTCGACTTTAATCTTGAAAAATTCCGACTTTAATCTCGAAACATTTGCTAGATTTTTATTTTTTTTACAGATTTTTTTTTTTTTTTTTTAAAGTGGTTGGTGGTTGGAACTAATGGGTGGGTCCATGACACGCGTTACTTCCGCATTCCTGAGTTACAATGGCGGTCTATGGGAATGTCAGAACTCTCTCAATACAAGGCTCTGACCTTGACTAAACAATGTCAGCGACTGTGCCTTCAGCAAACACTCTGTGGGTATTGTTTGTCCTATTTATTGTTTGTTTGTACCGTAGAACACGGGTCTGTGAACATCTGCTGCTGTGGACTCTTCCGCCTGGTACTGTTTAAGGAGTATGCTCAGTCATGTGTTCCCTCTCTGGTCCCGATGCTGCCATCACCCGCTATATTCAGTGCTTTCTCTCGGAATGTGGAAGCATGCTCTGCAGTTTCTTCAGCCCTAAGTGAACACCCAGCACTGACACTATCTAGCTCCAAGGAGGTGGATGTACTTAGTATCAAGGCAGGGGAGATAGAGGACTCGCCAAATCCCTCCCCTGCTGATGAGGAGCTTGTGGAGGTTGTTACTCGAGCTGTAGCCAATTTAAATATAGAATCATACTCTCTCCAGGCTGGCATACTATCTCCATGTTGCAACTGTACCAGGCTGACCTGCTAAAGGACCTGGATAAAGGTGAGGTAGTGGGCCTGGATGCATTTAAGAGCTGCACAGGGCCACTGACCTGGCTATAGGCTGATCTATGGGAGCTCTGGTGGCCACGGAGAGGTATCTGTGGTTGAATATGTCAGCAATAAAATGACAGACATATCCTTCCCTTTGTACACCCTGCTGTCCCCTCATGGCCTCTTTGGCGATGCTGACGCCCCAGTTATCTAGAGGTTTCAAGAGCCAAAGAGTATCAGGCCTTGAGTGGCAGGCTCCTTTGGGGAGAAGTGCCTCATAACACACTAACATGTGCCTGCTTCTCTGTGCCCTCAGCGAGCCATTTTGCCAACCCAGTACCTTGGTGCTTCAGGGTACAGGAGTTTCCACCGAGGTCATGTCTCAGCGTCTGCCCAGAGACATTGCGCCAATGGAACACATGTCCCCTCTGAGGAGGGTTTTTATAGATGCCAGCCTGGTTGGTCCCTGCTGGTCATCCACTTCAGGGCACCGAACAGACTACTTGAAACACGCCAGGGACCAGTCTTGAGAGGCTGGTTCCCTTGGTAGATTATCTGGCAGCTTGGAGACTTCAGCCAAATGTGTCTCAATGGGTCGTGCAGACTATAGAAGCAAGCATGTCATTGTTCCAAAGAAGGATATGGGGTTGCGTCCTGTATTACAACAGATATATATATATATATATATATATATATATATATATATATATATATATATATATTACAATCTACAACAGTTGAATCAGTCTCTGAGGAAATACAGGTTCAAAATGTTAACTCTGGACTTAACCCGGACTGGTTTGTCACAATAGATCTTAAAGACACATGTCATGTCTTTTACAATCTGTACAATCTACAGATTGTATATAAGCAGCTTCACAGTGATAACATGAAAAAATACAAGAAGTTTGTTTCGAGAAGAAAATTGTGTCATTGTCCACCTGAAGTAAGGCAGATCAAAAATATTGTTGAATTATGAAATGTCCCCAGCTAAGCAAGCCAAAAGCCAAGGCAACAGTGGCAAGGAACCAAAACTCCATCAGGTGACAGAATGGAGAAAAAAAAGCATTCTTTCACATATCCATCAGTCTCATACATAAATCATCAACCCTGTCTGGTGTTGCATATATACGCATTTCTCCATGCTTTGCTCTCAAGGAGTTTTAGAGAGAGTTTGCCAGGACTGCATCAGTTTACTCCTAGTAGCCCCATTCTGGCTGGGCAGAGTATGGTTCTCGGACCCGATGTATCTCTTCAGCAACTTTCCCTGAGAGATGCTATCCTCCACTTCTGCCCAGAACTGTGGAAAATGTAGGTTTAGCCCCTGATGGTTTAACTCCTGAACTCTGGTCTGTCAACTGAGTTTGGCCATCCGTAACTTCCTTCCTTAGCTTCCTCCACAAGGAAACTATATGCCTTTGACGTGCAGAGATCACCAGTTGGATCAGAAGCTTACATTGTTCAGTCAAGGTATAACTTATAGCTTCCTCTATGGGATGACGTCCTGTCATGCCATTGGACTGTTTTTCACACATGCTTCAATAAAAGCTGACTTTCCTTTTTCTCAATCTATTTTGGTGACTAAATCACCTTGAAGAATTGGTTTAGCGTTGTGGTAACACTTATTTGAAGGGGTGTGCATAAGACTGACATGACACTGTCATAAACATGACATAACACCTGTCATGAATATGAAGGAGTCTTTATGAATGTTTATGACTTTTGTCATTAAGTGTCATTCAGCAAATTATGACACTTTAAATGCAAATTTGACATTGTTTAAAATGTCTTTGTTATGACAACTTGACATTAACCAAGACAAAAATGTCTTGATTATGACAACTTGACATTAACCAAGACAGAAAAGTCGTTGTTGTGACAACTTGACATTAACCAAGAAACCTTAACCTGTCAAAAATACGTCATAACAGGTTTAATTATCAAACTTAAAGAAGTTATTTAGCTTTGCGTTAACATTACATTACCCTGTCATATGTGGTTGGTTTTGACTTTGGTCGTAATGACACCATTACAACTGTGTCATGAATATTTTACTTGTCCTCAAGTAAAGTGGAACACATTGTACTAGTTATAAATTAAGGCTTATTACACTGTCAAATGCTTTAACAGAGTCATTAATATTTCCCCCATTACCTCAAGTAAAGTGGAACACGTTGGACTAGTTATAAAGATGTCATGTTGACAGGTTATAATTTCTCGGTTAATGTCAAGTTGTCATAAAGACATTTCTGTCTTTGTTAATGTCAAGTTGTCATAATCAAGACATTTTTGTCTTTGTTATTGTCAAGTTGTCATAACAAAGACATTTTAAACAATGTCAACTTTGCATTAAAAGTTTCATAATTTACCAAATGACGCTTAATGGCAAAAGTCATAAACATTCATAAAGACTCTTTCATGTTCATGACAGGTGTTATGTCATGTTTATGACAGTGTCATGTCAGTCTTATGCACACCCCTTCAAATAAAGTGTTACCGGAGAGGGACTAACCTGACTTCATCATACTCATATTCTAGTCAGAATGACACTGCTACATAGTGCTTTGATTATGTGGAGTACCAGAAAAAAAAAAAAAAAAAACACTCAATTGGATAGACCTACAACCAATCAGAGCAACGCAGTAAGTTTTTATTATTATAATTATTTATTTTTTTATGAGCTACGCAAAGTTGTCAACAGAACTCAACTACATGCATGCTGGAAGAAGTAGTAAAATAATGAGTGTTGCTTCTTTTACTTGGTCCTCCATGAGTGCGACCAAAGGAGAAACCACCACGACCACAGGGTTTACATTATGTCCCATCTTCATTGCGACCATCGGACCCAGCTGATAAAATAATCTTTTGCCAAATCCCGTAGGATGGACGGCAAACACATCTTTCTGATCGACAAAAGTCTTGATTGCAGTTCTCTGTTTGTCTTTTAAAATGAATGCGCTGTCGATTTCTTTTACAACAGACGCGATAGCGGAATCTATACATCTCAATTCTCCAGCTGCAGTCTTCTTTGAAAGAAACCAGTTCAACCAAAGCGCTCTTTGATAACGTGATGATTACGTAACTGAAAATCATCTGTCCATCATCGTATAAGCCCGCCCTGCCTAATTCTGAACCGATCATAATTACTCCTCAATGGATCGAGTCCAGACCGAACTTCCCGAGCAAAAAAAAATTGTGGGTTCGGGCTGGCATCCAGTCTAGAGATAAACATGTTTTGAGGATTAAATGGAATGACGCAAACACTCTCTTTTCTCATGTTCTTGTTTTGGATAAAACACTAAATAAAAATTAGTAAAAT
Organism: Pimephales promelas; assembly: GCF_016745375.1. Next base: position 2,160,494 of record NW_024121555.1, read on the forward strand.
CAATAAATAGTATTGCTTGAGCTAAGGCTTCTGACTAAACTGTTAGTTTTTCTTTGTTGTTTAATTTTTTTACTGAAGAAATTGGATGTTAGTACAAAATTGTTAGGATTAAATTCCATGCTTCATGAAACTGCTTCAGTTTTTTTTTTTTTTTTTTTTTCTAAGTTGTAATGAAACCATGAGTGCTAATGGGTATTAGCACGGTGCCTAATTGCCACCACACTTTTTCTGTCCTTTGAGATGTTAACAGCTACTCTGGGCATCAAAACTGTTCTAGAGTGAATTATGACAGGGATGCACAAGAATTGTCTTTCTTTAACGACTTTCATTTAAAAAAAAGGATTTATGTCTTTCTCTGTGATTTCAATAGTTTCTGAACAATGCCTCCCGAGTCCCAACTGTCTTGAAAAACCATTGTGGTTTTGCAAAAAGGAAAGCTGCAAGCATCACTGGCACTCACTGTCTTGCTGTGCATTATGTCTCCTGCCAGATGGTTTATGTGGGTACTTGAGTATGATTTGGTTGAAGGCTTTTTTTGGATATTCCTTTTGACATTTTTTTTTTCCAGGGCTCTCACGAGCACCAAATCAGAAGATAATTCTGATTTGTAACTTATTTGTCACCTTTTCTCTAAAAGCATGTTGATTATGCTGCATAATCAATTTAGCTTGTGATTAGAGTAACATCACCATAAATTCCCACTGTCTTTCTTTTCTTTCTAATTAAGTCTTTCATTGTGGAAATAACGGGAAGTAACTGAGACTCTTGTAACTGCTCTTACATTCCAGATTAAAAACATTTTTTAAAAACCTGTGAATCTTAAACTCTTTATCTCATGGATATGTCATATTTGTAGTAGGACAAATAATTCACAAAATAGTAAAAAAAAAAATAAAATAAAAAAAACTTTGTTGATTAACACCTGCTGCTGACTGGGGTGTCTGAAGGGGCTTTTAGAGGAACTTTTTCATAGTTCCTAGAACTACTGGCGGAAGATCCCGAATTTTGACGTGTTTGCCCTGAAGGGACTAGGAACAATTTTAGATCTAGGATCTCCTTTTGGAGGTACTAATTTAGCTCCTACTCCAGAGGCAGGTCTAAACCAGCACTATAAGAACTATCCGTGGCATATTTTACTCTGATTGGCTGAACGCATGTGAAACACCAGCACCCGCAATTTTAAAAAAAGGCTGTGTAAACACATAGATTATAGAGGGTTTTCACCGACGTCACGTTCTGGGCGATAACCTGGATGAGCGGCCATTATGGAGGGACTCGGATGTAAACAACAGCATGGACTGCACTGTTTATGTACTACTGTCATTATTACACAAAAAAACACAGAAAAAAACATGTGGTAAGTGCAAAATCATAAAGAGAAGGACTTAGTAAGCAGGAGAGAGCACAAACTAAAGTTAATATGTAGTAAAGGTCCAAACGAGCTAGCTTCTCTAGCCCGTACTGCAATTCTTCCTTTTATTTCTTATCCCGACATAGGCTACATTCAGATTGTCAGTCCATAAAAAGCCCATGAAATCCGTTTCAAGCTGCATCCATATGTGGTTTGAAATCCTATTCACAAATCAGGACATCGACTTCAGTCTGAATGATCGGATTTCGGGTGGTATGTGACTCTCACGTCATGTAAAATGTAAACGGTTGGTTGTTAGAGGAAACATGCTGCAAGTCGCTGCCAAAACAAAGCTGTGTTGATGCAAAGTGCCGGACTAGCAGAAAATTATTATTTCTAAAACATATTTTGAAACCGGCGCAGACAAGTGCGCAGAAAAAAGCTGTACATAACAGCCTCCCACAGTTCTGCAGATCAATACGCAGTATAGTAAAGCGCGGTGGCTACACATTTCCATATTGTAAAATTTAAATAAGACAACATCTCTATTGCAAATGCAAACACCTCCATCAACGCAATGTCAGTACTATATTGCCCAAGAGCTGCATAGACTTGCGATACACAGTGTGGATATCATTTTAGATTCCAATTCCATACAAAGATAATCAGATTTGGACTGACAGTGTTAATGTAACTTAGCCATAGTTAACTACGTCAACATTTTAGCCATAGTCAAAGCTTCATTTACACTCGTGGCTGATGAGCTGATGGTGTGCCTTTCTGAACCACAAACACTTTCTTTCATCAGTTTTTTGCACACTTCTTTTTAACTTTTGGCAGTCTGTAGAACATTTTCCTGATGCGACCGATTAGTACAGACCAAAACTCGACCATTTTTCAGCAGAAATATTCAGCCAAATTTTCTAGTCTGTTCAGTTCAGTGGCATTGTTCATGTTCAGTGCCTCCAAAATGGCCGACTTCCGGATTGATGACACTCTGTGAAAACCTCTATAACCTGTATATTTACTCCAGAAATTAACTCTGTGAACATGTCAACTTGTGGTCCTCTTGAAACATGATGTTGCAAGTTGGACGAGGCAGAGGGCAGTAATTACTGATGCACTGCTACGCACTGGTCTCGTATTTCTCAGGAGCGGAAACATAAACGGAGTACGCAAAGAACAACAGTAAAGAACGAGAGAGAACTGGCCTAGATTTTATGTTTTGTTTCTGTTTTATTACTTTATTATTTAAAGGACTGCTGCCTTTACTTTTGTTTTGTATTTGTTTATTTTTTATGATTATTAAAAGTCTTTAAATGTCTGCCGGTTCCCACCTCCTTCTTCCCACAACAGCTAACTGTGTTGTGTATGTATTTCTGCTCAGCTGCACATCAGCCACTGCACATCAACCACAGAATACGCTAATACCTTATCATATACTGTCTATAATGCCTGGTTCAGATTACATGATTTTAGCCCGATTTTGGCCAGATCAGTTTGACGTAGGGTTTCGTGGGGATTCGTAAACGACAACGGGTGTCGGGACGCAAGATTCAATCGTTATCATCTCGTATAGTGTGTCATAGTGGGCGACAACCTACGTCACATCTGCGATGCTTCACGACATCACAACAAAAAGACTAGCATGTTTAATTTTTTTTTACGGTCGTCCACGACGGTTCCGTCACATGTATGAGGTTGACCAATAGGAGCACAAGCTTTTACGTACACAACTTTCAAAAATGGCGAAACGAAAGAGAGACGATGGTTAAAACTAAAAATAAAAATATATAAGAAAACAATATTTATACCTCAAGTTCTCTTTGGAGGATTGACAGCCCATACTGTCCTCTCCGAGCAATCCAGGAATGTGTCCATTGTCGGGTTTTTCCTGAACACAGGACAGCATATTGTAGATATTCTTCTAAATCAAGAATAAAGCATGTGTAGCTGTATTTATAAACTACTTTTAAATGTCTATTAATGCTTCATAAATTGCCTGTTTACTAATGGTTAACGAATGATTAATAGCATGCAGTTATTATAAAGTGTTACAGAATATTTTTTAACTTACCTGCAAAAGGGTTAAATATCACGGGCATCGTCAATACCTGTATTGTCACGGGTGGTTTAAAGAGGAAGACAAAGATGAAGAGTGAACAAGGTGGAATTTAAATACACAGTGATAATGAGATGATAACGGACAAGTTTGATGATTAGATGAGTGTCCATGACAACTGATGAGAAAATAAAACAGAAAAATGCATGTGATGGATGTAAACCAACTGAAAGTCCATGAAAACAATTTATCTCAACATAACTGTGACAGATATGTTGCGAGACCCCTAATATGTTGTGTAATTGAGGACATTTCTGTGATAATGTGCACCTACTCATGTTTGTAAAGACAAAGACAACCTTACATGATCATGAGATTAGATAAAAGCACTTTTGAAAAGCAAAACAATTTTGATAGGCAGACCTGTTCATCACGGAAAAATGCCCATGGGCTGTAAATAGCATTCCAGAGAACAATCTCCTAGCTTTTTCAGATCCATTTTATTCTTTCTTTTTTTAATCATCCAGCTGTCATCAGAATCAGAGATCTTTAAATTAAGAAGCATCCATAGGTATGTCCTTGGGAGATATCCTTCCTCTTTCTTTCCATTTATTTCTTTCCAGCAGTTTGTTCTTAGGGTATGATGGATATTCCTCAGAATACATCAGGATTTTTTGATGAACGATCTGCTCTTTCCTCTCGTCCCATATGTTCTCTTTGTTTTCCTTATGGAAGCCTTGGCTTCACTTCAGCCTTCACTTATTGCCGCAGAGTCAAACTTTCAAACTGATGATTGTGAGTTTCGGGTGGAAAGATAAACAAGAAATGCAATTTCTAAATGCATAGCTTTCATCATACTCATATTCAAAATAAGCAATGATCATCATCTGCGTCATCTCCCTTCCTCTAAAACTGTTAAATTAGAAAAAGTGCATCCTAAAATGTAGGGTTTTGGATTAGTTTTCCCTTAATGTTGTTCTCAGAAGAAATGGAATTGCTTTCTGTAAAATATATATCTGGATTGTGAAATGTGATGGGTCCAGGCTGTTTATGTAAATATAGACGATTTTTCCCTTCTTATTGTTCCTGGCCAGGCAATATTTAGAATTCATATTGCAATACTAAAAGCAGATGGGAGCTGAAATGATCCGTTTGTATGCCTGCATGCATCCAGGGTTTGGTGGGGACGGTTATTGGGTAACCAAGTCAGACAGAAAGAGCCAGAGAAGAAATGTGTAAATATTAGAATTGTCACTTTAACATTTTCATTTAGTTAAATAATTAGTCAAATAAATTAAAATATATAATGAATTAAAAATGTACAGTAAAATAATGTGGCACCTTTGACACGAGATGGTGAAAAAACTGTGAGACACAACCAAAAATACCACAAATGGTATAAAAAATTGGACTTATGTTTAAAGGGCAACTCCACCCATTTGCATTTAGCTTTCCATTGTTAGAAACCCAGTTATACTATTGAATGGTCGTGCAACACTTTCTCATTTTCCCCTGAGACGAGAGAAATCTGCTAATTACCTTTTTCACTTCCTCCTACAATGACCCAAAAATCGTCATTTTACGTCATTGTTGGAGGAAGTGTAAGAGAGGGGGATTTCGGGAAAAACTACAAGCACAAGATCTCACCCTTTCAAACCCACACATAGGGGGTTGGACCTAATGCGCTAACAGACGTATCACAGATCAGTGCCAGTGCGTTTGATTGAAAATATAGACTAAGGTACTGAATACGTAGACGGATGCATTATGGAGGATTGGGATTACACATCTTTTTTGGAAGCTAAGCTAAGCTAGCAGGCTGTTGTCCTGTGGAGGAAGCTGAGTTGTAGCTTTAGGGGTTACCATCCACTTTTTCCTGGATATGTCCGGCCATCGATGTCCGGGATTCAGCTTTTACTTTCTGCAGTCGCCATGCATTGTTTACATGTAAGTTACAGCTTTTGTTTTAATCTAACTGAATTAATTCTGATTGCTGAATCTAAATGTAGTCTTTACATGAACGCATGTAAGTGATCTGTTGATGTGGGTTTTAACATTGCTCAGAAAATTCCCGCTCCTCCGTGAGAGATACAAGACCAGTGACTTACGTCTCAGTTGCCGCTCATCGGTAATCACGCCACCGGCCTCGCATCGTTCTCCACACAGCTCTCACTCGTCCCCGCTCACCACAGTAAACATGACTCGCGTCGTTCTCCAGTCCACACGGCCCTCACTTGTCCTGCTCGCCATAGTAAACATGACTCGCATCGTTCTCCAGTCCACACAGCTCTCACTCGTCCGGCTCGCCACAGTAAACATGACTTGCGTCGTTCTCCAGTCCACACAGCTTTCACTCGTCCCCGCTCACCAGAGTAAACATGACTCGCGTCGTTCTCCAGTCCACACGGCCCTCACTTGTCCCGCTCGCCACAGTAATCATGACTGGCGTCGTTCTCCAGTCCACACAGCTCTCACTCGTCCCGCTCGCCACAGTAAACATGGTGAATGACGACTGTACAACGCAAAAGCCGAATCCCGGACATTTTGGGCGATCTCGAAATGCATTTTCAGGCAGACGCATCACGGAGACTCACTAGCCTAGACTTGTTGTTTACCTACTGCGCGTTCACCGGTAGGCGTGGCCTCCTAGGGCAGCGAAGCAAGGGCATTCTGGTAGTTGTTGTTTTTCATCCACATAAGCCAAAAATACATTTTCTGTCTTTTCTCAGTCTAGAAAGCTCTAAATTCAAAAATAATATCACATTTCTTCTACATAAATTACCCATTTTAAATTACCCTTTCCAGAGGTGGAATTACCCTTTAATGGAACAATAAAGAAATCGGTGTAAAACAGATTTCAGCAGCTCAGCTTTTTTACGTGTGGCCATCAAACCGTGGAACAAGTTGCCAACAGAACTGACCACATGTGTAAATTTGAACACTTTTTCACATCGGGCCAAAACATGTTCCCATAATGTATTGTAATTGATGTGTATGTGTGAGTGTATTTGTAAATGAATGCCAATGAATGGAAGAAGGGTTTTAGGATGTTTTTTTTATATATAATTTTTATGTTGTTTTTTGGATAAATTGATTATTAATATGTATATCTGTTGACATCAACCTGCCCAGGGACTACAGGTGGAAATTAGCACAAGTGTTACAACCTGGTAAAATGCATCTATCCTTTTTAAGGTTAATGTATATTTTTCCATTGTCCCTGCTCAGAAATAAATAAATGAACTGAAATGAAATGAACAACCTGCTTGTTAAAGCAAATGTATAATCCTGTATTTGAGGCAAAATTACTAAATATGCAGCGTGAGTTATATATTTCTAACTCCAAACAATAAGCCACTTAACCAGCTTATACAATCTTCTTCAAGGCTGTGCTGGTTGCATTTGAGGTACAGGTCATGGGGTTTCTCAGATTTGGCTTGAGACCGGTAAGCATTAGCCTCGATAGTAGTTGTGTCACCTTCATTGCGTATCTTTATATTTTGAATATATCCCTTTATATTTGTATATATATATGTTACTGGCTTTTGCGAACTGTCAATTGACTAATTTGAATCATTAAGCAGTGAATCATGTAATTAATTGTAATAACCATTTTAATTAATCAACAGCTTATACATATGTGATGATAGGCTTTCAATAGGCATATCCCCACCATGGTCTTATTGTTATCATCAATAATATATAAATACAAAATACAATTTTGAAGTTTATTTATTGATTCGTTCTTTTTTTTTTTTTTTTGGCATGCTCTCATCCCATACAAATTCTGAGCCAGTTCTGCCCTTTTGCCTGAAGAGATATTTATAATAACAAAGAAGTGCAAGAACACATTACAGTACCTCATTGGTGGTATTTAGCATGGTTGAGGGCTCTTAGATCTTGCTTAAAAGAATATAAACCACAAAGACGATGCTGAATCAGTGAGCTCTTCACTTCCAGAGACAATTGTTAATGAGTAAATCTGTGCACGTTTGAGTTCACACATTCAGATTCACATAATTACTTGCAAATGACACCCAATTACCCCCCTGTCTCTCCTCCGTTGAATGGCAGTTCATCGTTTTGAAATGATTCCGTTTAGAGGCATTCCCATCTCTTTGTCTGACTCCCTCCCTTCTCATATACCTTTATATGGGCAGAATCACTCCACGTCTCTCTCATTTACACACACTGCTGACTTTTAAATAGTCATCCAGGCTCTAGCTCATAATTGTCATTAAGACGGTATTTATTATTTGTTCTGCCTGTGGGCATTTGAAATTGTTTTTACACCTGTCCATCCATCAGACAGGCCTGCAATTCACAAAAACATTTTAAGACTGGATATTGATTTAGTGTAAAGAGGGTACACGGCTCTTTGGTTCTCTTTTTCAAAATATTGGACAACCACATCATTTATATTTTAGTAATAAAGTGCAATGTACTCTAACTAAAGTGTAGATACATAATTAAATTAACGTGCAGCAGTATTACTCGCCTGTATTACAGTTGTTTCTTCCGCAGTCACTGCTTGAATAAAAGTTTGGTTTGTTGAAAAATGGTTTGTTTTCTGTTTTATACTCTTTTTTCTCTGATGGAATCTGCTGACTGTTTTCACATTATCTATATAGGGAAAAATCAGTGGAGTGGATTTAAACATGGTAAAACATGTTAAAGTCCCCCTGTGTGAGAACCAAGCTTTTAATATTGTTTAAATGTCCATGTGTATTTTTAAATTTGCTTTCCATTTTTTTAATGTGCTTTGCTTTAAAGGGGTCATATAATGGTACATGAAATTTTTAAGTTGATTGTACTGAAATGTGTGTTGGCAGTGCCTGTACAAAACCATCATAAAATGAAAAAAATATATCCAGTGTTTTTGTTTTTTATTTCCTTTTTAATTTTTCCCTGCCTCAAATCGAGCCGTTTGACCATGTGATGTCACACGGTCGGATGCCCCTCCCACGATTGTTGACTGACAGCAGCTTTTCAACATATCCCCACCCTGAGCGAGCTGTCTTCATACTGTAGTTCGCTATTATTGATACACTAGAGCAGAATGGCTTCTAAGTGATTGAGGTGTTCTGTTCGTGGTTCTAATAACGAACACAGCAGTCATTTTGATGTTCCTAAATCCGAACCACTGAAGTGGCTGAGTTTTGCCCCACAATCAACATCAATGCTTTCATGTTTGTGCGATTCGCGAATCTTTTCTCACCAGACTGCTTTATAAACAAGGATGAGTATGAAGCTGGTTTTGCTAAGAAGCTGCATGTGAAAAAAATAAATAAAAATGGGTTACTATTTATGTTCCTGCTGCACCTCCAGAAGAAGTGAGTGTAAAATTGTATAAACCTTTATATTAATCTTTGCAAATTGCTTGCACGCGTCATGATGAATGTGGCTAAGGTTTACACTCCGCAACCAACTTTGCACAGTTCTTTTTATGTAAATAAATCATTTAAAAAAATCCTTATCATACTGCTTCTTTATGATTCAGCAGACACACAAAAAAGCTGAAATTACAGTATAATATTGTCTCAACACCAAAAATCAAGATGCGCACAGTCACACATTCAGATTTATTTTAAGTTGTATTTTGCTAATTTCTACATGCCTAATTTCTTAACAGCATAAAGTTCAAATGCCCAATGCATAATACTATCATTCTCAATTAAAAGCCTATTACACACTCTAAGAAGGCTTAGATTTGATTGCACCATAAATGATAATTGAATCCAAATCGATTGAATGCCAGTATATGTAGAGGAACTCATTAAGCCTGTTACATGTTAATTATAAGCTTGTCAGATGGGTGAACTTTGCACTGTATAGTGTTGTCTCTCTGGAATAGCACTTTTATTACTAGGTCATACTGTAGGCTGGCCACTTAGATAATGAAACTAATTGGTAGAGACTGCTAAGCAATGTAGATAACCTAGATAACGTTTACCTTGTCATCCATACTTAACTGCACTTATTCCCATGGCTTGTGTGTATCCATCTTTCAAACCCCTGAAGCTGTCTTAGCTCTCCCATATGACCGGAGCACTTCCTTGAACTGTCAAAAGCAAATGTCCATCTATGGCAGCCTAAGGACCCTGCAGTTAAGCCTTAACTGATGGCTGCAGTCGAGCGCTTTGTCTCTGTGTCTGTCAAATATGTTTCCTGTATATGCCAGTGGCTGAGGTCTTACACAGTAGGGCATAAATCACTCTGTTTGGTTTATTTGAATGTGCTTTTATGATCATCAATCAGGGGGAGGGAAGTATTTTCCTCCTTGTCACCTCCAGCCTCGGTGCTTCTTATTAAGAATTCATTAACTTTGTTTTTTTTTTTCTCTCTTAAAATTCCAACCAAGAAAAAAAATAGTCTCATTTGACTCATAGTCAAAAAGGGCTGAAAAAACAATGAGAGCTTAAAGTTTAATGATGGAGTGAGAAAGATGGTGAGAGAAAAAGAAAGGTATGCTTGATGGGAGGAGAGTGGGGTAAGGGTGGTAGAAGAGGAGAGGGGAGGTGATGGAAGAGAGTGAAGTAGAAAAGGAAGAACCAATGAATAAAAATTTAGAGAAAGGGTGAAAATAAAAATTTAGAGAAATAAAAAGAATAAAAATTAAGAGAAAGGGTGAAGACATGTTTATGAGATGAAGTAGTACAAGAACCTTGCATCAGAAAAATTGTCCATCAGCATCTGTAAAATGTAGTTTCAGTGAATTGTGGATGTGGCTATTGTAGTTTGAAGAAAAAAACAGATTATATCAGCCCATTGAGCTGTATTTATAGGCCCAGGCCACGCCCGCTTTGGCTGGAGGTGACGTAGTGGGCGCAAAGCGCCCCCATTGGATCTGATGTCACCAAGGGCCTCTCTCAATAGGCTGCTGCAGTTGCCGTAGGACAGCCAATAGGCACGCGAGCCATCTTGCCTATGTCTGCAGGCAGCCGCAATGCGTTTTACATTATTTCAAAATTAAGGATAATTTTTGGCTTCAATATCTCGTGGAAAAGAGTTTCCCCCCTTGCATAAGATATTGTGCAGTACTCGTTCCCTCTTCTAGAGAGAACAGAGGTTCGTTAACGTTAATAACCGAGTATGTTTCATTTATGAATTAACATAAACAATACTTCTAAAGCATTTATTAATCTAATCTCAACTTACTAATAAATTTTAAGATCAAAAGTTGTATTAGTTAACATCAGTTGATGCACTCTAACATGAATGCACGTTACATTTTGGATTTAGTTTCATTTGGGTTTTGTTTTTTGAAGTTTTGGTCCTGTTTTCTTGTCAGGTGACTTCCTTTCCCTTATGTGATCATGTCTTGTGCTTCCCTATAGGCTTCATCTGAAATCGAATACTTCCCTGCTATATAGTGGGTCAAAAACAGTATGTGACAAAATAAGTATGATGTCTGATTTAAAAGAGTAGGCAAAAAGTACCCGGATGACCTACTTCTTTTGGTGAGATTCTGAAGTGTGCTTAAGATTGACATTTTTATATCCCACAAGGCCACGGGAGAGTATTCTAGGAATGGCAGTGAAGTGATGTAACTGACGCTGGAAGGTCACATGATAATGACAACATGGTGAATTAGGACATCCACATTATATTTGTACTGCACACATTCATACTACACTCACCTAAAGGATTATTAGGAACACCATATTAATCCATTCACGCGTACGATCACACCGGTGTGATCAGTCTTGGCTGGTCCCTGGAGCATACGATCACACCGGTGTGATTAGAACGTTAAGTGCATCACGTCAGCAACTGCTAAATTCAAACTTGCTCACGCGTGTTGGCTGGCGCTCAGCCAGAGACAGACGCACTCAGTCCTGTCATATATCACAACTATTGAGTGTTTTCAACCACAAAATGTTTATTTTAGGTTTCAGACGTTAAATACACATATGTACTAGCAAAACAATGATTTTGAGTTTGTAAAATACACACAGATGTCTATGGAAGCGGCAATAATAATCCTTTCAATTATAATAAGACGACACGTTTTATTCATATCAGATACACATTGTGTAAGTAGCTTAACATTTGACCCTATTCTTCTCCCAGTTCACCAGCCACTTACTATCATGTATTTCGTGAGAAGTGGAGGAATTGACGTTATAAATCCAACAGATCCGATTCTCTGAACTGAAAAAGAAACTAAAATGGCGCCGCCCATTGTGCATACAGCTCAACTAACGCGATCGTTATAAAGATGTCTAAACAACAAAACCCCTCCACTTGCACATATTTGACAATCGGAATATCAGTGTTTCATGATATAGCTAATACATTTTTGAATATTTTTAATAAAAAAGGAAAAATGACATAAAAGCAGATCATCATTAATTCCGCGCTCTTTTCTGGTTGTGCTGTGTCACGTGACAAGCAATGACGCGTCACAATAGAAAACATTAAAGTGGCAAGTTCTAAATAAAGGTCGCCTTGAAAAACTCACGCTGGGGGGTCAGTTAGAATATTTTAAACTTACGTGTGAAAGGGTTAATACTGTGTTTGACCCCCCTTTCACCTTCAGTACATGGTGGCCATAGAGGGATGGACATGGTTAGAAAAAATGCTCTGGTAGGCTGTGGCATTTAAACAATGCCCAATTGGCACTAAGGGGCCTAAAGTGTGCCAAGAAAACATCCCTCACACCATTACACCACCACCACCAGCCTGCACAGTGGTAACAAGGCATAATGGATCCATGTTCTCTTTCTTCTCTGGTCACTGGTCTGTTCTCTGGTCTTTTTTTTTTTGCTGCAGAGATACTATGTAATAAATCTTGTACAGTAGCATCATTTCTACCGTTTGACACTTTTGTAACTCTATACGTTATATGTCATTCCTCCCAGTGCTACTACTGAGTAAACTGTTTGCAGGCATACTGTTAGGTTAGGTTAGGTTAGGTACCCCCTGGAGCAACCCAGGGTAAAGTGTCTTACTTAATAGCGCTTGTTGATAGAGAAAGATTGCTATATCAACAACTCCACACAGTACCATTTCATATAGAACCAAAACTGCAACTGCTGCATTAGCAGCCAGTTAAATGTATATCAAATTGACACAGATAAATTGAAAGCAGAATTCTCCTCTGCTCAATGATGCTCCGTATAAGGCAGAAAATACACACGCTTCTTCCCTCGCAGAGGTAGAAAATCACATTCATAACATTTAAATACCAACCGGAGATTAAAAATGAATCATTTGTCCTAAAACTCAATGCTTATAATTCTTTCTTCAATATTCACCCCGGGCAGCGAGTAGGAGGATGGCAGCACATTTAGCAGTCTATTACAATTTTCACTATAGACTGCCTTTCCAAATTGAATAATGACTGTTAATACTCTGCGTTTTGTAAAACTGTCATTTGAGAAAGCATTGAGTATATTCCAGCAATCTGTCACTCTACCCTTTGTTTGCCAACTGCTAACTGACAGTTATGATTAGCATTCAGGAAGACCATTCAGTAGGATTTATATATCTAAATGCTGAGGGTGGTGAATAACACAAATTAGTGGAATCAGCAGGATCCGGGGCTGCCCGAAATGGACCTCTGATTGAATTTCTTTCTTCTTTTTTTCTTTTTTTTTTTCGCCTACCAAAGCTCTCCGATTTGTTTTCCGTCACACACCAAAGCTATTATTTTCAGCTTTTTAGTGTATTAAGTAATTGTGCTATCATGGGTCTATTTCCTCCTCTGGGGACTGACATACTGCTGGAGGCAATCTCCTTTGCCTATTTCCATACCCAGATAGACTGTCAACAGAGAGTACAGAGATATAGAGAGGGAGGTGGGCGGATGGAGGGACAAAGAGAGAGAATGAAGAAAAGAGATAAAGAGACCAAGAAAAGGCAAGAGAGAGAGAAAGAAAAGAGTGATGATGAGGCCTAGACTGCATTGGACCATCAGGTCACTAGCTCTGAGACCTTTCATTAAAGGCGAATGAGAAATTTAAACCGAATACCAAATCATAATTGCATTTTCTACTGGCAGTCCCCTGTGCTAATGATGAAATTGTTTACCTGTGGGTTACCTCTTCCTCTCCCTCTCTCTCTCCCCTAAAATTCTTTCTCTTAGTTCCCATGTCCTCCTACCCTTACACCTCACACAAACACAGCGACGCTGGAAAATGCCCCAAAACTGTCATCGAAAAGGAGGAAAAGAGACACAGAGAAGAGGAGAGAAAGTATATCTAAAACTATATCTTTCACACAGACACTCTCTTGTCCTCCTGTCATAAAGGTCTTGTCCTCGGGGGCAAGAAAAGTGCCGTTGAGATGGAATGATTGCAGGGGGAGAGAGAGAGAGCGACTTACTCTCAGTGCTGTCTGTCATTTTAACAATTCAGACACACTCAGAATAATAAAACCCTTGACTTTCTTTCAAATGGACCATCTAAACCTCCACGCTGTTGTTATTATGCACTACATGACCATTACGCAAAACCTGAACTGTAGGTCAGACAACCGAACAACTTTCCTGAGGTGCATTCCCAAAGCCACGGACATTTTCTAGAAAAGTTTAAAGCGTGGTTGCAGGGAATTGGATCAATTTTCTAAATTACTGTCTCTTGTTCATCTCCCTGCTGTTCTAACTCCCTGCTTAGACAGTATGTCAGCTGATACTCAATACATGTCTGTCTGAGGGGAAAATATATATTCATATTGACATAGCCATTACGGAGTCCATTAACTGGCACCGAGGGTTGTATTTAATTGGCTTTTTAGAAGGTATTGGCTTGCTTTGAGGTGAAAGTAGCAGAAACGACTTTTTTTAACACCAGCAATTCAGTGAAGACTGTGGTATATAAATGAGTCTTAATTGTTCTAAAAACAACATAAATCATTAAAAAAAGATAAAGTCGAAAGAACTGTACTGCAAATGAAGTTAATTAAAGGTGAATGTAGTATTGTTTTTATGTTTTTTTGCTTTTATTTTCCCAGTGCCCCTTTACCAATGTTATTGTCTCTCCCTCTGTAAAATTACAAGCTCCACAAAGAGCCACACCGGGAGTCATTTTACAATGTGAGCAAATTAAAATTGAACTAATTTCCTAGATCTAAACGACCACTTTGTTATCACGCCTGCCTCCAGCGCTGCCTCATCCTGCTTTGCATCCTTTGATATTGAGAGCTGAACCATTCTGCAGCATGGCTGCCTGTGAATCCTCTGGGGAAAGGTAAATGCTGCAGAATCGTACCGTTCTTGGTATCACTGGTCTTCACTTCACTGAGGCAGATCTACTTCCTATGTCGGCCTAATTAGAGCAGCTTTGGGCCTTGTAAAAGTGCCAATACTTGTGGTTCGGGTCAGATAGCAAAAGCATAAATAACTGGAACAATACTGGTAACTAATAAATACATATAAATAGTTGGACACTCTTATATCCCAGGGGTTGATATTTATTTATTCTTTTTTACATTTACATTTAGCTGACGCTGTCATCCAAAGCAACTTACAATTGCTATGTCAGAGGTCGCACACCTCTGGAGCAACTTGGGGTTCAAGTGTCTTGCTCAGGGACACATTGGTGTCTCACAGTGGATTCGAACCTGGGTCTCTCACACCAAAGGCATGTGTCTTATCCCCTGCGCCATCACCCATCACGCCATTTTTCTTCAAAAGTTACTATAGCTATTTACCAAGAAGACTGTCAGTGGAGATACGCGCATGCAATTTTTAGATTACAAATTGAAGGTAAATATTACATGTTAGAATATTATTTTTTGACAAATTATGAAAAAAAAAAGTGAAAATATATTTCTCTTGTGTGTGTTTGGGATCATACATAAAAAGCTAGCTGTGAAATTAGCCTTAACAAGAGAAAGGAGTCAGGCATTTTATTACAAAACGTCTAAAACACAATATATTACCTGAGATGTGATGGACAAGACACTGTTGTGGAAATGTTTCTATGACTTATGAAAAAAACAATTCTTACAGGGTTACAGGATTA
Organism: Pimephales promelas; assembly: GCF_016745375.1. The sequence goes on from NW_024121555.1 coordinate 2,175,876, forward strand.
GTTTCAAATTCAAAAAGCTAAACCATTTCAGGCTTTGTTTACCATGACGTTGATCATCGACTTTCTCTGTCAACTCAGGTTTTGATCCCCGAATTCATGGAGCACATGCACATGAAAGTAATTAATCCGCAACATTAATTTCTTTCTTCTGTCGAAGATTACGAGATGGAAGAATATGAAGTACATAAATGCATTTACACAGCAAGACGAAACTTGTGAATTTAGTTTATATAGTTGGTTATATTAGGCACACAGAGACTGGAATATGAAAATTCACATTTAGTATTTTTTTCAAAGCATTATCTACTGATTCCAAATCTTATTTATATTATATGTAAATGCTTATATTAATTTAAATGCTTAAAATAATCACATCATATAAAATAATTATAATAAATATAGTGACCTTTAATATGGAGCAATATAAAATGGGGAGTGGCTTTTTTTTACATCAGACATGTGTCACTTTGCTTACAGCTGATTGGTCCAATTTCGGTTTGAGAACTCTTACTGAGGACATAACCTGCCACGGAGCAGGTGAGCTGTGGAGTGTAAGTTATTAGTGATGAACGCCTCTAAAAGCTGAACCACGCTCACGGTGAAACCAAGGGTTGCCACAAACTAAACTGAAGCATACACTCACCTAAAGGATTATTATGAACACCTGTTCAATTACACATTTATGCAATTATCTAATCAACCGATCACATGGCAGTTGCTTCAATGCATTTAGTGGTGTGATCCTGGTCAAGACAATCTCCTGAACTCCAAACTGAATGTCAGAATGGGAAAGAAAGGTGATTTAAGCATTTGCTTGAGTATTTCACAATCTGCTCAGTTACTGGGATTTTCACGCACAACCATTTCTAGGGTTTACAAAGAATGGTGTGAAAAGGGAAAAACATCCAGTATGCGGCAGTCCTGTGGGCGAAAATGCCTTGTTGATGCTAGAGGTCAGAGGAGAATGGGCCGACTGATTCGAGCTGATAGAAGAGCAACTTTGACTGAAATAACCACTCGTTATAACCGAGGTATGCAGCAAAGCATTTGTGAAACCACAACACACACAACCTTGAGGGGGATGGGCTACAACAGCAGAAGACCCCACCAAGTAGCACTCATCTCCACTACAAATAGGAAAAAGAGGCCACATTTTGCACCAAAATTGGACAGTTGAAGAGTGGAAAAATGTTGCCATGAGTGGAAAAATGTTGCCTGACACACGGACCGTTGTTCTGGAAGCACACCATAGCGCATGATATATTTGACTTCATAAATGGCAGAGAATGTCTAAAGTTTGGGATCATTATATGTTTATAAAGGGAGAGAACAAGATGCAATGTGTCTGCAAAGTATACCTGGCAGGGGTGCCAACTCTCACGCATTCAGCGTGAGACTTGCGCAATTCAATTTCTCACGCTGAAGTGTCAATCTCTTTGGTCAAATGCCTGAAAGATGAGTTTGTCTATAGATCTACCTGTTGAGCCACTCGTGATCGACTAGTTTTACCGGCGCATATTAATTCGCAAGTTAAAATATCCTGTAATCTAGTGCGAGCGCGCATGCGAGATGTTGAGCTCCTAACCACGGCTCGCGCACGACGGCAGAGAGGTAAGCGAGCGCGTGCACCCATGTCTCTCTCACGCACCAGTCAGACTAATTGCGGCAATTCATCATATGCTTAAACTTTTATGTATTCACGCAACAAAAATTCCAGCATACATTCACCGGGACGTGATGGAGGAACAAATATTGTGAGACACACACACACACACACACACACTCGGATGTTTGTTTTGAGATTACAGTTGAAAAAGTCTGATTCTTATGTATAATTCTTTTATTTCCATTTATTTTTTTTATAAATTGTATACATTTGTGTACCTTTTTGGGTTGATATTTTATATTTATTTTTGTTTCCAGGTGGGTAATCTGCAGAAGGTGCAATCCTTTTTTTGTAACGTTGTATTAAGAAGACAAAACTAAGGCCAAATGGGCTTTACTATTTAAGTTTGTATTCAAAGTTTTACATGTTATGGGCTACATGTAACAGGTTTTACAGTAAATTGTTTTAACTGTATTGTATTATAATTGTTGGCACTGGCACTTATAAACACTAAATGGGTAAAAATTGCAATAATTAGTAATGGAGCCAAATGTTGGAGTTGGAATAAATACTTCTATTTTTTTAAAGAAATAAAAGCCAAACACCTTATCATTTTCGTAATACATTATTTGTTTTGGTTGCTTAAAAACACACAAACAAATTATCCGATTACTCGATTAATCGATCGATTAAGTGCTAGATGAGTCTTGATTTCTGTTGAGACATTCAGATGGTAAAGTCAGAATTTGGCGTAAACAGAATGAGAACATGGATCCATAATGCCTTGTTACCACTGGGCAGGCTGGTGGTGGTGGTGTAATGGTGTATGGATGTTTTCTTGGCACACTTTAGGCCCCTAAGTGCCAATTCGGCATTGTTTAAATGCCACAGCCTACCTGAGTCAAACACAGTATTAGTGTGGTGTTCCTAATAATCATTTAGGTGAGTGTATACAATTAGCATTTTCAATGAATTTAATTTGTAAATCCTGAAAGATCTCTTTGTTTCTCCTTTCCTTTATAAGCGTTCTCAGATCTGGATGGTGGCTCATTTGTTTGAGTGCTGGTCGAATTTGTGCTTCCATAACATATGCTCTCCATTTCCGTAAAAATAGAAGTTGATTTTGTTTACAAGAGATCTAAATAAAAGTAAGAACCCTCATTAATGATTTATACATTGGAGTTGTTTTCCTTGCTAGGAACACTGCCAAACGCCTATACCGGTTTTAAAAGATGCTAACAGAGGTCCTGCGCACATACCTTGTTTCTCTGCATCACAAGGACAAAAGGCTGCTGGGAAAGCTCTGAAGCTCTCTGGGAATGGCCCTGTTACTGGAGAAGGTGTCTGGAGTCAGAGAAAAACAGATCAATGCCTGTAATGTTGTGGCTGTAGAGAATTACTATCCTCTGAGGAGCAAATTTAAATAAAAGTAAAACTAGTGTGTTTGTGTGTGTGTGTGTGTGTGTGTATGAAAGAGAGAGAGAAAGAGAGAGGGGGGACTTCAGAAAGAGATCTGCCATCTTACATTTATGATGTGTGTAAGTATGTGTGCTTGTGTGTGTACCACTTAACTCAGTCTCGTCTGCATGCTCTCCTGGGCCTCAGCGAGTCTTTCAGTGTGGAGTCTAAGTCGAAGACAGAGAGTGTTTAAGAACTGCTATGGTTTGGAGCATAGAAAAGATCAAATGAGTTAGGCTGCACCCTGGAGGGGACAGAGAGAGAAAGAGGGAGAAGGAGAAGCTTTTAATGTCTCTCTTAAGCTAGCAGTTCCACGGAGACAGACAGATTGAAAACATTACCTCACATTTTATCTGCCTCACATGTCCATATTGTAATTGGTCATTTTTAGGGTTATTCATCTGCATGTGTATTTTGAGCATCAGTTTAAAAGAATACAATATGTATACATATAAAATATACATTATAATATTTAAATGTACAATATGCACGATTTTTTTGCCACCAGGGGTCGCTATAATACCACCATTGGTACAATAACAAAGGCGTACATTGATGACGTATATTCTGTATTAAGCGGAATTATGGATCTTGTCGTCAACCTGATGGATATTTTATAGATGAGTGAATACAGCGATGTTTTTAACATGACTGTGGTGTGAACCAGGGCGCGATTGCTAGACGTATACCAACGCCACACGCAACGCGAGTCCCGCGGAAGTAAAGAATAAGGACATTTCATTTTAATGAACTACACGCAAGTGCTGGATTAATACTCACATGGGTCAGTTTATTAGACGAATTAAACTTGACGTAACGCAGCGCTGTTTCACTTGCTCTAACAGTTATACTATCACACTAAACGGCATTTGAGTGTGTTGGATGTTAGTTGGGTTGTTTGTTGGCTGAATGAGACTATAAGCTAGATTAACATTAGAAAATAACATACAGATCATATTCTAAATTTTCATCATGTTGAACTAAATAACTTTGATTAATTTGCTCACCATGCTCAACATTTGCTCACCTGTTTAATAAACTAACCTGCAACACTCGCGTCTCTAAGTCGAAGTTAGTCGCGGACGTGGAGCTTCGTTTGAGTCCTCTTTTTGTCTCAAAGTCTGCTTGCCATGGTCCATAATATTTGAACAAAACAACAACAGTGTGAGCGTCCTGCTAGGCATAACGAGCATAACCCAGTTGTCCACGTCTGTCGCCATGGTTACTATTGCATTACGAGGTCAAACCTAGCGGACCACGGGGGTAACGCGGATATGACATCATTGACTGGTGACTCTTCACCCCTGCTCACACGCCCCATTTCTTTGGTTAAAATCGCAATTTTCTTACAATTTACAAATAGTTGAAAACATTTGAGATATTGTAAGTAATCAACTAAACAAATAGCATTGTCCTAGTGGTTTTTGGATATTTTACTGCACAAATCCTGCATATTGTACCTTTAAGATAAAATTACAATTAATTTTGCTTAGATGCAATGCTAAAATGTGACCCTGGACCACAAAACCAGTCTGCTTTATACATAAGGCTGAATAAATAAGCTTTCCATTGATGCATGGTTTGTTAGGATAGGATAATATTTGGCCGAGATACAACTATTTGAAAATCTGGAATCTGATGGTGCAAAAAATCGAAACAGTGAGACAATCACCTTTAAATTCTGCTGCATTCACTTAAAATAAATATTGAGATATATTTACGGTAGGAAATCTACTAAATTTATTCATGGAACATGATCTTTACTTAGAGTAATATCCTAATGATTTTTGGCATAAAAGAAAAATCGATAATTTTGACCCATACAATGTACTGTATAATGTTGCCACAAATACACGTGCAACTTGTGACTGGTTTTGTGATCCAGGGTCACAAATGTGTCTTGTGTAACATGATTGCAAAGTGTTGTTATACACAAACATTTAAAAGTTTGGGGTCTGTAAGATTTTAAATGTTTTTGAAAGAAGTCTTATTTTCATTTATTTGATCAAAAATACAATAAAACAGTAATATTGTAAAATATTATTACCTTTTAAAATGTCTGTTTTCAATTTTAATATATTTTAAAATGTAATTTATTACTGTTATAGCAAAGCTGAATTTTCAGCAGCCATTATCCCAGTCCTCTTTGTTCTAATATGCGGATTTGCATTTTTTATTAAACATTTTTATTATTATTAATGTTGAAAATAGTTGTGCTGCTTTATATTTTTTTGTGGAAACGATGATATTTATTTTTCAGGGTTGTTTAATAAATGTTAAAAATGATTTTTAATTATTGATATGGAAATCATTTCTAGCATTATAAATGTCTTTACTGTCAGTTTTTATCAACTTAATTCATTAATGAGTAAGGGTATGGGGAGTGTGTGTGTGTGTGTGTGGGATGTGGTGGGAGGGGTATGTACAGCAAATATTAATACATGTGAATAATTGTGATTCATTTGATTAAATATCTGGCAGTTATTAATTTTTTTATTAATTTCAGTAAAAAATGTATTTGATTGACAGCCCGAACCAGATATGTCTGTTTTTACTTTCACTAAACCCTGGAATGCACCACCTTAACTTTTCTCTTATGTTTTCCTCACAGCCTGCAGACCTGGGTTCTACAAAGCCTTTGCAGGAAACATCAAATGTTCAAAGTGTCCCCCGCACAGTTCCAGCCACTCCGAAGGTTCGCCACAGTGTCACTGCGAGAAGAGCTACTTCAGATCCAGCAAGGACCCTCCCACCATGGCCTGTACACGTTAGTCAGCCCATTCTTATCGTTTTTTTTTATTTTATTTCACTACACATTTGAATTTCAAAAGTGGTTTCAGCATTTAAAGGGTCATGAAACCCCCTCTTTCAGCTCAAGTCTAGCTCAAAATCTTTTTGAAAAATGCAACTTAAATGGGCGTGGCTAGCTGTGAGAAGAAGGGTGTGGTATGGCCATCACTTCACTGTCCCATGCATATCGACTGTCACTAAAAAGCATTGGTAAAACGTGAGGAAATGCTAGATTTTTATATGTAGCTGGCAAAGTTAAAGTCTTATGAAATACACTGACACTTTGTTATTGTCCTTTCAAAAGTAACTGAATGTCCTGCTACATATGAAGAGTTCAGATGCAAAAGCCTCTAAATGCTATTTGAAATTTTCTTCTTTAATGATGATTTTTATGAAACCTGTATATTTAAGTTCAGTAATTTCACTTAAATAACAATTAATAGGTAATTATCATTGCCATTTAAGTGAAATTACTGAACTTAAATATACAAGTTTGATAAAAATCATCATTAAAGAAGAAAATTTCAAATGGCATTTAGAGGCTTTTGCATCTGAACTCTTCATATATTAGCCTACAGTAATCGTAATTCTATTTAAAACATATTAATGTAGGCTACATGCATAATTATAATGTCATTATAAAATATATAGTGGTTTATATAGACACTATAAATACATTTCAGAAAAAAAATATTAATTTTCCGCTTAAAAAATCATTCCGTGTATTGTCTACGTGCCCTCTGAACCCTCATAATAAAGATGGCTCTGCGGAGGTGGATGAATTCTCATTTTAGACACACACACACACACACACACACACACACACACACACACACACACACACACACACACACACACACACCTCTGAAGGGATGGAAAGTCCTCGGGATACTGCATCAGTCGTAAGACGCACTTTGATTAGTTGTCAACAAGGCGAAGTCCACCATTCTCCACTTCTCGCAGCTCTCACGAGAAAATGTTTGCGGCACGCACTATAGTTTAGATCATCTTTAGATGTGTCCGTGGTTGATGGCAAACCAACCGTCCAGAGCCAGAGTCTAGCCCTGCCTGCCAATATCGCGGGGAACATATTCAACGCACTTGGACTTTGCACCATAAAAATAAATACTTGGGTCCCATGATTGCCTCTCTCATCTACTACGCGTACGCGATAGTTTAACATGTCTGTCGTTGGAAAGAGCCACATGGTGTCATGAATAATTAAGAGGCAGTGTCTTCTCATTGGATAAGAAAACTCAGTCTCATTAATAATTATGAGACAGCGATGAGTCATCAACGCACTGTGCAGTGCGTTGATGAAGATCCCGCTCCGATGAAGATTTTAAACCCGGAAGACGAAAAAAGCGGAAAAAAACTCAAATTTAACCATTTTAACCTTATTATTAAATCTAACAGATGCTAACATTGTCTTCAATGGTGTTCAACACACATACCTCTGTTATAATCTCAGAAAATTTGGTTTGGGGTTTCATGACCCTTTAAAAAATACAGATAATTTAAATTGATAAATAATACCGTATTTTCCACACTATAAGGCGCACTTAAAAGCCTTTAATTTTCTCAAAAAACGACAGTGCGCCTTCTAATCCGGAGCATATGGATCAATTGGTTAACAACGCTCCACGTTATTAAATTCACCCGTGAACTAGCGCTCCTGTCCATCTTAAGGAGGTCACACACCGGACGAGAAGCTCAGCACCGCATCGCACCACATCTTTAAAATACGAACACATTATTCTCTAATGTACACACATCATTCGGCGTCTGTCCGCGGCGCCCAGCAACAGCTCAGGACCCTGTTCAAAATCCTGCTGCGCCACAGAGCGCCATTTACATAGTTTTATATAAATTTTTAATTATTTTTTGTCTCAAATCGTTGCTAATGGATCCTGACTTCGTCCTATGCTGCAATATATATTTAGTTTTGCATTCATATATAGAAATCAGCTGCTTAAATGACATTGCTGACGTTATTGGATTTTCAGGTGAGATTCTCAATTCATTCAGTTAACGGATGCTCTGAGGTAAAGTTTTCAGACTGCAGACTCCGCAACGATTGTATTTAATCATACAGTACAATCATAACATAGAACAGACATTATCTTCATTTCATGTCATTAAACATAACAATATGCTGGCCATTCACTGATGAGAATGTGTGCGTCCGGTGTGCGATACCTGGAGTTGTCCTAGACTTGGCGTGGCGCTGCGCTTCTCGTCCGGTGTGCAACGCCCTTTATGCCCGCTTTGTCACACGGCCAGTTCAACCTCGAGTCGTATAAATCAGGTTATGTGTGTAAATCACGTGCCCGCTCACGAGCGCTCACTCTTAACAGACACACAAACAGAAACACTGTTCCCAGCGCTGCTCGTGCGTCACAGAATGTTCATAAAGCGCTCCCCGTTCACAGTAACCGGGTCGTCTCATTCTAAACAGCCAGCTGTTGCTGTCAGCGAGCCGCCAACTAGGGGTGTAACGGTACACAAAAATCACGGTTCGGTACGTACCTCGGTTTTAAAGTCACGGTTCGGTACGTTTTCGATACAGCAAAAAGAAAGAAATGCCAGAGAAATTTCCTATTTGTTTAAAAAAAAAAAAAAATTTAAATAAGTGTGAGTTTTCCTAGATCTTGAAACTTTCAGGTTTATAAATGGGGGTCATCTTTGAAGGATGAACAAATAATGTTTTGGTCATCACATTAAAAATAACTTTTAAATATATATTTATTTATACAATATTTGAATTTTGAAGTGCTGGAAAAAGATGTGTGAAGTACTTGAAAGCATTTCACCATTCCAGCCAAACTGGTTCCAGTTAGTGTTATTATATTAAATCCATGGTGAATGTTGCTGGTCTGTGGACGTAAAGTATTACTAGTTCATTCACGGCACAATGTTTCTCCTGGTTTCCATGACAGCGCTGTTTGATCTAATAGAGATCTACGGTTAATAAGGGAGAAATGTGAATGCATCTCACTAGATCTCGCGGCGATGTTATTACCTCAGTGGCGAATTCAAATGTTTTCTTTACCGGATCTCTTAGCGCGGTGTGGTAACAGTGTTGCTTGATCGAGATCGGCTCGCGCTGCACAGACGTTGCTGGTCCGAACTGATAAACGATCCGTGAAGCACATAACGAGAAGTTTCGTTCTGCTTTCATTACGCTTGTCATTTGATGTTGTGCAACGTTGTGTTGGCCGCGTCAGCACGAATTTTGCCGGCAGGAAAAATGGTCCAAGCAATCGTTCGGTTTGTATGCGTACCGAACCGGAAGCCTCGAACCGAAACGGTTCAATACGAATACATGTACCGTTACACCCCTACCGCCAACACATTGAATACTCATATGAGTCAGGCTGCAAATGTAAGTTACGTGCCCGCCCCAGCGCGCTCACGCTTACTAATAAATGGCTCGCCTCCAGCGCAGCGGACTCGCTACATTCCCTTTAGCCTTTAGCACATCTAGTGGATGCATAACGCAAACCCCGTCAATTGTGTGACTGCAGTATGTTATGCGCCTTATAATCCGGTGTGCCCTACATATAAAAATGTTCTAAAATTGCTTAAAACAAGCTTTCTGAATACGCTTTGGGTGCTCGTCTCTTTTCTGCCGTTTTGTTAATTAACTCGTTAGTAAACCAATCGCACACAAAAGCAGCAAAGCTTGAATCTCCTCCATACAAAACTCAAAACAAACGCGCAGGCTTGGAAGAGCAGTCGCACGCAGTTCAACGTCACTATAATCTTCCCGCCCCGGTTCTTTAGTTTGCGGTGTAAACGCAGTAAGCAAGCGGTCTGGGGAAAAAAAAAGTTCCTGTGAAAAAAGTTCCTGGGACAAATAGTTTCTGGTAATTGCGGTGGAAACGTGGCTTTATAATCCGGTGCGCCTTATAGTGCGGAAAATACGGTATTTAAGAAATTTGACGCAACCAAAAGCATTCTTGTTATGAATATCAGTGAATGTACTGATTTTTGCGACAAATTAAAAAAAAAATATTTGGTCAAATGCTCTGAATAAACATGCAATCATACGTCGTGATCACTGATGCTGTTAATATAAACCATCCTCTTGTTCCTTCTGAAGTCTGTGCAGAGACACAAATGAACTGTCTAAACTGGGGGTATCTAAGCAAGCATTCTTGCACTCATTCAATTGTCCTGTTGTTGACAGACTCAAGCATGTCAGAAACTGAACTCGTACCTGTATACTGAAGCCAGTGTAGACAGCGTGAGTTATTTTAATGGGCTGCAATTTGCTTTTGTCGCGCTCACATCCACTGTAGGAAAATGTCAGCCAATATGCCACTTAATGCCAGTTGGCGGGGTGTGATGATCTATTCATCGATGTCTTGCTTTTGGAAGCAGTCAAATGCAAATGTTTTTGCCTGTGTGACATCACAAATCCTATAATTCAAAACAAGTTGTTTTTGGAGCTTGATTAGATAAATGTTTATATATATATATATATATATATATATATATATATATATATATATATATATACTGTATATATTTGAAGAGTTCAGATGCAAAAGCCTCTAAGTGCCATTTGAAATTTTCTTCTAGAAAGATCATTTTTATCAAGTTTGTATATTTAAGTTCAGTAATTTCACTTAAATTGCAATGAGGATTACCTATTAATTGTCATGTAAGTGAAATTACTGAACTTGAATATATAAGCTTGATAAAAATTATCATTTTAGAAGAAAATTTCAAATGGCACTTAGAGGCTTTTGCATCTGAACTCTTCATATATATATATATATATATATATATATATATATATAATGAGGAGGATGTTTTAAGCTACACTTACATGATTTTTAATGATACAAATACTTCTTATATATCAAAAGATCAAGGGAAATTTATCATGTTATTTTCTATACCATCTATAACTGAGTCTCAGCGGTGGTTGTGTAAAACAAGAGAGAACAAGCCTGCGATGTGATACAAGAGGCATGAACATTTTCATGGCGCTGGTTTCAGTTACCCAGAAGAGAATTAAGTATGTAAAATAAAATTACAAAAAAGGTAAAGATAAGTATCAGTGCAAAACAAGAAAGAAATTCTTGAAAAAAAAAAAAAACACGTTTCTGTTTCTATTCTTTCTGATTCTATTGATCAGAATTTCTCTTATTTCAATCTTCTGACTCATCATCCTCTACTCATTCTATCCTTCTGCCCCCCATGGTGCTAACTCAAATTATTCACCAAACTCAATCTTTTCCTCACCAGCAGCAATCTGCATTAAAAACAGGAGAGGAAGAATAATTACTTCCTTGTTATTCACGAGTGGGTGCAATTATCATTAACTATGATAATCATGTCTAGGACATATTCTCATTATCATCATTAGCTGAGTCTGGGAAACAGAAGATAAACGCAGACTTTCCTGTACCTGGCTCTGAGCCGGGGTTCTATAGGAAGCAGAACCAGGGTACTAGAGCAGAGACATTTTTATATCAGCTAAACCAGAGGGAGAGTGCGAAAGAGAGATGGCAAAAGCTCTCGTGTGATTTTTAAGGCATTAGTGGGATTCATTAGTTAAAGCATAAGCACATTTTTGAGAGAGGGGGGAAAAATATAAAAACTGGTAATGTGCATTTTTTTTTATTTTTTTTACGCAAATGGCCATCTTTTCTCTCCCTCTCGCGTTTGTTTTTTTCCCAGCATGATAATTATGCTAATGTGTCAGGTCTCTCTCCTTTCAGGACCGCCCTCACCTCCTCGAAATTTGGTCTTTAACATCAATGAGACCGCCCTCTTCCTGGAGTGGACTCCGCCCAGTGACACAGGTGGTAGGAAGGATATAACCTATAACGTCTTATGCATTCGATGCGGAGCTGACGGACAGATCTGCGAGCCATGCAACAGCAACGTGCGCTTCGTACCCAGACCCACGGGCCTCGCAAGCACCTCTGTGGTGGTCCAGGACTTTGTGGCACATGCCAACTACACATTCCAAATCGAGGCTCTGAATGGAGTGTCAGGCTTGGGAAGATCCATGAGACAGCTTGCCAATATCACTGTGAGCACAGAGCAGGCTGGTGAGTAGAGCTGTTTTAACACTGAACTGACATCAGTGGATAATTGAAATTATAGGCTTTTTTATGTGTAAAGTTATGCTATTATGATCACAGACAAGGCTTATATTACAGAGGGATATAGGAATGGACTAAATAGATTTCTGGATGTGATTCCGGTGCATTAAAAATAATACATTAATAAAAAAGGAATGTGATACCTTAATAAAGTTATAACTGGTATAGTGTAGGGAAGGCTTCATAGGAGGAAAATTTAAAGGGGTCATGAACTGGCTTTTTAAATGTTATTATATTGTTGTCTGAGGCAAGGGCGTAACTTTGGGTCTACCATTGGGGGAGGGGGGGGGGGTTAAACTCGCGCCATATTTATTAATTTATTTGTTTTTTGAAAAATTTTCTTTTGCAAATGGTAACATGCTAATTTGTCGTTCCTGTATTAGAAATACATTGTGATACTTTTATTCCCCACTTCTGAGGTAGAAAAGGGTTCCGAGCCCCACCTGTCCCCAATCAACCCAACAAAATGTTAAGAAACTAGGCTTTAAAGGGTTAGTTCACCCAAAAATGAAAATTAAGTCATTAATTACTCACCCCCATGCTGCACCAACCCCGTAAAACCTTCGTTCATCTTCGGAACACAAATGAAGATATTTTTGATTAAATTTGAGAGCTGTCTCACTACCACATTGGCTGCCTAAGGGACTAGCTCTTGACGGCCCAGAAAGTCAATGAAGAAAATGTTTAAATATCCCATGTGACTACAGTGGCTGCCTACAGCAAAGGTGTTTTAACAACAAAACACATCCACTTGCACATATTTGAATATCAGATCCTAATATAGCTAGCAAATTGTGAAATTCTGAATAAAAAAATAAATAAAAGCAGATCATCAGTCATTCGGCTGTTGTGGCTGCGGTGCGACAAGCAATGAAGGACGCGTCTCCATGGGAACCATAAAATGATACTACGATCAATAACGGTCGCCTTGAAAAACTTTTAAACTTACGTGTGAAAAGGTTAAGTAAGGCTTACATTTAAATGTGTCTTTGTTTTGTTTTGAGTGTATGGTCAATAAATAAAGGAATTAAAAAGATGGGCACAAAACCTGTTTGTCGTACCCCACTCGTCTCTATTCCCCAACAGTAGGCCTCGCCCACGCGCCAGCTAACTTAGCCATGGGGTACCTCCGTTTGGTCAAGATTTTTCCTTTTTTTGGAGCCGACCAACAATTAAAAAATCGTTGTATGGCTCCCTTTCAATGTCCTTTCCATCTTTCTATCCGTTAGCATGCACCGTCAGCTATTTCCTCAAACCATTCATCCCAGCGACTGCGCAACATAGTAAACAAACTTGGTACAGAAAGTGGGTTTGGTAATACCAAGTCAGTGCGGTGGGCAGAGGGTACATTACAGATTATTTAACATATGATACTATCTTTCTTGCTGGCAAATGTATTTAATATTAATTCAGAATATTTCATATTTATTCTAATCTGAATGATGTGATGATATTGGGGGCGGGGGGGTTATATTAGCTGGGTTTGATTTTTGTATATAATAACCCCATAACCCCCCTTACAGGGGTGGTGTTTTATTCTCTTTGACGTCATAGTTCCCCACTTTGAAAAAACGAGTCGTTTGATGAGGCTGGAGTCAATAAAAGCTTTTATTGGACTAACAAGGACGTTTTCAGTTCTGAAACTTACAGGATTTTCTTATAATATGATGACCTCTTAGATATCAAAAGCTCAAGGAAAATGTGATTTCTCAGTTCATCACCCCTATAAAATGTTTTTTTTTTTTTTTAGCCTGTGACAAGTCCACCAAGTGCTCATGAAAAAAAAAGTACTTATACTTTTGTAAATAATAAGTTTAGGTGTGGGGTAGGGTGTGCGTGTCATATTCACGCTAAAGGATTTATAACGTCTTGGGTTCGCGTGTTATATTAACGGTTAAAGTTATATTGTGTTAAAGGGTGCCATGTGCGTAGTATAGCGCCGTTTTTGCATATAGCATTCTATATGATGTTAAAGGATGAGAACGGGCTGGATATTTACATATTTACCTTCATGGCACAAGCTGATTGGTTCATGTCGCATCGGCAGTTAATGACCTTGCTGCTCAACATTCACTATAGCAGTCAGATTACAGTGCTTTCAGAGGTCCCCTGAAACCCTATACATATTCATTGAACATATTCAATTGATTAACAGAGATTGTAAACACTTTTGTAAAGTTTTACAAAAGATTACTGTTTTAAATAAATGCTCTTATTTTGAACTTCCTACCTTTTCGATTAAAAACAATCCTGAAAAAAAAAAAAAGATTTCACAGTTACACAAATAAACAACGCATTCTCACCCCAAGGCGTCACCTTTGACCATGCTTCAATATTTGACGTTTTAGGCGCCCTTTAGCGTCACTTACATGACGCGATCCTACGGCGTCATCTAACTGACGCTAAAGGAAAGCGTCAGTTAGAGGACGCGGTTAGGTTTAGGTGTGGGGTGGGGGTAGGGTACACGCGATCCTAGGGCGTCATCTAACTGATGCTAAAGGGCGCCTAAAGTGTCAGATATTGAAACATGTCCAAATGCTTCCCAAGGCGTCAGTTAAGTGATGCCTTGGGGGTGAGAATGGGCTGAAATAAATCAAAGTTTACACTAAAATATTAAGTAGCACAACTGAACGTTTTTTAATAATGAATTTGATTAAAAAAATAGTTTCTTGAGTTTCTTACCACACAAATAAATTACATTTTGAAATAAAAATGTTTTTTTTTTTTTGCAGTCAGCATCTTGACTGGTTAAATTAGAGACTCTCATTCCAGGCTCTATCTCTTGATGATCTGACCCATTATAGTCCTTCTAGCATGTTTCCCCTGTCTGTAAAAAAACGAAACAAAAAAAAAAAAAACTATTGGCACAACGTATTCATAACTATTGCCATCCTGGCCAGACTCTCATCATTCATCATGATAATGATGATAACTGCAAATTTCATTTCATCCTGGAGAGGCATTGTCTCAGCACATCAAATGCGGGATATCTCCTGGCCTAAGCTCAGTTTCATACTAATAGAGACACACGGCTTTATCTAAAAGCCTGCTGTCTTCCTCTATCTGGATTCCATATCCGCAGATATGGCCAAACTTCATTATTAGAATCTGGCCAAGTTTATGCAGGACAGCTCTCTCGACTCGACTTATTCGCACACTGTGTTTATCAGTTTCTCTGTGTGTGTGTCTATTTCCAACAGTAGAGATAGTCTACCGTTTTGTTTTTGTTTTTTGCATGAAGTACTGCAACATGGTGAATGATCTTATGTCTGAAGAAGTGTTAGAGGTCAAAACTCAGATTTGGACCAGGTGGTCTTATACTCTGTTGTAAAGACAGGAGCCCATTAGCATCAATATCAGTGAGAAAAAAAAAAGATTGATTGATTGATTGATGTGATCAATCTCCCCGTGAGCTGTAATCACGGTTAAGAGCTTCACACCCTTCCTTCAAGTCCTCAATCTACCACCTGTGGAGTGGGAAGGAGATGCAGATTTTAGGGAAGGAATGGAGCAGCACAGTGTATATAGCATCTGAAGTATTCAGAGAGCCATTCATTTTGGAGTGCGATGATAAGATGAAGATAAGATTTTCATTGATTTAGAGAAGGGAGCCCTAAATAGATAGAAAGACACATTTTAAATGCTGTCATCATTTCATTTACTCGCCCACATGACGTTCCAAACTTTGTTCCAATTGCTCCATGACGGTCCAATTCTTTCTTATGCAAAACACAACAGAAAATATTTTGAAGAATTGTCCTGCTGTTTTTGCCCTTACGATAAAAGTCAATAACAGGATTGTAGTTGAGACCAGTTTATTTGACTCCTGGCCGATAACATGGTGCTGTGCAATCCAAACATGAGTGCCTTACCAAATTACAAGGAGATTCTTCAAAAACAGCAATAACCTATAACCAACAGAGTATAAACACAGGGAGAACTAAGTTAGACACAGGTGGGACTAATCAAACTAAGGTAACAAACAGTGAACAATTACTAACTGTGGAAACTGGAACTAAACTGAAATGAAAGAATACACGGGCATTACCCAAAACACATTGATGCATAATATGACCCTGACAGCCAAGACCTGAGTAGGTTGAGTCTGAGTTGAATCTGAGTTAAGAATCCCAAAGACTCGACAAGATAAAGATTATGAATACAGTATATGGTCTTGGACTTGGACTCGAGATGGATAATACCAGGTACAGTCTTAAGTAATACAACACTAGTCAGTAGAGTCCATAGATTGTAAAAAATCAAGATGGACGACGGCCTTTCGCTCTCTTCCATTGCATCCCCTTGGAATTATAAGGTTCTATCTACGTTCTGAACAGTTTTGAGATATTGAGCTTCAAAGTTTTTGCATTCCATATAGGAATGTGTATGGGGAACAAGTTTCTTTCAAACATAAAAATAACAGGGACCCTAAATGTACAAAACACATTACATAATGTAAATAAATTGTCACAGCATAAGAATATGTGAATAACTCAATTTTGACAAAAATGTAATTCCAAACATTATAATTCCAAGGGGCGATTGGTCAGAAGTGAAGCCGCCAGTATCCCGATATGGCGCTGACATCTTGGAACTTGAGTTTGCGCAGAAGCAGAAATTTCGGGACCCTTCACTGTTTCAGGGTTTTCAGGTCCAATATTGTTTTGTCCAAGAGTGTCCCATGTAATGTTGCAGTATTCAATGGCATGTTTACAATGGCTTCAGTAATGATAGTGCGCACAGTACTTGTATGTAATTCTACATCTGTTCAAATGCTTAAGGATATAAATTCACTACATCCTCTACTGAAGATCACGTCAATATAGGCAAGGCATAGCAAGGCAAGTTTATTAAGTTTATTTATAGCACATTCCATACACAATGGTAATTCAAAGTGTTTTACATAGAAGAATTTAAAATAATCAAAATAAATAAGAATAATTAACACTAGAACGGCCACAACGGTCATTTTGACCGTTTTGAATTTTATATCTACAATAACTTTGTTGAAAAAAATAATAAAATCCTGCTGGTACCTGACTTTTCCTAAAATTGTCTGTATTTTCATTTAAAATGCTTTTCATATAAATTAAGTTACGTAAACGTAAGGCAAAAAAAAAAAAAACATATTATTTACCTATTTCGGCCATAGACCGCACTGAATTTTGTATTTTTTCGTTAAATATCCCGCGGTTGATCGTGTTCTCTCTCAACTGTCAACAGAAAGGTCCGTCCGGTCACCTCTGTAGCGGTGTTTACTAGCCTATATAATAATTTCTATATTAGTTGTTGATCAGAAATAAGCAAATAAAACTGGACTACAGTTATCTATAACCTACTTACGTTATAGGCTATATATATATATAGCCTATATATATTGCTAGGCTAAAATGTCTAAAATGAATGAGCGATGAGGAGGAACATGACTTGAACCATGGCCCTGGAGATGCTTCAGAACTTGACGAGAGATGATTCGGATGCAGGGGAACAATCGGAGGTGGAAAGTGACAGCGACTTTTCCTGGGTGCAAGTTAACATTTCCTCCTCATCAGAGAGTGATTCAGAGTCAGAGTCCACATCAAGGAAAAAAGAGACGGCTGCTATCATCAGACACGGCGGATCCAGATGTTCCATTCATGTCGGATGATCCTGGTGAGCTCTGCTGCCCTGTCCTGCGCTGTTTGTTTTGCTGCATGGGCTGTTCACTAGTTCTGCTAGTCTATTATTATTATTAGCCTATTGACCGCTTCGCAAATCGTCACTATCTAACATTTTGGTCATAGTTTTTGTCATTCAAACCTAGTTTTTATTTAGTTATCGTCTCGTTTTCGTCTTTGAAAAAATGTGGTTGACGAAAATACTGTAATTACAAAAATTATTCATCAACGAAATAAACACTGTTTTGAATCTAACGGTCAAAATGACCGTTTGTGGCCGTTCTAGTAGTTTTGGAATTCTGGCACTTCTAGTGTTAAAACAGTTTCTATTAAATAAAGTAAAACCCCTATCTGAGATGGAAGAGATTAAGCCGGTTTATGGTGCCACTGGACCTCAGCCCAGAGACGTACAGTACTCTGCTGGGGTGGTGCTACACCAGTAATGCCCAGCGGAGCCCCCACAGATCACGCTGTCTGCTGCCGTTACCCTTAATGACACAGTATAATTAACTTTCACTCACCTCATCGGAGTGAAGACTCTCCCGCTCTCCTTCAAAATTTCTTTCAGTCAGAGCAGTATTAAAGCAATAGAGTAAAAACAGCTGAACGAACAGTGGCACAGTGCTCATTCAGTAAATGCATAGCTAAACAGATGTGTTTCGAGTCTGGATTTGAATGTGACTACTGTAGAGGTCCAATGTAGCCGAAGTTAAAACTCATTTCAATATATCTTACTAAGATTCGTAGTTGCAAATCTATCTCCCCAGTGTCTATTTAGACCTACATTAAATGTTAATAGAGGTCAGATTGAGGGGAGTGACCCTGGGATTGAGCTGGGCTCTGTGGAGAACCCCACAAGGGTGATGATGGGGCAAGGGGCCAGATAAAACCTCCAGTTCCACCATTAATACTAACCAGAACCAGTGCAATATTAATGAGCTGGAGGTTCTTGTCGTGGAAAGGGCTGTGCCAATGAATTAAAGAGATCCAAACAGGCCTTAATGATGAACTCTCACTGCCACTCAAACACATTCATATTACATCAAAAATATCAGACCCTCAGCTTCTCACAGAGTGATTGAAGCATGTTTA
Organism: Pimephales promelas; assembly: GCF_016745375.1. The sequence goes on from NW_024121555.1 coordinate 2,194,604, forward strand.
ATAGATCTGAAACTTCTTTATTCCTCTGTGAACTCCTACTAACCCGAACTCCGTAGTTGAACACAAAAGTCTTCAGTTAATTTGCAGAAAGTGTTTCATATAACATTTAAAACTACAGTGTGTATTTTTTTCATGTTAAAACATTTTTTTTTCTTAATGCACAGAGACAACTGTAAATAAAAACGCTTTGCAGGGTAATTTCCAAGTAAAAAGTGTACTCCGGGCCCTTTTAATTGAAGTTAAAATGATAGGAATTGTATTGAGAGCTTTAATAAAAAATTATATATATATATATATATAGTTTCAGTTAACTCTATGAACCCTGGGTGAGACATATTCCTTTCCCAAATAATGGCTGATGTTTGGGGAGGCATGTTTAAAATATTATCCCCCGGTGTCACAGGCAAGGCTTAAGCCTAGTCCCAGACTAAAATGTATGTCTAAGCATGTCTTTCCTGTGCCATTGTTTTTCCTCAAGAGGTTTTTTTTTTTTTTTTTTTTTTTTTTCCCAAGACACTTTTATAATAGCTACTTACTATGGCCTAATGCTGGCTTAATCTAAGTCATGTCCAGTTTGTTTGTGCAATTATCTTTGGTCCTGCTAATGGCGCAGACATTACAAACTGCAACTTTAAATAAACTCAGCCAATAGGGGCTTAAAGCTCACAGTATGATGCAACTGTGCAGTAATGTGAAAGTGTTAAGCTCTATGGTGAAGTTTTCAATACATTTTTGGTCAACACGCTGTGCAGTCATTCACTTTAAACTATAAAGCAATATTGGGGTTGACAGATGTTGTTAGACCCTTCCATGTCTTTAAGAAGAAGCCCACAGTAAGAGTAAGTTACAGCACAAATACACTGTCAGACTGAAATGTTATGTTAGAAACACTAGTGGGGAGCTGAAAGTGCAACTGACATTAATGCTGCACACTGTTTCTGTGCTGCCGTTGCTTTTGAATGGGTGGGTGGATGGCATGTTTTAGGTGTGTGTGTGTTTGAGGTATTTCTGAAGAGTGGATGAGTATGTGTGTGTGAGAAATATCAAATTAAAATGTTCTCTCCAGGGGCTGAGGCTACATGTTGTGCAGTTCCTAACACTGAATTATATATTTATCTATTATTTTTAGGCTTTGGATTGAATCATCAAACGCAAGGTGTCAGAATGTATGTGGGCTTTCATAATGTCAGAAGAACTCTAAATTACACAAAGCGTGCACACACACACGCACATGCTTGGACACATTGATATATGCAAGCATGTTCCTGCACACTGCTGACACATTGGCAGGCCGACAAGACAAGCACGCCCAAACATTTCCCTCAAGTCCTCCACTATTTATAAACGTTCACTCACAAGCATTTCTGCCAGCAGTGCAGGTTTTTAACAGGTTAATTCTCTGAAACCGATGCTACCACTTGTTCCTTGGGGTGCTAATGTTTTCTCACAGTGCAGTTACATAACCTTTTTCCCCACACCATGCCTGCTAACAAAAATAAAATAATAATAAAATCAGCTTAGATTTTCTGGTCTTAGCTTGTTTGAGCTGGTTTTCCGGCTTGGCCAAGCTGATAAGCACCCCAAACCCCTCTAAAACCAGCCAAAAACATTGTTTTTCCCCAGCAGGGATTCCAAAAATGTATTATAACAACAACCATTTTCCACATAACAAAACCATAGTTGCTGTTACTGGTATGATATAACTGTGATAAAGGGGTATTCGGCAATCATTCATATGTATTTTAGTGGAAAATCTACCAAAGATTAAAGGTCATATTGCTTTTTCGGGATGCAGATGCTGGTTTGCTGGTTTCCCCAACTGTCTTTTTAACTAGCTGAACCTAACAAGATTTCATTGTTTAATCAGTTTCATTAGCATGTTTTTGTGGAACGTGGCTGAATGGATATGTTGGTCTGGCACTATCCAAGTTAAACCTGTATTTAAAAAAAGGTTTATTCACAGGTTTTTTTTTTTTTTTTTTTTTTTTTTTATGTACGGGTGTTGCCAGTATGCATGGTAAATGTGTGTAATACTTTTAGTTAGTAATCTTGCTGTACTGATTTACGTGGCTAATTAAATCACAGCAATTGCAAATATAGGGATTGTCTGTGTGACTGTGCATCTATAGGTTTAGCTTCCTCATTTTCTCTCATCTGTCTATACTTATCTGTAGAATTTCAGACAAAATCAATTTCTGGCGGCATCTGTTATTTTGATGAAAGTACCACTCTCAGATACTCTGATATAAAAATGTCCATTGCACTGAAATATAGAGGTTATTCAATAAAAAGCTTTTCTCATAAAGAAAAATGTGTAAAAAATCGTAAATTATTCAAGCTTTGTACTTCACCAATGAGACCCACTCTAATAAAATGGCAATCTAAGATATTAAACTAGCTGGCCAAATCTCATTTAAAAAAATTACTCAGCCAGCCGTAATCTGCTTTAGCGATGAGACTGCGCATGAAGACAAAGATAAAAAATAAATAGCAAAATTGAAAGTTATTGCATTTTGCATGCTGGCAATTGACGGCAATCTCTCGTAAGATAAGTTATCTTATTGAGATCCATAGAAATTTCGATTTTTTTTTTTCTAATGCTGTGATGTTTACACTACTTTCTCAAGCTGTCCTCATTCAGACAATATGGCCCCTGAGTACTGACCAAACACCCTCATCCCTGAGCCGTTTGTCATTTATTTAACATTACATCCCAGTGTGTTTTGGGGCTTTTAGCTGCAGTGGCCTCGACGGAGCCCTTCATTGTCAGTTTTAGACAGAGCTGGGAGGCGCGGAGCACCTCGGACTAGTGACAGGGGATAGATAAGTGACAGGGGGTTGGACCGTGTGTGTGTGTGTGTGTGTGTGTGTGTGTGTGTGTGCGTGTCTCTATTGTAATACCAGTACATTTTTACTTTTCTTTTTTTTTTTTTTTTTGGTTTCCACAAGGGAAACAGCTGATAAATCACACAAAATTAAGTGTTTTAAAAATCTAAAAAAACAGAAAGTTTTGTATGATTGGTAGGTTTAGGGCTAGGGTTATGTAGGGCAAGGATGGGCAATGCCGGTGTGGAGGGCCACTGTCCTGGTTTAGCCCCAACCCTAATCAAACACACCTGAACACGTTAATTAAAGGCCCTCTGAAATCGAAATTTTAAAGACCCCCAGAGTTAAACAGTTGAGTTTTACCGTTTTTGAATCCATTCAGCCGATTTTCTGATATTTAGAAGAATATCAGTAACAAGACAGTTTCTGGTCTCATTGACTTTCATAGTAGGAAAAAAATATACTATGGAAGTCAATGAGACCAGAAACTGTCTGGTTACTGATATTCTTCTAAATATCAGAAAATCGACTGAATGGATTCGAAAACGGCAAAACTCAACTATTTAACTCTGAGGGAGTTGTAAAATGAGCCTATTTCCAAAAAAACATGGAGTGTCCCTTTAAGCTTCTGAATAAGCTGGAGTGCTCCAAATCAATGACACAATTCTCATTTAGGAGATATAAGCATTCAAAACTTGCAGTCTCTCACTTCCGCTAAAACGGATCACGGATTTGTATGACATCACCACGGACTTCAGCTTCTCATTACATCTTCTGTCCAAACACATGCTCTCTAGAATCTAAAGCCCCTATATGCTATGAATACCACCTGGTCAAAGCGATCGTTGACACGTCAGAGCAATATGGGTTGGAGATGTGTGTTCGGTTGCTCTTTTTTTTTTTATTATTCCGTTTTCCAACTCTGCGTTGATAAAGAATGCAATGGATAGAATTTATTCACACCTCTACAATTGAATCCAACATTTTATCAGCTATCGGATTAGCTTCTATGGTGCTGTGTCAAGTACGACGTGCAGTCTGTGAGGTAAACTAAGCGCCATTGGCTATTTGAAAAAGGGGATGTCCCAATAACCATTCAATAACATTCTGTTTTAGTGGAAATTACGTCAATGCATCATACGAAGCAGTGCGTTCCAAGGCACTTCAGTGGGAGGCTCGGAACACCTCAGACCAGTGGTAGGGGATAGATAAGTGACAGGGGGTTGAGCTGTCTATGTGTGTGTGTGCACATGCACATGTCAGTATCAGTGTCATACCAGTTTCATAATACAGTACCAGTTCGGAGTAAGTCTTGAATGTATCTGAGGCCAAAATGTCTATAGACCTTACTGAGCCGAGCAGAGGAAAAGACATAGACTGACTCGTTGCAGTCCCCCAGGGATAGAAAGATAGATGGAAAGATGTGAGGAAAGGGGAAAGAGGAGGGTGACTGCCTCCATTTTGACAGACTGTGTGCCGCAGAACACAGAGACAGACATCCAGACTTCTGACACCCACAGCAGCCCTGAAAGCACTTGGGACTGAGCAGAGCTTTCTTACTCCCCTGAAGGGCTTTATAATGGAGAGTTAACTGCACTGTGTCTTTGCAAGTGAGTGGCAGCCTTATGGTGATCGCATATTTTTTTGAATGGTGGAATGCTAATGTGCCGAATATGTGCTGGGCATTGTCAATAAATCGGAGAACAGAGACGCAAGAACTGTTGCAATTTTGGTGCCATCTGTCTTTCTCTCTCTCTTTTTTTTCTCTCTCTATCCCTTCCCCAGTTTTTTTTTTTTCCATTGAGAACTTAAGGGATGATGGATGGATTGCAATTCTTGTACAATTTCTGCCAACAACACAGACCGTAAGAGTGAAACGGCAGTCACCTGTTTAATTTCTAATGAAGATGTATTTGCTTGCCCAATGATATGCAAAATGACATATTAATATGCAATTATGAACAGTGTTGGGAGTAACGCATTACGAAAGTAATACATTACAGTAACATATTACTTTTTGCTGTAACGCAGTAGTGTAAGGCATTACTAATCAATTTTCAGTAATATTTTACTCGTTACATGTTCAGTGAGGCTTGTATTACAGTTGTATTACAGTGTATTGTCTGCTTTTAGTTCTTAAAGGCAACAGACTATGTGAAAGTTTTAAAGCAGTCTTTTAGTGCCAGTTCAGAGCGGTCGCGTCTGTAACATTGTTTTTTCCTCATAAATGCGAACACGAAAACTAAAATAAAAAGAATATTTTAATTTCTATGGAGACTGGAGAGCCAACCCTTCCTCATCCGATTTGCGCAGTGTAATTAACAGAATTACAAAAAATCTATTTTGCCTCCTATTTTTTTGTCACGCATGAATGTGTCTTTTCCCTAATATTCAAATAAAACAAAGACTGATATTTGTCTAATGTCTGGAGTCCTTTAAGGAAGTAGCCTATATACGTTTCAATACATGTATTTTCTGAGAATTTTTATTTCAAGTTTTGACTGCAAATGTCATCATGTCCATAATGCTGGACTTACCCAATTTTAAATAATTTATCCTCAACTAGTTTTGTGGTGTAGGTCTACGTATTTTATAATGTTAACTTCAAATAATACTAATAGCCTAATTTAAAGATAAGGCAGCATTGGATATGGACGGTAAGGAGAATAACGCTGGAGTTGGAAGAGGTTTGTCGCGATTCTGTAGGTTCGTTGATCTGAGTCGTGTGGCGAATCGCGATTTTGGTTTCATATTGCATATCGTTACAGCCCAAAAGTTAAGTTCTACTTAGTTATTTTGGTGAAAGTAACTCAAAAGTAATACATGAGTAATGTAATGCATTACAATTCTGGGACAGTAATATTGTAAGGTAATGAATTACTTTTAAATAACAGTAACAAGTAATACCTAATGTATTACAGTTTGGAAGTAACTTGCACAACACTGATTATGAATTTAATAAGCCCAGACTAATCCTGTCAGACATCATGATTGTATCCGTCTGATTGTAGTCTATCAAAATGTGAAATTGGCCTCCTCAATCTGTGCCTTTTCATATGTTTCTATAATTTAGTGTGATTTCCTGTGAGCAGACCCATGCAAAACCGGAGCGCTGCATAGATCTCTTTCAGATTTCTGTATAATCACTTGTTTGTTTGTTTTTTGCTTTGAAATTTCATAATCTACTGTCATGTTAGCTTCCCATTTAACTGTGTCCAATGGTGTGGTGTAAACTCACGATTCTTTGTTGTAATTGGTGCATTATCATTCCTATCATTCCACCTTTTGCCGCCCATCATCGACTTACATTCACTACAAAGCACAGAGCGGCATTGAGCGAGCGATGTATTGAGCGCAGTTCTCACACTGCTGCAGACAGCGGACATGGTATAAGAAATATGGTGGTGAGTGAAGAGACTCTCAAGCATTGACAGGTAAAATGAATAAAAGAATAAAAAATATAAGGAGGAGTGGAATAAAAAAAGCACACCCCAGGTGTGGCCACGACATGAAGCAACTACAGTATATTCACATCTTAACAGCCAAAATCTCCGTTCACATACAATCAAAGCGTCTTTATGGAAAATTGAGTCGTTGCTATCCAGTTATTGAAAAGAAAGCGTCATAGCACATAATTGTGAGTTATAAAGTCAGAATTGTGAGATATAAACTTAAATAACTTTAGAACTCTCAATTGTGAGTTTATATCTCACAATTCAAGAAGTCAGAATGCGAGATACCTGCATTTTCGCACAAAATAAGTCTTTATAATTGCACTCTCAGAATTGCAAGATGTAAATGCGAAATCGTGAGTTAAAAAGGAACAATTATCTTTTGAAATGTTTTATTCTGCTGCAGAAACAAGCTTCCATACACAACGCCCCGTCAATTAGGTGAAATGCCGCTGTCACTTTAGCATGTCTACGCTGTACTGAACTACGTGGAGATCACATGGTCAAGGTTTCTGGACGCTGATTGGCTCAGGCTAAAAGAGAGAGGTTAGAGTGACGGCAAACAATAGCCTTTTTTACACTTGAGGATTTGAGAACGAAATACTCATAACTCAGCACTGGACAAAAACTCTAACTTAAACACCTCTAATTGGCCACTGCTTTACCCTGCAAAAACACATTGTAACTAGAAACCATTGGCACTCTCCAGAGTCCAAACAGATAGATAGGCTACACACTAGATAATTTGCCAAATCACCAGTATGCTAGTATCCCAGACAGCAAACTGACATTGAATCAACGTGGAAACGACGTCTCTCATGACATTGAAACAACGCTGATTTTGCTCATCGAATTAACGTTGAACCAACGTCAGACGCGGCATTCTTCAAAGCTAAATGAAAATCGAAAATTGGTTTGCTTTCATAACGTTGAAACAACGCGTTGATTTCAAGTTGATTTTCCGTTAGTTTTGAAAGAATGACGCGTCTGACGTTGGTTCAACGTTAATTCGATGAGCAAAACAATGTCAGATCAACGTTGTTTCGATGTCATGTTTCTACGTTGATTCAATGTCAGTTTGCTATCTGGGATTATTATGGAGAAAACTCATCCTAGACCATCGTTGTACTGTATGCAGCTTTTCACTTCCAAAAGCAATCAGAAACAGGATAAAACTTTTGGCTGACAAAAAATAACATTTAACTAATCTTAACTTTAAAAATTGTTCTATCCCATTTATTTTAAAATGATGTAATTTTAAGTGTAGGCATTGAGGTCCACCCTATTTCACAAGGTCCTCTCACTTTAAAAAGTGTTGGCTTCGCCACTGGTAGACATCCTTAATCTGTTGTGACACAACACAAAGCAACGGAACAACGGCCATGCCCAGTGAAGGCATTGTAAAGTGTTGCCAATTAACTTTGTAATGCTAAATGTTCAACACATTCTCATCACGTATAGGTGTCACCAAATTACATTTCGTCGAAATACTACGCACATCGCACCCTTCAGCGTCAATATAACAAGCACTGTTATGGGTAGGTTTAGGTCTGGGGTAGGGTCTGCGTCTCATACTGACACTAAAGGATGCCAGTCACCTGTATGTGTATTTCGACAATTTTTTAGTGTATTTTCGCGTATTCCGACGAAAGGTTATGGCGTCACCTATATGACACCAAAGGATGAGAACGGACTCAAATGCTAAACATAGCAGTAGCTAAATTTACACGGACACTTTTTTGCTTCAATGTGAATGAATTCATTCCGATTGATGAATCAATCGAATCGTGATCGATGATCGAATTGTGATCGGTGCTCGGATTAATTTGTGCCTTTATGTCAAGCTTCTGATTGGATTTCATCTGTTGACATGGTTTCCTGTTGTTGTTGCACACTACCCATTCTCCTTTTCTTTGTTTTAAAAAGCAGACTTATATTTATCAAGCCGTAAAAACGTCTATTCCCGCACCCAAAACCAGTCATCTGTGGATGAGAGTCTGAAATAAGGACTGCTGGGATGTTGTCCTGCTCCACTTCACAGAAGATGAGTGTAAAAAGAATTTTAGTCATACCTGACTTTGACAAAGACTACAGTCACAATTCTACAAGAAGAACCGGTCATTCCGCGCATCACACATTACAATCATTACATTATTTCTATGTCATTGCACATGCGCAAAAGGAATAAACCATTCCTTATATCTGAATTTTATTGCAATAAGATTTGGCTAATTAATTCTGATTGATGTATTTACATGAGACTTTTGATTCTGATTATACTTGTTCGATTACAATTGGATTATTAGGGTTCATATAGACGCAGCTAAGGCCTTGTCTCCATTTAGAACATTTTAACATGTTTACTGTATAGAATTTTCCATCACCATCATCTCAGAAAATCTGAAAAAGTCAGAGTCAGAGCCTACCGTTAGTAACTTTGCATTTGTTTGTGAACATGCACTGAAGGATTTTTCTGTGAGCTCTTTTTGGATTTAGTTGTGTAAGGTGTTTTCATTGATGTTCTTGGTGGATTTTGTCAGCAGAACATGTTTTCAAGTCTGACAATCAGACATGTAATTCAGATCGTAGATCTTTCCAGTGGATGTTTTCATGGGACGTTTGGACTCTTCTTTTGATATTATTATACTGTAATGATCCTATTAGGTCAAATGAGTGCTCCCTGGGTGACATACAGGGATTGTTTATTTAATTTGTTGCTTCTTCTGTGGTTTAAGGCAACCCTGCTTCTGTTACAGTAATGTAGAGTACATTGTTTTTCAAGTGATTATTTTCTTCGCTCAATTCACTTAGAATGGTGTTCAAAGCTTTTTTCCACTTTTTTCTCTAGACATCTAGCTTTGCGAACGTATTTACAATTCTGCAATTTTCTTCTAATCTTTGTTGTTCTGTCTTTACCCAGAGCAGAGAAAAAAGAGGGATTAGAGAGCCTATTTATGTTATTTTTTTTACCACCTCCTTCCCTCACTCTCTCACTTTCTCTCTGTGGCTCTGATTTTATTTATATATTTAGCTATTTATTTTTCCTGGCAGTGGGAACAGCTCGAAGTGAAAAATTATGCAATGTACAAATTTTCCCCATGAGGCCAGGTGTTGGCACATAATGGCCCATATAGGTGCCGTAATTAAGATCTGGCTGGACAGGGGAGGGGAACAGAATATCATCTATTTTTTCCACACTCCAAGACAAATCTGTTACCGCACCTAACAATTATTCCTAGAGACAATCTACTGGGGTTTTTTTATTTATTATTACTTTCTCACTCACTTCCAGCCTCTCTCTTGCTCTTTTCATCTTATTTTTGCTTGGCACAGCTGGCTTAGGAGCCAGCTGAGCTCTAATGTTTTGATTGGCTTTTTCAGTTTCAGTCTGTCGCATTGTATTTCACACATCTACCGCATGGTCTGTTGTACTATTTATATCGGAAACATATCAATTTCCCATTTGTTCTGAACCGTATCACCGGCAGTTAGCTTGAAGAGACAGAGGTGGGACACTAATTCACTGTAGCTTGTTAATTACGCCTGAACTACAAAAAGAGTTCAAAAAGACAATTAATATTGATTTTGATGACCTGACTCTGTTCAGTTCAAACTGCTTGTGTTCTGTGTAATGCCTCACTGTTTTTTCCAAAAAGTCAGTTTATTTGAAACAAATATCAACTGGCCTATAAATAGGTCAGGCAAACCATGCAAACACACACACACACACACACTGTGTCTGGTTTGCTATCTTTGTGGGGCATGTTTTTTTTATACTGTACAGACTGTATATTCTATCCCCTTACACAGGCTAAAGGAGTAGTTCACTTTTCAAAAAACTTTGCTGATAATTTACTCACCCCCATGTCATCCAAGATGTCCATGTCTTTCTTTCTTCAGTCGAAAAGAAATTAAGGTTTTTGTCCATATAATGCACTTCAGTGGGAACCAAACGGTTCAAGGTCCAAAAGACACTTTCAGTACAAACTGCAAACTGTTCAAAGGGCTTTAAACGATTGCAGACGATGAATAAAGGTCTTATTAAACGAAACGATCGCTCATTTAAAAAAATATTAACAAAGTTTAAGTTTTATAAGCTCAAATGTTCGCCTTGCTCTGTACTGTGACGCACGTTTGTGACTCTCCTGTTCGAACTCGTTCATCAAAATGAACGAATCTTTTTCTGAGTCATTTGGTTCAGATACGTTCATTTTGACGAACGAGTTCGTAAAGGAGAGTCACAAACGTGCGTCACAGTACAGAGCAAGGCGACCATTTGAGCTTGTAAAACGTAAACTTTTTTTTGTTTTTTTTGTTTTTGTTTTTTAAATGAGCGATCGTTTCGCCTGATAAGACCCTTGTTCATTCACTGAAACTGACTTTTGGACCTTGAACCGTTTGGTTCCCACTAAAGTCCATTATATGGAGAAAAATGCTGAATATTTTCATCAAAAACCTTAATTTCCTTTTCGACTGAAGAAAGCATGACATGGACATCTTGGATGACATGGGGGTGAGAAAATTATCAGCAAAAGTTTTTTTTTCAAAAGTGAACTACTCCTTTAAGTCCCCACCAGGGGTGCGTTTCCCGTACAACGACGTAGTTCACTGTTTCACTACCATAGTACGATGCATCGTTGGAAAAATCAACTAGCTAGTCACGACTGTTTCCCGAAACCCAATGTCGCAAAGTATCGTTCAACCACGTTGGTTTCGCACATGGTGGAGTAATAACTACTTTTAATAAAACTGTTTGAGATCCAATTAACGCTAGATTTGTTTTATATAAATTACAGACATGTCATCTGAGGACTATTTCTAATTGTTCTCAGTTGTTTTGCTTTATCACCAGACTCAATATTTGGCTCGTTCTTACATTGTAGAGCACGTTCGCACATGCGCACTCTTCAAGCACGTTACTTCAAATCTTTTGAAAAACTAAAAGACGTAAATTACATTTGTATGTATGCTGAATAAAAGGCACCGGTTGAACTGAATGTCAGCTTGCTTATTTTGCTCAAGATAAGGATTTATTACTTCCAAATGTCATGAAATATAGAAACGATGCTTCTAACCACAGGTCGAGAGCTGTCGTTCAAACCACACAACTTTGCGATGCTGTTTCCGAATGTTCGTTGGAACGATGGTTTCGAACACCGACTCGTTGAATTATGCTGATAACGACGGAACTTGCGACCATAGTTGGCAAACGATGCTTTCGGGAAACGCACCCCTGGATAGAAAAAAAAACAAAAAAAAAAACATGAACACACATCACATACACACCCACAGAGACTTGTATACTCCCTGTATATCCTTACTATCTTTCTGAGGGCTCTCTATAGACGTAATGGTTTTTATACTGTACAAACTGTATTTTCTATACCCTTACACTGCCCCTATCCCTAAACCTACCCATCACAGGAAACATTCTGCATTTTTACATTTTCAAAAAAAAAAATATTCTGTATTTATAAGCATGTAATGGGGACCTGAATTTAGGTTCGCACAGTGACACGAGTCCCCATGAGTCTGTGTGCATTCAAGTCCCCACTGGGATAGCAAAACATGTACTGTACACACTACACACATCACATACACACTCACACAGAGACTTTTATACTCCTTGTACACACTCCATAAGTAACGACACACATCCATGCACACAGTCATTACAGAAAGAATAAGCTCGTGCACATCTCACATGCCTTTGCAATCACATGGTCTGCACTCATCCTGCGTTCTGCCATATCGACTGCATATTTACTGCAGCTGCTTCATTCTCCAGTTAATTGCTGCTGTTTGTGAGCCTCTGAGAGACCCGTGTGTGTATCTGGGGGTGGATGATTTTTGAGTGTGTTTAGACAAATACTTGATCGTCTTTCATTATTCATCTCTGAATCTGAATTGGAGTTGTTTTCATTGCCGAGAACAAATCAAACATGGCCTTGTCAAACTCTGTGTTGGATCTTCCTGATCTCAGAGCACCTGGTAAACTCATTCGCAGTCGGAGAGATAAAACCTCAGCTGCTGTAAACAGAAAGCACACATTCCACATGTTGAAATTCAGTCTTACTATAAAACTTGATTAACCCGGATTGTTAATGCATTACTTGACACCTGACTCACTTAGAAAATGAACTTCATATACTTGATCTTGTTTTATTAGTGGGATAGTTGTGTTTCATTTAAAAATGAACATTCTGTCATAATTTACTCACCCTCGAGTTGTTCCAAACTGATATGAATTTATTACTTCTGCTGAACACAAAAGAAAAAATTTTAAAGAATAACCAAACAGTTGATGGACCTTATAGTCAATGAGGCCCATCAACTGTTTTCTATTCTATTATTTTTATATATACATATATACAAAGCTACATCTTTCACATGCACACAGTTCAGTATGTCTGGAGCCTGTGCATTAACCACTATGCCACAACTCCACCTACACATTTCTGCTTAGCTGCAGTGAGCTCAGGTTCGCACTCTCAGAAGAAAGTGTGTTCACTTATTGTAACTTGACTATATGAGATACACTTAGAGGAGAAGATTATAGGAGCTATAGGGAAGCATTTATGTTTAATCTTGTATATAATTCTAGGAAGGGAGGGGGTCAAACAGCAATGGGAAATATAATAAGTATGTGCATTAACAGGGCTCTCTTTTACCATCACTTCCTCTCATGCAAGAAAAGTTTTGAAATCAGCAAGTCGTGTAGGTACAGTAGGTGTAAGGACAGTTTCATCTTCGATAAAACAAGAATTTAGGTTGAGTGTTCACTATGTGTGGCCACAAGCGTGTACATGTGCATTTTAATTAAATTGTGCCACATTTCCTTTTACTGTAATTTTGGCAAACTCTTGAAGAGAATGCAAGGTAAAAATGTATCCTGCGAAAACAAGCAACATCCAATTATCCTTAAAGAGCACCTAGAGCACCTTTTGAAAATGACTGTTCATGTAGTGTGGAATATAGCTCTAAGGGAATGAAAACATCCTGCAAAGATTTATATCTGAAAGTGCACCGTATATAAAGTTATTGTCTTTCAAAAGTGAGAGTCGACTCTGAGTCTATGAAATGAATTGTTTTTGAAACGAGTCATTAGCTGGTACGTCGTGACGTAGATACAAAACATTAGCTCATTGGCCGCTCCCGACAACTGCGCGCGCAGACGGGAGTGTAAACTTGAAGTGACGTCTAGAACACATTCAAAGACGCTGTGTTCTACATTGCAAAGACAGTTTAGCCACTTGTTTTCATTGCCCAGGGACGAGCATGTGAAGAATCAGTGGTTATATTATCAGTCCATATTTGCAACGATACCACAACAGTATAGCCCGAACCTTGTGTTCTCATCATTTTAATGACGAATCATTCGAAAACATAAATGAATTCAAATGTGGATTCGCTAGCCGGTTGTTCTCGGAGGAGGGCTCAGTATCCAGTGTATATGGATCAGGTTCGTCCTCCTCCGAATCACAATCTGGAAGTATTATTAACAATGTTTGCTGTTATGTTTTCTGTAGCATGTACAATATAGTTATATTGTGTTGTGTGTGTTGTGTACACTCTGCGCAGCTTCTAAGCGGGGTAAAGTTAGTTTTGTTTTTGATATTCACCAGACATTCATTGAAAAATGGCAATTACCTCTAGCCTGGCTGCGCCCGCCTACGCACTTCCGCTCAATTTCATTTTCCTTCAGTACTGCGTCTGGGACCGCTCCATATCCTTAGGTTTCCAGAAATCAATTTTTTTGTAGGACCAATCAGCGAATAGAGGGAGTGGCTGAGAACGATGACGTTGATGTAGTGCGTCAGTTTGAGTGCAGTAATGGCAGCGGAGAAAGACGTGAGAAAAGCTATTCGGTCCGTTGTTGGAAAAGAAACTGCCGAATATACAGAATTTAAAGCCGGATTGTTGTCGTCTCACCTCTTGTTGCACAACGGAGGACCAAGTGAAGGAGGCAGAAAGGTTGGAAGTTTGTGCTGGGCAGCTCGTGCACAATGACCGTGACATTTTGGACTTTAGCCTGGTGTTCGCGGTGTTCGGAAGCCCCGAGTCCTGGCTGCTAAACTATTGTTGAAGATCCGCTCAGGAGTCATGTCAGTCGCTCAGATTCCCAACTGTAAATTTACTGATTCTTGTGATGAACATTTTGAGCCCCTTTGTGCACTCGTGCAGGAGGTTGGTGTTTCAGTTTTACATGTTGTAAATCATACAAATTGGTTGTAATTAAAAAAAAAAAATTGTCATAAATAAAAATTTGAAAACCCATACTTTGGAGACTATATTTGATTTTCAGTTTAAGATGTCAATGGTTAATTTGTTTTAATAAAAAAAACAACTAAATGCCATATAAAAATGTACAAACACATACTTTGAAGACCATAATTAAGGTAATTAAGAAACAAAAATACGTAATATGAAAAATTGTTGTTTATTACACATCTGCAGACAGACTGATCATTCACTGTAACTTACAGCATTGACTGAATAATCACTGTCCTTCATGTCAAATTTACATTTCGAATTAATAATTGTTCCTAGATTAACAAAACCTGCAGCTCTCGTTGACTGAAATCCTATTGTAAATTTAATCCTCTGATCATTCGGAGTTCGGACTTGTTGTTTCTTTTACTGTCTATGGTTGTTTCCAGCCGTTTCGGCGCATGACATACGTCACTCACGACCACACATTAGCGATTGGCTATGGCAGATCGTGAGTGACTCTGGGCAGATCCAATAGATTTGAACTTTAATAGTGAACCCGCCTACAAGGAAGGAAACGTTTCTCAATGGGCTATATGCACGCATAAGTTCCGCATTTGACGCAAGGATGCTCGTCTATTTCCGGTTGTGTAGATTAAAGCGGAGGAAAACCGGAGAAAACGGGATTATGGCAGAGTCTTCAATATTTACTGTCCTCCCGTCTTTGAAACGAAACGTACATACGTTTAGATGTAATTTTATATACAGTTATGTTTATTTGATATAATTTTAAAAAGAAGCATAAACACAACGAGGGGTGTCTGTTTTATCTGTTTTTGTGACTAACGTTTCATTAGTATAACCATGGAGTATAAAATTCAATATAAATTCTTGCTATTGCATTGGACTCTATGATCGGCGGAAGTTATCGAGCATCCCTAATGCTTCACCGGAAATACCGCCGTGCATAGAGCCCATTGAGGGAGGCCAGACTCTCTGTACAAATGAAATGTATGTACGAGAGTCTGGTAGAACCAGGCTAAATTACCTCCTCGACTTTGCCAAATATGACTTCGCTCTATATAAGCACTGCCCCTTTAAAAGCCGCCGCAATGTGAGTTTCGCCGGGAAAGCTCGCTCTTGACGGTGACGCGAGTAAGGGACCGTGTGGAAAGTGCACTTTTTTCTGACACGTTTGTTCAAACACTATATACAATTTTCAACACTTGACAAGCTATAATCCTGGTTATGGGCGTTTCGTTGCCGACAGTCTCTGCCTACGGTTTACCGATAACAACTGACTGGGTCATTTGACCAATCGCCGCGGATTCGCGTCACTCAAAGGAGGTGTTTGGGAAAATTAATCGTCGAACGAATCATTTGGGAGTCGTTGAGCAAATCAGGTAAAAATAAATGCATATAATAAGACAAATAAAGTGTTTTTTATCCTTGCATGCACGTTAAACTGTTTTTGGGAACTCCCAAATCAAAAATAGGAACATTTCAAATGCTATGATTGGAGCTCTTTAATCTGGCTTAGTGATTGCTTCACTAGTGTGGTAGCTGCTATGATTTCTGATTATGAGGGAAAGTCATCATTTAAGCATTGTGCAGCATAGTCTGAAATGATTTGGGTGTAAGAGTCAATGGAATATCTCTTAGCAGAGCAGGAAAGCTAATTAAAATAAAACTGCTGGTCAGCTGTGCATAATGACAGTACATTAGCGCCTCAGTTTTTGCCTCTTCTTTTGGATGTGTCTGTGTTAGCAGTTTGTCTGGTTATTCTTTATTTTAAGGTGTCTGTGTTACAGTGTAATTACATTTAGGGAGTAATAATAATTAACTACGTGTACTTGTAGTTAGGAATAGGGGTTGGTTTAAAGTTAGCTGCTGGCAATTAACAGTAACATGTGTAACAAGGACATTGTAAAATAAAGTTTTGCTGTTTATCCTTTCACTTTCCTCTTGGTGCCTCAGGCTAATTAACAAACATGGCAAAAGACCAATTTGTTGTCAGAAACATCATCAAAACTTTTTGAATTCTTCAGATATTAGCCACTTTTACTTGACTGCATTTTTAGTAAACAGTATGTTTTTTTTTTATTTGTTATTACTCATTACATTTTGCATGTCACCTAACTTATTCTGCAGCAGTTCATTTCTGCTACAAAAGTGATGTCGCCATCTACAGAGCGTTGAAGGTACATTGCATCTTGTGCGTTTTTCCCTTTCTCAGCCAAACTTGTCAACAAGGCTACTTTATGTGAATCATGTGAGTGCATTAGCAGGTAGTTACTGATTTGCATATATGAGAAAAGGACATGGGTTCAGGCAGTGATGAGGCCGAAACCAGAACATCCAGTGCAAGTTGGCTTTGACTGTTTAATTTTACTTTACATTGTTTTATTTATCCCTTATGGGGCCTTTGTAGAAGATATCGGTTTACTTATGCCCTTTTTGAGCCCTTCAGCTTGACTGAGACTGTGTTTGTAGACATTTAAGAGGCTGTTGTGTCGACCTTGATTTATTGCAATATTAGGTTGTTCAGTTTTATTTCGATTTCAGAAACAAAGTAATTTTTCTCCCCAATCTCTCCACTGGCATGTCTCTTAGGTGTTGAGGACTATAGTGCATCTTTGAGCTAAATTCACGTACCAGTAAAATACTTTAGCATTGACTTGGAGTAATTTAGTATGGTTTTCAAGCACACTTTACACCTCAGTTATGTTAAAACAGTCTCTTATGCTCAGCATGACTGCATTTATTTGATCCAACATACAATAGTTTACAAGTATTATTTTATTATTTTACAGTCATTTACTGTATTCCTGTCATGACAAATCTGAATATTCAGCAGCCATTACTCCAGTCCAATCAGTCAGTTCCACATGAACCACTATGCTAATTTGGTGCTCAATAAATATTTATTATTATTATCAATGTAATAATAATAATAATATTTTTGTGGAAACTCTGATACTTTTTTTCAGAATTCTTTGATGAATCAACATTTTTGTAACATTATAAATGTCTTACTGTCACTTTTGATAGATTAATTGCATCTATGCTGAATAAAAGTATCCAAACAAAAATAAATTACTGACCCCATTTTTTTTTTTACGGTAGTGTACGTGTTTCAGAATGGTTTCTGACTTGTCCAACGTGTCATTAATGATTAAGATAGATACATATTAAATAAATTGTGCCTCTAACCCTCAGCTGTGCTTCACTGGGTCTGTTTTGAGTCAAAATGTCATTTTGTTTTTGCAGCCGGGTTCATCCTCCTGCCCTTTCCCTGGCTGACAACTCCAGCTAAGTTCAGACAGTCACAGAATCAGAAATAGCCTTTTTTTTTTTTTTTTTGCCCTCTCTGTTCCTGGATAATATTCCATTCTGAAATCAATCTCTATCTCTGTAAATAGAGACATGATGAAGCTTCATCATTTATTAAGGTGATGCCTGTTCTCCACAGTCGCTCTGACTTCAATATTTCTGTGCAAACCTACGTGTTTCCTCCTCATGCATGTCTAAAGTAGTCAGATGTCACAGGCTGCACTGTCCATCCCTTCTCAATAAAAGATGAGCTGTCTCTCATGAGAGAGATCCAGCACGTAGCGTCTCCCGCCGCAGTCAAATCAGACAAACATGGGGTTTCCATCAAACATCGTTCCAATACAGTATGTCTCCAACACGCAAATTTATAGAGACATACTAGATAGAAGAAAGACAGCATTGCACATTTAGTGGTTACCGAGAGAGACAAACAGACGGATAGATTGTGTCACATGTGGTAACCTTAGCAAAGCCGATGTCTTATTCTCTTAACCTTTTTTCTAATCACTTTGCTGACATCCCAGAGGATCTCAGACGGTTCCGCCCAATCCTCCACATCACTGAACGCCGCTCTCTGCTGTTTACCGGCTGCCTAAATCCTCTCTCTCTCTCTCTGCAACTTTGCTATACCTAAAACCCTCCCGTTCCCTGTCCACCCCTTACATTTTCCCAGTTGTTTTAACAGTGAGAGATTGATTACTTTGACAGAGGTAGTGATTACCGTGCTGGCAGTCTCTGTGGGCTTTCAGAGTGAATATTTACCTGGGAGAAATTCAATCAAGCTGGCTAATGCCGTTCACCCACTACTTTAATCTGCTCCAGGATTCAATTAGAGATTGGCTCCACCTACCTGTGGGCGTCATTTCAGTCGCTGGGGTGAAAGGGGAAGAAAAAAAAAAGCTAAATGGTTTCTGTTAAAGCGTACAGTATTAGAAAGAAGCAGCAAACAGTTTTTGTGGTGTACACGATTGTTCGAGCGTGTTTAAATATGAATGTGCACGTACTATCATCTTAAGTGCAGAGGCTTATAGACTTCACTAATTGTGCTAATTGCAAATGGCTTTAGACACAGAGCCTTAATGGATTTTCTTTGTGTTTTTTTTTTTCTTGGGTTCTTCCACCTGACTGAGCCATGGCTGAGTGCATTATCTTCACATAGTATTAGCAGAGTTGGCTAATTACAATTATGTTCAAAGTTTAAAAAGCTTGTGTTAAAAGAAAGAAAAAAAAAACATTTCTCTTAAATTGAAACAAAGTATCAGAGCTTGATTTGTTTTGCAATCACATGTGCTATGATGACCAAAGCCACATGGACTCCATACTTGACTCCTTATATACAATTTAAGGACAAAAAGCAGCAAAACGCTGCAGTCCGTAACTTTTTTGTGTACAACATTTACAAAAAATGTAAAATAAGCGAATACATCAAGAATTAATTTTCTAAACCAATGTTTTTGCCTTATTCTGAATCACTACGGTACACCTAAAATAATTGTTTATATTCAGACTACTTTTAGACTGGTATGGGTCGTAACACCCGGAGTAGCCCAATAGCTGCGTCATAGACATAAAACAGAGAGAAGTAACCCTGGCTACAATGTTCTTCCAGATGCATGCAGTTCTAGAAGTTTTGCTTTCTTATTAATAGATGTTGAGATTGTTCCTACTGTAAATAAACATTTAAATTCTTGTTTCAAGGGGACATGTCTTGAGAAAACTGACTTTTTCCATGTTTAAGTGCATAATCGGGTCCCCTGTGCATAAAAAAATGACAAACTAGTAATTTTGTTTTGGTAAGCCTTTCTCTGCAAGCATGTGTAAAAAGAAAAAGCCGATCAGATTGTGTTCCCCTTCTGAAGTTGGAAGGGTATCTTATTATGATATTACTTCCCCTTAATCTGCATGTTTAAACATCCTCACGTAGTCTGAGATCAACAGGCCAGAGACTATTAGTTGTCCCCCTTTCATATTTTAAAACTAGGGGGGACCGTTCATTCCAAGTTGTTGCACCCAGGTTGTGGAACGCTTTGCCTCCTTCCATACGTGGCTTGAATTGTGTGGAACAATTTAAAAACCATCTGAAAACTCTGCTTTTTAAAGAGGCTTTTAACTAGATTGTAGGGTGGTTAGGCTGGTCTAATGTGTACGTATTGTTTATTTTATTTATTTTATGTATTTTATTTTGTTTTGTGATGCAATGTATTTATGAGAGTTGTATGCTTTCATTTGTTGTGAAGCACTTTGTGATCTTCATCTGAGAAAAGTGCTATACAAATAAATTTTACTTACTTACTTACTTACTTACTTAAACTCGGAACACACAAAAACGCACGTTTTTGCTCACACCCAAAAAGGGGCACAGTTGACAAGCTATTATTTTGAGTTGATACTTCACATGCACATTCTGGGGACACCATAGCACATCTTGTGGGCATGTCACCTTTAAAGACATTTAAGTGGGGTTTGCATTATGTGCATTTACTACGGAGGCGTATTGCATTCACTTGAAGAAAAAAAATCTACTCTGTTTTTCTGAATTAACGAGTTAATTTTTCATGAGAAAAAAAATTTGCTCTGTTTTTCTGAATTAATGAGTTAATTTTTCATGATAAAATTTTTTTTGCTCTGTTTTTCTGAATTAACGAGTTAATTTTTCATGGGAAAAAATTTTTTGCTCTGTTTTTCTGAATTAATGAGTTAATTTTTCATGAGAAAATAAGTTTTTGCTCTGTTTTTCTGAATTAATTAGTTAATTTTTCATGAGAAAAAAAGTTTTTGCTCTGTTTTTCTGAATTAATGAGTTAATTTTTCATGAGAAAAAAAATTTGCTCTGTTTTTCTGAATTAACGAGTTAATTTTTCATGAGAAAAAAAAATTGCTCGGTTTTTCTGAATTAATGAGTTAATTTTTCATGAGAAAATTTTTTTGCTCTGTTTTTCTGAATTAACGAGTTAATTTTTCATGAGAAAAAAAATGTTTGCTCTGTTTTTCTGAATTAATGAGTTATTTTTTCATGAGAAAAAAAGTTTTTGCTCTGTTTTTCTGAATTAATGAGTTAATTTTTCATGAGAAAAAAAGTTTTTGCTCTGTTTTTCTGAATTAATTAGTTAATTTTTCATGAGAAAAAAAGTTTTTGCTCTGTTTTTCTGAATTAATGAGTTAATTTTTCATGAGAAAAAAAAATTTGCTCTGTTTTTCTGAATTAATGAGTTAATTTTTCATGAGAAAATGATTTTTTGCTGTTTTTCTGAATGAACTCATTAATTCAGAAAAACAGAGCAAAAAAAAAAATCCATTAAAAATTAACTCATTAATTCAGAAAAACAGAGCAAAAATTTTTTTTCTCATGAAAAATTAACTCGTTAATTCAGAAAAACAGAGCAAAAATTTTTTTTCTCATGAAAAATTAACTCATTAATTCAGAAAAACAGAGCAAAAAAAAAATTCTCATGAAAAATTAACTCGTTAATTCAGAAAAACAGACCAAAATTTTTTTTCTCATGAAAAATTAACTCGTTAATTCAGAAAAACAGAGTAGATTTTTTTTCTTCAAATGAATGCACTACGCCTCCGTACATTTACTGTTTCAATTTTTCAATAAATTTACAGCATTGATTAATCTAAAATTGAATTAGAGACACCCATGTGTATTATTTTAAAGCATATTGTAAAATGGCCAATTATAGCACATGACATTATGAGACAATGGCTTTGTTGGTGCTGTTTATCTTTTTGAGCACCAGATGGGAGTAAAGTGACCTGTGTAGAAAAGCTTTCAGCTCATTCATATGGAAAGCCCTATTGCTTTTGTTTGTAAATCACCCTTACTAACTAGTTTTGTATGGTTGTTTTTACCTCTCAGGTCCATCTCTGGTAGGTGTGGTGAGAAAGGACTGGGCATCTCAAACTAGTATCGCCCTCTCCTGGCAGGAAACTGAACTGCCACATGCTGCCATCCTGGACTACGAGATCAAATATTATGAAAAGGTAACTCACCAAGACTGAAAACACATTTACATAATAAACGTTACATAATGACCATTATGCTAAATAAAATAAAATGTCTTACTCTTTATGTTTAGGAACAGGAACAGTTAAGTTACTCCTCTACACGCACAAAATCCCCAAGCGCAATAGTGACAGGACTAAAGCCCTCAACGGTTTACGCGTTCCATGTGCGCGCTCGTACCCTCGCTGGCTTCAGCAGTTACAGCCCCAAATTTGAGTTTGCCACAGGAGATGAAAGTAAGCGTTTCTCTAAAAATGCCTCATTTCAATACCTGTTAAACACTGCAGTTATGCCCAATTTTCTAAGATTGTGGTCATACCATGTCAGCTGCGTGAGCAGAGATTTAAAAAAAAAAGTTTGACGGGAACATTTTCTGTTTACCATGAATACCCTATGATTTCAGTTCTTGAATATTTTTTCAACTGCTGTTTGGCGTATTTTAGTGCACAAAATGTATGTAAACTACTACCATCCTCTCTTCTGGCATCAAGGCTATTTCTGATAGAATGAGATTGCGGACATCACATGAATGTCAAACCACTGGTCAAACCGATCACATGAACTTGTGTGAAAAAGTGACTTTATTGTTTTGTGCTTTGTTTTTTTTTTCTTCTCTCGTTCTCTCTCACATACACACAAACGCACACACTCACTCACTCACTATCTTTCACTTTGTCAGACTCTGAGGAGGCAGCTGATCAGGGCCAGGTGTTGGTGATTGTTACAGCCACGGTGGGGGGTTTCTCTCTCCTCGTCATTCTCACCCTCTTCCTTCTCATCACTGGCAGGTAATTAGGGAGCAAATAATGAAATAACAAGAGGGCAGATTAATACGCTCTATAGGATTGATGAACAGATGTTGGGTTTCTATCTATCTATCTATCTATCTATCTATCTATCTATCTATCTATCTATCTATCTATCTATCTATCTATCTGTCTGTCTGTCTGTCTGTCTGTCTGTCTGTCTGTCTGTCTGTCTGTCTGTCTGTCTGTCTGTCTGTCTATCTATCTATCTATCTATCTATCTATCTATCTATCTATCTATCTATCTATCTATCTATCTATCTATCTATCTATCTAGCTAACAAATAATGAGAGGGCAGATAAGTGCGCTCCAGGATTGATGAACAGATGTTGTGTTTCTATCTATCTATCTATCTATCTATCTATCTATCTATCTATCTATCTATCTATCTATCTATCTATCTATCTATCTATCTATCTATCTATCTATCTATATGTATATATGTATATATATATGTATATATGTTTCTATCTATCTATCTTTCTATCTATCTATCTATCTATCTATATATATATATGTTTCTATCTATCTATCTATCTGTCTGTCGGGTCGGTCGGTCGGTCTGTCTGTCTGTCTGTCTGTCTGTCTATCTATATATATATATATATATATATATATATATATATATATATATATTCTATCTATCTATCTATCTATCTGTCTGTCTGTCTGTCTGTCTGTCTGTCCGTCCATCCATCCATCCATCCATCCATCCATCCATCCATCCATATATATGTTTCTTTCTATCTATCTATCTATCTATCTATCTATCTATCTATCTATCTATCTATCTATCTATCTATCTATCTATCTATCTATCTATCATCTATCATCTATCTATCTATCCCTGCCTGTCTTTCTGTGGATGTCATGGATACGTATTTTCTTTAATTTACTAATTTACCCTTAATTTAGCTCCTTGCTTATCCATCCATCTCCTAATAGGCCTGTTGGCCACGGAGCACCTTTCTATTTTCCGATTGGCTGAGCCATGTCGCTGCCTAATTAGTCGGAATGCTGCAGCCTCCCGGCATCGGCCGTGTCTGCTGCCATGAAATGGCCTGCTGTGAGACTGACAGCAAGCTTAAACATGCCACACAGTCTTGTGATTTGCAATATCAGCATGTGCAGCACACCGTGTGAAACCTCAGTCAGCCAGACCCTGTGCCACCACATCCCCGCACAGCTGCATGGGCTGATGGCACCGTGTTCAGCTGCTCCTGCAGATTTTTTGAGCATCTCGAAAATAATCCAAGAGCTCTTGATGACAGACAAATCAGTGTCCTCATTTGGCGAGGAAAGAAATTAGAAATTTCTCTTTGGAGTTGATTTTAATTTCAACTTTTGAGGGTTCTGAGGATCCATTTACCCATGTCTTAAGTTTTTATGGTTACCGATTATGAGTGCTGTCCATTCAGGTCCACAGACAGAGACACTGACATCAGAACCATGGACAGTGCTGAAGTCTCTGAAGTATGTGTTAAATGTGGACAGTATGTCAACAAAATCAATTACGATTCTCTTTTTTTGAACAGGTGTCAGTGGTACATAAAATCTAAGATAAAGTCAGAAGACAAAAAAAGAACGCAGTATCAAAATGGTCATGGTATGAGGCCTTAATTAACCCACACTCATTTACATACACACATACTGTATATTCTTATTTATTCATATTTTCATCAAATTAAAAAAAAAAATCAGATTTCAACCTTTGACATGTTTTTATAGTGCCATTCCCAGGATTAAAGACTTACATTGACCCAGACACTTATGAGGACCCTTCACAGGCCGTTCATGAGTTTGCCAAGGAAATCGATCCATCACGTATCCGAATCGAAAGGGTCATCGGAGCAGGTCAGAGCTCTTTTTACTGCACACTTCAGTCTGTGCCTCAGCGGCCCATAATCCACTCCAGCTTTATGCAACATGATCTAAACTGAAAATGGGTTATTAGTGAGAAATAAAATAGTCGGAAGATAAGTTCTTCAAAAAAAATGCTTAAATTTTCTTCGTTAATATTTCTCTCCTTTAGTCTCTAGATCTAGGCTATGGTTTGTCTAATTAAAATATATATCAGATCATTTTCACAGTTAAGATCTTAAATGTCTCTCTGAAAAATCACTTTGTTATTCTCAGAAGACAAAATGATTAGAATGTAATCTTCAGTGAGAAAAGTTGGAAATAATTCAATAGGAAATAATTGTCACAAGCAGACACAATGCCATTGTAAAGTGAACGTGTTTGATATAGTTTGACTGCCACCTAGTGTTTAGTATATACTAGTGCGGTAACCCTAAATACTACGACGGTGAGTATGGACTTTAGTGTGTTCTGCAGGCGAGTTTGGGGAGGTGTGTAGTGGCCGTCTCCGTATCCCAGGAAAAAAGGAAATTCCCGTGGCTATAAAGACTTTGAAGGGAGGATACACTGAACGTCAGAGACGGGACTTCCTGCGAGAGGCGAGCATCATGGGACAGTTTGATAACCCTAACATCATCAGGCTGGAGGGCGTGGTCACAAAGAGTAAGGAACTTTATGCCTTCTTTTGCATTCTGAAGATGCGAATTTAATGATAAATATACACTACTGTTCAAATGTTTGGAGTCCGTAAGAGTTTTAATATAATAAATATTAAATAAATAAAAACATTAATATAGTGTAATATTATTACAATGTAAAATAATAATAACAATAATGTTCTATTTGTAATATTAAAGAAAAATATCTGTTAAAAAAAACTCATAATTTGTATTATTTATTTATTTATTTTATTTTAATAATTTATTTTGTATGGGCTTTTTTTTAGTTTTACTTACCCCAAAAGTTAAGATAACTTTTTAATTTTATCTGTTCACACAGTATACATTTGACAAATCAATTGGATAAAGACAGTAAATTATGTGTAGTTTGTCTATAGTTAATCATTCTAATATGCTGATTTGGTGCTCAAGAAATATTTCTTACTATAATCAATATTGAAAACAGTTCAATATTGCATTCTTTGATAAATAGACAATAGCATTTATTTGAAATAGAGTAGAACACATTAAATGCATTTACTGTCACTTTTGATCAATTTAATTAATTATTGCTGAACAAAAGTGTTCATTTATTTAAAAAAATCATACAGACCCCAAGCGGTTTAACTGTAGTGTAATACCCTTCATTAATGAGTTAATTCATAATTCTGTCAGTAATCACTCACCCTCATGTTGTCCCAACCCCGTAAGACTTTCGTTCATCTTCGGAACACAAATTAAGAAATTTTTGATGAAATCTGAGAGCTGAATCACTCCTCCATAGGCTTCTTAAGGGATGGAATAATAAGGCACTGGCAGCAGGATGCCGGTTGGTGTGAGCAGCGAGGAACTCACTAGTTTGATTCAATGACGCAAACACAAGACGGTATGCAGAAGAACCACGGCATGGTCAACGGATGGCGTCAACAGCAAGTAAGATGCTACTGTGGGGCAGCCTCCTCATCAACTTTGTTGTTGCACCTTTGTGCACCAAGTGGTGACCGGCACGGAGGCCCAAAGAGGCAGTCTGGTGGGAGCACGCCCTGTGGCGATGAGGGGAACGTCAGCATGCTGAAGTAGCTGGGAGCTGATAGTGGAAAACTTGCACACAGGTGGCTCACAGCTGATGGTCACAGCATCACTCTATCTTGAGTGCCAGTGGGCGGCTGAGAGAGCACTGTGAGCGTCTGGGCAGCCCTTTTAGTATGGAAGAACATGGGTGGCAATATTCAATTTGAAATGTAATATGCAAAATGACAATGCATTCTGTATTTAAATGTACATTTTGCATTACCATTCTAGCAACGTTTGGCGCAAAATGAAAATGGAAATGAAATTACATAATTTACATTTGCCATTTCATACACTAGTTTTAATATGCATATTGACACGCTTTATAAGTGGCAAAATTAAAATGAAAATGCATTACAGAAATGATTAGATATGTGTAATATGTTCAGGCAAAAACTGTGGCAAAATTATCATTCAAATGTTATATTTATTAATTGCATTTACACTCACAGTCAAGACACTTGCGATTGCATTTTCATGAAATGTCCCGCAATGGATGTAAGGATGCTACGATTGCAGATTTTGTAAGTACGATTAGTGTCTGAGAAATAATCACGGTTTAACGATTATCACGATTATTATGCATCAATTAATTTCACAACACTACAATATCACATGAACACTCAACACTAGATTTTAATGTGTTATTTATTGCTGCCACAACATGGTACAAATTATAAAATGACAAACAATAACAAAAACAAAACAAAATAAAACCACTTTGCCTAAAGTAAAACACAGTCTTCTTTTCAATTAATGATAGGCTATATGCTTTCTTTATAACTTGCATACATCATTCTTTATTCTTTCAAGCAGACATATTTATTTGTATGAATATAATTAATCCTTATTAAAGCTATTAACAAACAGTGAATGCCTTTCTCTTTTCCTTTGTTGCTTGATCAATATTAAGGACAGACCGCATTAGGTTTACACTGTCGCTTTAAGAAGTCGGTTCATGTCCAATGATATGCGGATCCAATTGCACTGATGCACACGGTACGCTCACAACTGTTTAAGACATAACCGACATAGTTTACATGAATACTGTCCAAACCGGACATTTAGACATAATGTGTGTAGCCTATTTGTCTATTCAGACACGAAAGAGAGCTCAGTTCAGTACCCACGCGCTGTATGTGTCTATGAGCATGGCTGCACGCGTCGGTTCGGGTTTGTTCCCACAGAAAACCGTACTGAATACAGCGATTTTTTTTTTTTTTTTTTTTTTTTTTTTTTTTTTTTTTTTTTTGCATCGTCACACGTATTCAGATATATAGACTATGTCTGATCTACTCATTCTCCCAGACGTTTACATTTTTTTTTTTTTTTTTTTGGCACCACAGGGTCCCAGATAGCAAACTGACATTGAATCAACGTGGAAACATGACATCGAAACAACGTTGATCTAACATTGTTTTGCTCATCGAATTAACGTTGAACCAACGTCAGTTGCGTCATTCTTTCAAAACTAACGGAAAATCAACTTGAAATCAACGCGTTGTTTCAACGTTATGAAAGCAAACCAATTTTCGATTTTCATTTAGCTTTGAAGAATGCCGCGTCTGACGTTGGTTCAACGTTAATTCGATGAGCAAATCAACGTTGTTTCAATGTCACGAGAGACGTCGTTTCCACGTTGATTCAATGTCAGTTTGCTGTCTGGGGGTAGACCAACAGTATGTGTGCATCACACGCAGGACATCAGTTCTGACTGGATCGCTCCCCAGATCATCACTATCTAACATTTGCGTCTAGTTTTTATTAGTTTCTCGTCTCGTTTTTGTCTGTGAAAAAATGTTGTTAACGAAAATAATAAACGGAAACGGAAACTTTTTTACGGAAACCTTTTTTACCCTTGGTATTCTTTGTGTACGCAAAATGCTTCCACACTGCTGACTTGAGGCGTTTTTTTTTTTTTTTTTTTAGTTTCCCGTGCAGAATACACGGTGTAGCAAAGTCTCTACGATTAATTAACCGTGACGTTTTAAATCGCGGTTAATTGTGAAATCCGGTAATCGCTGCATCCCTAAATGGATGTATCAAAATTCAATGTGCTCATTGAAAATGCATTCCGAGCCGATCACGCCCCCTCCTGCCTTGCCAATCACTGCATCAAGGCGGGGCTCGGCAACAACAGGGAAACATAACATGTTATGGCTATGTTACGTGTTATATGTGTATCAATTGAGAACGACGAGGTATTTGACCATTGTCAATGTGTAAGCCCCAACCATGACCTACCCAGATGAGGAAAAGGAGGCTTTTTACCAGGAGCTGACAACGATTGTAAGCAAAGTCCCCCCACAGCACAAGCTGTTAGTTGCGGGTGAATGCAAGGGTGGGAAGTGACTGTGAAACCTATGCTGGAATTATCGGAAAGTTTGGCAAAGGTAAAAAGAACATCAATGGAGACCTCCTCGACAAGAGCGACGAACACTTTCGTCAGATAGCCAGATAAGAACTTCTTCACATGGAAACACCCACGCTCTGGACACTACCATCTGTTAGACTACATTGTTACCCGTAGGAGCGGGCTTCATGAGATCATGTGCACCAAGGTCATGCGTGGGGCGGAGTGTTCGACTGACAATTACCTTGTGAGGTGTCAGATCAGACACAAGATAACCGTGCCAAGGCGAAAAACTAAAGGCACAACCCCTAAAAAACTTGACCTTAGAAAGCTTGCAAATAATGAGCATTGCAGAAGACTGGCTGAAACTGTGTCATCAGGTGCAAAGGTCAAAACAGTAGGATCAGAAGACATTGAAGAACAACGGCAAGCACTGAAGAAGAAACAGAAATGACCTTAGGTCACCCACAGCGTAGGACACCTGACTGGTTTCAGGGACATGATGGGAGGAGATCAAGAAGCTGCTGGATGAAAAACACCTCCTGCATAAGCGACATCTGTGGGAAAACTCTAATTAGAATGCTGTTGAGAAAACGCATTAGAAAAAAAAAAAGTGTTCTTGTCGCTTGATAAAATTAAGATTGAGCCACTGTAGTCACTCGGACTATTTTAATGATGTCTTTCATTACTTTTGAGCCGGCCAGTTTCGATCCCTTGTGAAGCCTATGGAGGAGTGAGGCAGCGCTCAGATTTAATAAAAAATATCTTAATTTGTGTTCCGAAGATAAACGAAAGTCTTACGGGGTTGGAACAACATGAGGGGGAGTAATTACTGACAGAAATTTCATTTTTGGGTCAACTAACCCAACACAGCCGTATCTGAAAAGCATGGCAGGCTATGAATACATAAATGCATAAATAAAACAGATATGGAAATTGTGAAGATGTGTATTGCTGATGAAAGATACAAATTGCTTGCATGAAACTGATTACAGGATAACTTGGATCATCATTAGCCAGCTGTTTTCTCTCTGTAAAAAACAAACTTGACCCGCTAAGTTTGTTACACCCACATAATCTGTCTGACACGCGCACAATCAATGATTTCACCCTAAACATCGAACTGCCTTCAACCTCCATAATGAGCCAGAAAAACTACTTTCTCAGAGAGTCTAGTGTTATATCACGTCTTTCATCTATTCTACCTTTCACTACCATGCTGGTAGATATTAACCCTCTGGGGTCTGAGGTGTTTTCTGGGTCCTGGAGGTGTTCTGACATGCTCTGAATATTTGTGCTTTTTCTGTTACTTGTGACATTTTCATGGCTAAAGTCAGATTACACTGTATTCAGCATAAACTCTGCTACAGTAATATGTCAGCAGCATGTATGTAAACGTTTGTAGTTTTGAGATAATGACATTTATGTGAAAAACAAAACAAAAAAGGTCACTGAAAAAAGGTCATAAAACTCATACTAATTATTTCCTCGCAAGACTTTTGAATTGTATCAGGTAACCTAGA
Source organism: Pimephales promelas (assembly GCF_016745375.1). The sequence continues at coordinate 2,224,708 of NW_024121555.1, forward strand.
GTATTTGCTCCAAAACTATGTGTAAATCTTCCTGACTACTCATTCAGATATGACAATAAAGTCTCCATTATAGCTGCATAATACACTGATTTATAGCAGCATTACACTGATTTCATTGAAACTTAGTAATCATGATAAGGCAAATTTTACATTATAAAATATTAACTGGTTGACTTGTAAGTCAAAGACAGGTATGAGTAATGTGGCAATGTCTGTCCCATTTCCCTCTGAATCTTTCTCTGTAACTTAGTCCATTACTTACAGGTGTCCTGTTTTCCTCTTTGTAGGTCGGCCTGTGATGATAGTGGTGGAATACATGGAGAATGGCTCCTTGGACTCTTTTCTGAGGGTACATGTAATAGAAATATGTCATACTACACTCAACATTGTTCATAAACAGCGCGTAACTACAAAGAACATTTTGCAATTTGCCAGCAGATGTATAGTTGATGTGAAATGCTTTTGGAAATTTACATGCCCTGCAATATAAAAAGTTTAAAACACTGTTTTTAAATCAGGGGTCCAAAGCAAACTAAGACAAAACGAGCAATAAAGTAATACAAAACTACTCAAAATCAAGATATTTCTCAATTTAATTCACTCTTCAAAAACTTTTTTCTATATTCTGTATTTCTATAACTGTAAACGCCATGTTTAGGGATAAAATCTGATTCAAAAGCCAATTGCTTCACGTGCAACGAAGGCTGTCCCAATATGAAGGCTCCTTCAAATGCGGCCTTAAAATGCATTTTCAAACACAATAAATAATATAACCGATGGATCATTCACGTCCCACTCTACCCCAGAATTCATCGCTCATCTTTATTTCAAATGCCATTTTGCTTATTATTTTACTACAGTAGGTATAATAATTGGTCATGATACCTGTTTCTTAACTGTTATATTAATAGTTATTTAATTTCTTTAGAAGAAGAAATGTACATTAACAACTTGTCATGGACTAAAAATATCCAGTTCATAAGAGTCATATGTTTGTGAATCAGACTAAATGGTGCTGTTTAGATTTACTAAACAAACCTGTAATACAAGTCATTTTGTTCAGGAATCGGGCTACATTGTTTACTGTGTGTTACGGGCTTTAGATTCAGTAGTGTTGAAAAGCAATGCAGGGAAAATGGTGAAAGTATTATGGTTTCATCCACATTCCACCACAAACGCACCTTAAATAAACCAAATGTCATTGAAATCATTTGGTTTCAGTATTTGACAAAAAAAAAAAACAGAATCAGTTGTGAAAAAGATTCTTTGATCGTTCATATCTCCAGTTATTACATGGTATTACTTTTATTGAGAATAATATTTATATTTTTAGAAGGCAATTTATCACAGAACTATTTAAAATGAAATAGTCAAGGATATATGGCACCAGTAGGTCATAGCACCTTCTGTAACACACCCAATTTATATGGTCTTTTATACTAATTATAAAATCATTTTTGTTTTGTTCATTTGATGTCGATTAAAACAGGCCAATGAACATGTTATGCTTTAACTACCCAAACAAAAACTAAACTTTTTTTTGTTGTTGCAATCAGGTCTGGTTAAAGTTGAATATGTTTTTTGTTCATTTCTGATAAAATATAGACATCTCCAACTCTTCTTTTGCATCCTTTGGCTCCTCTTCTTGCCTTTTGTAGAAGCATGACGGGCACTTCACCGTGATCCAGCTGGTTGGTATGCTGCGTGGCATTGCCTCCGGTATGATGTACCTGTCTGACATCGGCTATGTCCACCGGGACCTGGCAGCACGAAATATTCTTGTGGATGACAACCTGGTGTGTAAAGTGTCGGACTTCGGTCTGTCCAGGGTGCTGGAGGACGACCCGGAGGCAGCTTACACCACCACAGTAAGCCACATACACCCACTTCAATATTGGTTCATTTAAATTCAGGGCTGTTCAGAGTTAATAACAATCTGTGCTTCTTAGACAGCCAAAGCCGATCCAGAATCTCTGGAGCTTAGCACTACTCTGCTTGTTTTGTGTTATTGAATTGGATTGGGTTGATCTAAGCAGTATAACATGAGATTAAGGGCTTATTCTGAGAAGTGATTAAGTAATTAGATCTATAATAAGAAGCTAAATGAGTCTGAATACTTCTATTTTTTTTTTTATGCAGGGGCCTGAGTGTGTTAATTCACTAAACAGTATTTCACATTCCACAGAAAACTCAATTATAACTTATTATCATTAAATAAAAAACAATCTGCATCTCCATTGATTATACACGCATATACACACAAATCTATTGGCTGATTGCTATTATCATGAAAAGAAAAGATTTTGTTTTGTCAGGGGGGTAAAATCCCTATCCGCTGGACTGCTCCGGAGGCAATTGCATTCAGAAAGTTTTCCTCAGCCAGTGATGCTTGGAGCTACGGTATTGTCATGTGGGAAGTGATGTCATATGGGGAACGGCCCTACTGGGAGATGTCCAATCAAGATGTGAGTAATTTGGCCTATTCTTGTTACTAAATTCTAGGCAGGCAGTTGTTGTTGTGTTTGTTGTTGTTGTTTTTAGCATACAGTAATTTGACTATATGTGTGTGTGTATATATATATATATATATATATACACACAGTGGGGCCAAAAAAGTATTTAGTCAGCCACTGATTGTGCAAGTTCTCCTACTTAAAATAATGAGAGAGGTCTGTAATTTTCATCATAGGTACACTTCAACTATGAGAGACATAATGAGAAAAAAAATCCAGGAAATCACATTGTAGGATTTTTAAAGAATTTATTTGTAAATTATGGTGGAAAATAAGTATTTGGTCACCTACAAACCAGCAAGATTTCTGGCTCTCACAGACCTGTAACTTCTTCTTTAAGAAGCTCTTCTGTCCTCCACTCGTTACCTGTATTATTGGCATCTGTTTGAACCTGTATAAAAGACACCTGTCTACAGCCTCAAACAGTCACACTTCAAACTCAACCATGGCCAAGACCAAAGAGCTGGCGAAGGACAACAGGAAGAAAATTGTAGACCTGCACCAGGTTGGGAAGAGTGAATCTACAATAATTCAAAGGCAATCAGCTTGGTGTGAAAAAAAATCAACTGTGGGAGCAATTGTAAGAAAATGGAAGACATAAAAGACCGCTGATAATCTCCCTAGATCTGGGGTTCCATGCAAGATCTCATCCCGTCGGGTCAAAATGATCATGAGAACAGTGAGCAAAAGTCCCAGAACTACACGGAGGGACCTGATGAATGACCTGCAGAGAGCTGGGACCAAAGTAACAAAGGCTACCATAAGTAACACACTACACCGAGAGGGACTCAAATCCTGCAGTGCCAGACGTGCCCCCTGTTTAAGCCAGTACATGTCCAGGTCCATCTGAAGTGTGCCAGAGAGCATATGTATAATCCAGAAGAGGATTGGGAGAATATCATGTGGTCAGATGAAACCAAAATAGAACTTTTTGGAAAATAAACTCAACTCGTCGTGTTTGGAGGAGGTGTGGTGATGGGGCAGTGGACAAGACACATGCCTTTGGTGTGAGAGACTCGGGTTCGAATCCACTGTGAGACACCAATGTGTACCTGAGCAAGACACTTTAGTTGCTCCAGAGGCGTGCGACCTCTGACATATATAGCAATTGTAAGTCTCTTTGGATAAAAGTGTCAGCTAAATGAATAAATGTAAATGGAGGAAGAAGAATGCAAAGTTGCATCCCAAGAACGCCATACCTACTGTGAAGCATGGGGGAGGAAACATCATGCTTTGGGGCTGTTTTTTTTTTTTCTGCAAAGGGGACAGGAAAACTGATCCGTTTTGAGAGAATAATGAACGGGGCCATGTATCGTGAGATTTTAAGCCAAAACCTCCTTCCATCAGTGAGAGCCTTGAAGATGGAACATGGCTGGATCTTCCAGCATAACTATGATCCCAAATATATTTAATCTCCCAGAATGTCATTTCCTGTTAGATTTTTCTGAAATTTGTATTCTATTTGTATTCTATTTGTCTATTTGTTAAATCATCTTCCCTTGGTATGTGGCCTATTTTAATTCAAATTAAAATTATTCTCGCTAATTATTTTATACACCCAACCATTGGGGGATCCAGTATTTGGCTGAAGTATTTTATACCTTTGATGGCCTCCCTAAAATTGCATTAATAAAATGAACTTGTAGAATTTATATCCCAGTAAGGTTCTGTGTATCTTTCTGCAGGTAATTCTGTCTATAGAGGAGGGCTACAGGCTCCCTGCACCCATGGGCTGCCCCGTGGCCCTGCACCAGCTCATGCTTCTCTGCTGGCAGAAGGAACGCAGTCGACGACCTCGGTTTAATGACGTGGTCAGCTTCCTTGACAAGCTGATCCGCAATCCCAGCAGCCTGCTCACACTGGTGGAGGATGTAAATAGGTAGAACGATCACAGCAACACTATAAAATCTACATTTTACTTTATTGCTTTCTAGAATGAAAATAAGTGCCAGTACTGAAATTGTTAGTATTTACTTACAGAAAACTCTGATTGAACTTGACTGTTGTCTCTTGCCTCATTGTAAATGATTTTTTAGAATTTCCTTGCCTGCTAGACTGGTGTCTCACGTACAGAATGTGTTGTGTGTTTAAACAGCTTCCCTGAATCCCCTGAGGATTTGCCAGACTACCCTTTGTTCATATCCATCGGTGATTGGTTGGATTCCATTAAAATGAGTCAATACAAGAACAACTTCATAGCAGCAGGGTACACAACCCTGGATTCCATATCCACCATGAGTATTGAGTGAGTGCTACTGCAAGTTCTGTTTATCGCTTTGTACATTGTAACATAACATTTCTAATCAGTCTTTTGAGCTGTCTTATATTCATTAAAGGGAGAGTTCACCCAAAAATGAAAATTAGCCCATGATTTACTCACCCTGGAGCTATAGGTGTATATGACATTCTTCGTTGTCATAATGTCCTTTGTAAAAAAAATGTACTGGCTCTTCCAAGCTTTATAATAAGAGTGAATGGCTGTATGTGTCATGGGGTGGTTGTGGAAAGGAAAGCGAGGACTCAAATGCAGAGAATTAATGTTTAATGAAAAGTAGAAAATAAATCCAGAACTAAATAAATAACTAAATAAAACAGGTCACTGAACAGGTCAAAAATCGGAACACGAGTAGACATCATATAAGACCCCTCGGGCCACCAGGGAGGTGAAGACCCCTCGGGCGGCCAGGGTGGAGATGCCATCTCAGGACCAGACACCGGCTCAGAAACAGACACCAAAACTGTAACAGCCACACGAACACACACAAACACAGAAACAAACACTGGATCTGGAACAGGCACTGGCTCAGGCTTCAGCTGTGGAACAGGCACTGGCTCTGGAACAGGCTCCGGCCCTGGCTCCGGCTCTGGAATAGCAGATTCCGGCATATCCAGGATCCACGCCAGATGTTCCAAACAGTCCATAAGTGCCTTGGCGGTCGCATAAATGGGCATCTCCTGAAATGGGCTTCTCCTTTGTGCACAGTTTCTGATTGGGCAGACGTGACGTGAGGAGTCTCTGGCTCGGCAAATGTGACGTGAGCAGTCTCTGGCTGGGCAGACGGAACATGAACAGTCTCTGACTGGGCAAACGTGACGTGAACAGTCTCTGGCAGGGCAGACAGAACGTGAACAGTCTCTGACTGGGCAAACGTGACATGAACAGTCTCTGGCTGGGCAAACGTGACATGAACAGTCTCTGACTGGGCAAACGTGACATGAACAGTCTCTGGCTGGGCAGACGGAACGTGAACAGTCTCTGGCTGGGCAAACGTGACATGAACAGTCTCTGACTGGGCAAACGTGACATGAACAGTCTCTGGCTGGGCAGACGGAACGTGAACAGTCTCTGGCAGAGCAGACAGAACGTGAACAGTCTCTGGCAGAGCAGACAGAACGTGAACAGTCTCTGGCTGGGCAAACGTGACGTGAACAGTCTCTGGCTGGGCAGACGGCACGTGGACCACCGGAACTGAGACCACCGGACTCGGGACCACCGGAACTGGGACCACCGGAACTGGGACCACCGGACTCGGGACCACCGGAACTGGGTCCACCGGAGTCGGATCCCCTTTGACCACCAAAGATGGATTCTCCAGGCCCACTAAATCAGGAGGATCTCTGTGACGTTCAAGGAGTCTTATAAATTCCCCAAACGTCAACTTCTGCAAACCTCTCATAATTCCAAAAGGTATGGGCTCAGCAAGTACATAATTAAGTAGATCCTTCAGAGCCCCCCTCACTAAGCTTCAATCCCTCTGCCACTGCAGCGAACTTCTGGGCAAAGTCCCTCACCTTAGTCCCCTGTTGCCGAAGAGAGGCCAACTCCCTGAATTTCACAAATTCGTTCGTATAATGGGCATGACAAAGGAAGGGCCGGTGGTTCCTTTGAGTTCCTCCTCCTCTGAGTCCTCATAATGGCTTGTTCGTTCTGTCACGGGGTGGTTGTGGAAAGGAAAGCGAGTACTCAAATGCAGAGAATGAATGTGTAATGAAACAAGCACATGAGTACAACCACAAGGAGACAAAATTGGGGAACAAACAAAGGAGGGTAACAAGCAGGACAGGTGGGAAAAATAAACCGATGATCAGATAACAAAATGGGAGGGGCCAGACAATAGACAGGTGAGCGTATGTCCCAAAATAACAAAACACCCATGTGCATCACATGACAGGACAGACATGTGACAGTATGTCTTTGGAAGTCCATTAAAGTGCATCTATTCGTGATTAAAGTGTTTGTGTAAGAAACATATTTATATTTAAAACTTTATTGAATAAAATAACTGGCTTCTGGCAGACGACCGTACACATCAGGGTGAGTAAATCATGGGCTAATTTTCATTTTTGGGTGAACTATCCTTTTAAGCTCCCTCACTCTAGACAGTAGCGTAGATCTAACATTGAATGGTTTAAATTACTTTTATATTGATATTCACGCCCTTTATAATCATCTCATGAACTTGCCAATTATGTAACCCTGTTTCAAATGTCTCACCCTCATTGTTTTCTTAACAGTGATGTAAGAAGAATCGGAGTGTCACTGATTGGCCACCAGAGGAGGATAGTGAGCAGCATACAAGCACTACGACTGCAGTTCCACCAAATTCAGCAGAATGGCTTCCATGTATGAAAATACACATATACACATACACATACACTCATACTTGTCACAGCTGACTGACTGTCATAAGAAGTGCTTCACAGCTTCAGTTTCTATCAAAATCCGGTGAAGATTTTCAGTTGAAACACATACATAAAAAAAGCAATCTCAAAGACCCTGAAGAAACATGCTAAATGTCATGAATTGTTTGTCTTGGTAAACTGTGTAACAGGAAAACTGGACCATTTACCCAGAGGAACCACAGTAAACAATAGAACAATGGCACCATTCTATTGTTATGAAGATGTCATCTGTCAATCATCCTGCAAGTTCTGTGATTGACTGGACTCCAAATCTGAGAACTTTGAATAGTATATTTGCTATTTTAATGTATTGAATTATGTGTCTTAAGAGATTTCTTATTCATCAAGCTTCCTCCTGAGCCTCTAAAATGAGAGACTATGGATCTGTTGAATGTCTTCAGCTTTAAATGGCTATTATACATTGTTTATCACATCTGATATTTATCCTGATATTTATATGTATATGTGAATTTGTTTCTTTTTTGGTTGCATTTTGTTTAGTTATTTTTCTAAGCAATATGTGCAGTCTTTAGAAAACCAAGAAAAGAGCCAAGGTAGGAAAGTGAGAGCTTTATCTTGCTCTGTTTAAAAAAAAAAAAAAAAGAAAAAAAAAAGCCACACAAAACCATTGACTTCCTCAGGCTGTCGGCGAGGTGGTGAAAGTCTGACCTTTCAGAAGACTGTAAGCCATTTTCTTACTCCTGTGCACCACAGTCAAATTGAACAAACTTATACAAATCCACTCAGACCGAGATTTGAGAACTGCACACATTTGTTCAGTCTGCTATGGTGTACAGTATCTAGACACCTCTGATATTTTATCAGTTTGCCTTGCGACTATGAAACTTTTGTCAGTGGAGAAACATTGAGGTAACGGGTTGCAGTACAATGTTCTCATATAGAGAGCATGACAATATAGCACTCTGCATGTTGGCAAATATTTTCTTTTTTTCCCAACACAGCAGACATACACACATAACTTCAATGGCAACATACACATTTACAGTCTCCTTTGCTTCCACCAGACAAACACACATTACCGTACCATGTTCTTTAGCTGATATATGCCCCCATTCTTTGACTGGCTCTTTGTTATTGAACACATGTTTGGGACACTGAGGCCACTCGACAAACTTCAAGTTGCAATGTGCAAATGTCAAAAGCGCAAGAGATCCGAGTTCTTACTTCAAGCAGGGCAAGGGAAACCTCGGGGTAATCAGGTCATATGTATTGTTCATAGTAAACTAATTGTACATTATTTTTTATAATTTATAAAGAGTACAGAGAGATAAAGGTGATATAGGCTGAATGTTTGTAAAAATAAATGATAACAGATATTTTTGTGTTTTTATGAGTCTGTCACAATCAAGAAAAAATCTAATTGTGGGTTAAATGCAAGATGCAATTTGTTAACATTAGTTAACTACATTTTTTTTTAACATTAACTAACAATGATCAATACATCTACAGCATTTGATAATCTTCATTCATGTTAATTTGAACATTTAATAACATTTTTAAAATCAAATGTTGTAACATTACTAAATGCACTATAAAATAACATGAACAAACGATGAACAATGGTATTTTATTAACTAACAAATGCTGTGAAACATGTATTGCTTGTTGTAAGTTCTGCTAATGCATTAAATAATGTTAACAAATGAGACCTTATTGTAAAGTGTTACCAATATTACAACACGAAATCACAAAGATGCTACAGTCAAGTTAGTTGTAACACTAGTCTGGTCATTTGCAAGCAAACTTTTCATTTGAACACTGAGGAACAAAATACGTTTTACCTGACTGCAGTTTCTGCCTACAAAGATTGTTCCTTTGTTGTAAACATCTGCCTAAACTGACAAAGCAATGGGAACAGGTTATAAAAACAGATTTTACTGACTTCAATAACAGCCTTTTTGTTGTCTGCTGAAATGTCTGCTGAAACTCAACTGTGACACAATTGTCAAGAATGAGTGTAATGTTGGTTTTCTAATTTTTTTATCCTCTCCATCCCTTTCTACTATAGTTGGCTCACTGTATTAAAAACAAGTTGCTGCCTTAAATTTTTAAGTACAATCAACTTGGATGTTGAAGTCATTTAAACTTAAATTACATTAAACTGACTTAATTGCTTAACTTATTTTGATAGGATAAAGGAATGTAAAAACGTTGTCATAACTTATTTTGAAAAATGATATGATCGATAAGTTAAGACAACATATCGATCATTGCTTTAACTCTGCATCAAAATAAATTAAGCAATTTTCAACTGTTTTGTAAGATTCAACTCATTTTTATTTGTTTAAGTTGTTTGTACTTAAAATTTTAAGGCAGCAACTTTTTTTTTACAATGCTGTTATAAATGATGGTTTGAGATTATCATGATTAATTATGTACACCATGAAAATCTATTTTAAAATACATAAATTTATATAAATAATAATAAATATATCAATGCTAATCAAAAAAATTAACTAATTCCTGTTAAGGCAATTTGGCTGAAAGAAAGAAAGAAAGAAAGAAAGAAAGAAAGAAAGAAAGAAAGAAAGAAAGAAAGAAAGAAAGAAAGAAAGAAAGAAAGAAAGAAAGAAAGAAAGAAAGAAAGAAAGAAAGAAAGAAAGAAAGAAAGAAAGAAAGCAAGAAAGCTGTTCTGACATTGTCCATCGGATGGCGCTATTAAGTAAACACCGAGCCAAAGAGCGTCATCGGTCTCCTAGCAGCGGCGTGTCGCGCGTGAGAGTTTTCAAGACGCCTCTCGTCTCTCCATCTGCACTGGAAACACCATCATCAATCAGATGACTGAGATTTTTGCTTACAAAATTACTAAAACCAAGACGCAGACAACATACAACTCAAGCCGAGCCGGAGCATAAAAGTAAGAAAGAAAATCTTTCCATGTAACTTACAGCAGACTGACAGAGCAGGTTAGCCAGCCAGACAGCTAGCAGTCTTCCGCTACGGATATGTAAACAATAACCTTGAATTGCAAGAAAATGTGTCACCCTTGTGTTGTCTTAATGTGTATATATTTGAGTGTTTAATGAAACAAACGTCAGATAACAGAAATGTTAGAATTATTTGAGCATCTTCCTCGTGCACGTGAAGCACTAGCATGTGTGCTAATGAGCTCAAAGGATTAAGTCACAGGCTATTCTCGTAGATTACGCTTTTACATTCATGTGTTTCTGTCCTGCGACTGTGACAGAGACAGATGCGGATGAAAATGTTTCTGTTTCGCTGCTGTCATTGGATTGATTGATTGATTGATGAATGGATGATTGTGTAACGAATATTATGCGACTTAAATGTCATTTTCATTTAGACCGATACACAACAGGTGGGTGTTTTCTTTAGACTTGCATACATACAAATATCCCAAATTAACAAATTCAAGTTACTTTAATATTTGCACGTAAATAATTGGGTTATGGACTGCAGATGTAAGTCCATGTTGCTTGCTAGCTGTGTCTGCTTGCAGCTCAAGTTAATTCACTTAAATCGGATTATTAAAAAAGAAGCAAGTTTACACGCTTATTTTCTTATCAGAGATTTGTCTCCATCAAATAAAAAATAAAATAAAAAAACACTTTCAGATCATAACAGCCTTTATTATTAAAACAATAAACTAGTTTTATTGTTAAACTATTTACAATCCAAATACAGTACTGTGCAGAAGTCTTAGGCACACTAGTATTTTCGCCTCCAAGAAATGGTTTTAAGCCAGTTGTTTATATATTTTGTTGTAGTGTCTCAGTAGGAAATATCAGTTTACATTTCCATACATTAATTGTGCCATTAATTGTAATAATCCAGTGAAATTTTTGAATGCACAAGTATTCTGACAACAGCCAATGCTCCACACGGAGGTCGGATCTCACCATCATTGAGTGCATCTGAAATTATATGAAGAAACAGAAAAAACAGAGACTAAGACCAGAAGAACTGCGGCAACGTCTCGAAGGTAGTGCCTGCCTGCCTGCAAAGCTACAGTACTGTGAAAAAGTTTAAGGCACTTGTGTAAAAATGCTGTAAATGAGAATGTTTTCAAAAATAATGTCATAATCATAAATAGATTTTATTTATCAATTCACTTTTATTAGTTAACTATTATTAACTGTTATTAACTTTTAACAGTTAACTAAATCAAATCAATAGGTGTTTAGTACCCTTTATGTTTTAAAACAGCTTTTGTCCAGGTATTGCACACAGTTTTTAGTTTTGCAGGTTTTTTCAAGCGTATTTGGAAACATTGCCGCAGTTCTTCTGGTCTTAGTCTCTGTTTTTTCAAGACTGTTGTGGTGGAAATGACATTGTTCGTGCTAAACAGCGAAATATTTTGGGCTATAATACTAAAACGTTAATGTAAAAACAAAAAAACATACAATAGATTAAGTTAAGGTAGTAAGAAATTTTTTATTATTTATTATTGCTACAATATTGTTGGTAAATAAGAGAACAATAGATAAGTTTGATACGATTTTAACACATAGTCATGTTTTTTAAAATTTTTTGGATTGTTTTTCATTTAAAAATATTGATACGTTTTTGTTTACTAATACTGTTGCTTGTTGATTTACTTTGGATCACCACATAGAGCAGTAGAAAGAGTTTTTAATTGAAAGTTGCCTATCGATGTCATTTCCGCCACAATATGTAATTTCCACCACAACACATATTTTAAAGTAAAACATATATAAAAACATACAATCAAACCAACTTTATATTCAGTGGTGTTGATAATTGAACAGTTGTGGTATAAGATGTGTAAGAAATACATGATTTTGAGCTATGATAAGTAAATTAAATGTTCCAGTGATCTAGTTTTAGGTGTTTTTTTAGTGTAAACATTGTAAACCTACCTACCTACCTGTCTACCTGTCTACCTGTCTACCTGTCTACCTACCTACCTACCTACCTACCTGTCTACCTGTCTACCTGTCTACCTACCTGTCTACCTACCTGTCTACCTACCTACCTACCTACCTGTCTACCTGTCTGCCTATCTGTCTGCCTGTCTGTCTACCTGTCTACCTGTCTATCTGTCTGCCTGTCTGTCTGTCTATCTGTCTGCCTGTCTGCCTGTCTGTCTGTCTATCTGTCTGTCTGTCTGTCTGTCTGTCTGTCTGTCTGTCTTTCTGTCTGTCTGTTCTAAATATTCTTTTCTTCTTCATTTGAGCTACTAAGATCTCCCCTCAGCAGTTGGTGTCCTACGTAGACTGTGAAAAGAAGAGATGTTTCTGTTGTCCCAAGTGTTTGTCGGCCTCTGGATGCATCTAATGAATAATCTAATGGAGCTCGTCTTTGATGTGATCTCTTTCCAGAAGCGCCCCATCCAACTAGGCAAATGGGGCTTTTTGATAAGCTTGCAGGGTGGCTGGGTCTGAAGAAGAAGGAAGTGAATGTGCTGTGTTTAGGTCTGGACAACAGTGGAAAAACTACCATCATCAACCAGCTAAAGCCATCCAATGTAAGTTACTCGCCTGTCTGTATACTCAAAGTATATATTTTTGTATTTTCCTTTCTCTTTTTCTTTGTTTTCTGTTTTGAATGTGAGCTCACAGGTTGTTTTGTTTTTTTCTCTTTCAGGCTCAGGCTCAAGACATTGTCCCAACTATAGGCTTCAGCATAGAAAAATTTAGGACCTCAAGGTGAATATTTAAAAGAGCTAACTATGTAGCTATATAGTTTGAGGGGTTAGTCTCTGAAATTCATTGGTCTTTTTTTTTTTTTTTTTTTTTTTTCAAAATCTTACTAACATAGTGACTCCCTCCTCTCCCCAAAGTCTTTCTTTCACAGTGTTTGACATGTCAGGACAGGGAAGATACAGAAATCTGTGGGAGCACTATTACAAGTGAGTTTCTCCTATTCAAGCTTGTTTTATTATGTTTACAATGCCCACTTTGGCATCTATCTGTGTGGTTTTTGTTTATTCTGTTGTTTTCAGGGAGGGTCAGGCCATCATTTTTGTGATTGATAGTGGAGATAAACTAAGAATGGTGGTGGCAAAAGAGGAATTGGATACCCTTTTGAATCACCCTGGTATATCTTTCTTTCTGTCTGTCTGTTTCATTTATCAATATTTTACTCACCATTTTCAAATCTGATTTAAAAGCAGCCTAATACCCATACATGTTTTTTCTGATGTGTACTCAGACATTAAGCACCGAAGGATACCTATACTCTTTTTCGCCAACAAGATGGACCTCAGGGATGCTTTGTCAGCAGTAAAAGTCTCTCAGCTCTTGTGTTTGGAAAACATTAAGGACAAACCATGGCATATCTGGTAAGAAAACAACAACAAAAAAACAGCTTGCGTTGAAATAATTTGTATAATTTATAGGTCCAAAGCACTATTGCAGGATGTACTGTTTGAGTTAGTTTTTGACAGCAAGCCTACAGTTCGTAGGATCTATTAGTCTGGATGTGGGTGAAATGAAAGGTTATGTAAAAATTAGCAAGGTTTATATAAGTGAAATAATTCTAACATTATGTAATAAAAGGAATGCTTTAATTACATTACACAATTAAGGGACTAGTATTATTGATTTAATTTTCTTTGTACAGTGGATGGGATGTCTGAAGAACATAAATCACCAAGCTAATAAACCAGACAGCACATTAAGAGATTTAGCTTTAGTTACAGTATTTAATAAATGTCATAGTAAATGAGGAACAGTCTTACGTACCACAGTGACAACAATTCATATCCGGGCAGAATTAGATTTCTCAGAGGAACTCTGTGCTAGCCAGGGTAGGCAATTTGCTTTTTAATTTTTACAAAGGTTGCGTGAGGTTTTTACAGACGTGTTCAATTCATATGGGAATAACACAATCACAAAATACATCTGTGATCTCCTCAGGGTAAACCTGCCCCATCTGAAAAGAGCTGATTAGGTGTGTGTGTATGTGTGTGTTCCTGGTAAACCCTACATTATAGGGACAAAATAGGGACCAAAAAGCACACAAATATGGCACTTTCCAGAATCCTTGTCCATTTTTTGGTCCTCATGAGGAAAACAGCTTATGAATTATACTAAGTGATGATTTTTGAAAATGTAAAATGCAGAAAGGTGTCTGTGATGGGTACCGGTAGGTTTAGTGGGGGGTTTGAACACTATATAAATCATTATGTCTATAAACGTCACAATAAATCATGAAGTTTGTCCATGCGTGTGTGTGTGTGTGTGAGAGAGAGAGAGAGAGAGAGAGAGAGAGAGAGAGAGAGAGAGAGAGAGAGAAAGAGAGAGAGACTAAGCAGAAGCTACATTTAAATGTGGGGGCGGTAAGATTTTTGGAGTCATTTAGAAGTCTCCAATACTCATCAAGGCTGCATTTATTTGTAATCAGCACTTTTTAAATTCAATTTAAAGGGATAGTTCACTTTGAAATTAATTTTTGATATGTTTTAGCTTACCTCAAGGGCATCCAATATGTAGGTGTCTTTGTTTCCACAGTATTTTCAATTTTGATATTTTTCGGTCAAACCGTTGTTGTCTATCAGTCATGTAATGGAGGTTAAGGGGGTCCACCTCAAAGAGCATGCACAGAGAAGTCAAAATTAAACATGATTGAATTACTCGTGAATGTAAGTACACATTGATGGCCTAAGACACGAAACGAGCGGTTTGTGTGAGAAAACGAACAGTATTTATATCGTTTTTACCTCGTGCTACCACAGCGATGTCAAACTGATCTGGCACGGGCGCTTCGGTCTGCACTTGCGCCAGAAGTGATAGTTCGCGCGCCTACGTCACTCTTTGTTTATACAGAGATTTCAGAAGTTTTACCTTTCACTAAACATTTAAATATACGGGAAATCGCAATGGAAGACAATTTCGGTATATCTAAATATGTTTACTAAAAGGTAAAACTTCCGAAATCTTCGTGTCAATATTGAGTGACATCACACGCAAGCGATCACTTCCGGTGTAACATTGAACTGATTCAGTTCTGTTCAGTTGGACATTGCACAACTGATTCGGATCACTTGGACGAGATGATATAAATGATATAAATGCTGTTCGTTTTCTCACACAAACCGCTCGTTTCGTGCCTTAGGCCATCAATGTGTACTTACATTTACGAGTCATTAAATCATGTTTAATTTTGACTTCTCTTTGCATGCTCTTTGACGTGGACCCCCATACCTGCATTATATGACTGTCTGGCAGACAACAACGGTTTGACTGAAAAATATAAAAATTGAAAATACTGTGGAAACAAAGACACCTACATCTTGGATGCCCTTGAGGTAAGCTAAAACATATCAAAAATTAATTTCAAAGTGAACTATACCTTTAATGTGTACTTGCTGGAAAAAAAGTATTAATTTCCTTTTTTTTTCTTCTTCTTTTTTTTTCTTTTTTAAATCTTACTGACGCCTAACTAATGGAATTGTCTGTCAATATATTATTTATATACAAAGAAAGCATACATAACATTGATATGAAATAATTTACTTTTACAGTGCTAGCGATGCAGTGAAAGGAGAAGGCCTTCAGGAGGGCGTAGACTGGCTGCAAGGTAAATACACATTGCATTTCTGATTTTCTGTTTGTCTTTTGACTCAAATACTTTTTAAGAGGGGTGTCAAAAGAAATTTACCATTTAAAACGTTCAATGCCATTTGTATTCTTGTGTTCCGTTTCATCCGTAGAACAAATTGCACAGTAAGTACTTGCAGTTGAAATTAGCCGATGTGTTGTGATTTTTTTTTTTTAGTGTATATTTCTAATTGTAATTGTATTATGTTTAACTGCTAGATTTCCCTTTTGGGCTGTATTTATTCTTGCAGATTTTTACATTTCAATTTGGCCTTTTGAGAGAAATTCAATGGCAAATAAACATTTAAAATGTACAACTCAAAGATGAGATACAGCCAAAATTGTGCTAAACTATTTCAGATCCCCTCTCCTTGTTGTTTGAGGCGCATTTGAATATTCAGTCAAGTCAGTAACGATTAAATGAAGTTCACAGACGTCTGTTTTTCTCTACCCAGTAGTTTATCCCAATCAATCCAGCAATTCAGGGCCTCATCCTTATCGGAAACATGTGTATATACAGTTATTAAAATGAATAAAGAATTAAATCATTGTTCTGTTTTTTAATCACTGCCCCCCAACCCCAACTCCCCTCTCCCCTCTCATTAACAGATCAAATCAGAGCGATGAAAACGTAAAATCCTCCTGAAAATTAAAAATTCATGGTCAATGACGGAGCCGGACAAAACCGATCTTCACCTCTGGGCACCTACTGTCTATGCTGACTTTAAAATCAGTTAGATTGGTAGAGTAATACACTGTTTGGCTTTGATTATAGCCATGTTCGCACTATGTATGAACATCTGTTTCAGTTGGTCAGTGGCCAGTTGCATAAACTGCATAAACTATTTTTTTTCTCATGTTTTAAAAATCAGTTACAGTTAATTAGTCTAATTTTTATCCAAATCCAAAAAGTAAGATTGATTACCTGCTAAGACTGAACTACCTGCTAGTTGGTCAGAGTATTTATTAAGACACAATCTTAACATAGTGGCTATACTGTATGTATATATGCAACTGGCCTCTGATGGCAAGTGGTGAGTCGAGACTTTCCTTTTTAAATCTCACCACAAACATTATTCGGAAAGTTGTTTTCTTTTAAAGATGCACATAACTAGTGAAGTTTAACCTATTCGCGCAATGATTGATTGGCAGATTCATAAAAACTGATTTGAATTTACACTAAAAATGGTAATCCATACGGATTTCTGACTACCCCCAAATGAGCGATCAAATCACAAAACATTTTTACCCCATTTATACCTGCAATTATGGTGTGTTCGAGTCCTCCTGAAGTTCGTATTTACAAGTCGAGAAGTCGGGTTTATGAAGTCGGGTGCGTTCAAGTCCCTTTCGTCTTAGGAAGATTACGGCGTCTTAATTAACTACAACAAAAATACAGCAAGGTTTTTAAACTCTACTTCACGAAAATTAAAAACAAAGGATGTAAATTGGGTGTTTTTTGCCTTTTAATTAATGTATGAAACCACTGTAAAATTGATCATTCTATTATATTGTTTAATTACAATACTATTGTATTTTGTGTAGGAAATTAGCTTATTTGTTGTAAATAAAAAAGCCTGACAATGTCACTGCTAATTACCTATAAATATTGTGGCGTTCCACCACTATTCTCACTGACACGTCCCCAATTCGTAAAGATCCCAAGCTTCCCACTCGTATTTACGACTTTGTGGTGACTTTCAACTCATAAATACGAACTTTTTGACATGACTTGAACACGTGCTGACCACTTTGGATCACCTGAGATATGATATTTTTAAGTGTAAAGTGGTCTGACAATTCGTCAAAGGTCATTGCGCCTTCTTTCTTGATGAATTTTCTTTCATAAATATTCCACGACAATATAATATGCAATAAATTTGTGCATCAAATTTGAAACTTTAAATACTTACACTACACTTCTTGGCTGCTAATGCTAGACTAATTCTGCTGAGAAACGTACTGTTTCTCAGACAGAAAAGTAGAGTGGCTAATATTTTATATCGTAGTTATGTTTGTTTATCAATAGATATAAAACATTCCTGTGCGGTGTTGCATTCAGTGTTGCTCTGGAATGTAAAATGGTGAAAGCTTGTTACTGTAGTAATGTATCGCAGTGCTTTGTCACTATTTTGCTTTGATTTTCATGCATTGCATACAGTTGCCTACAATGGACAGTGTTTTTTTTTTTTTTTCCTCAGAAAGGTTGACACTTCAAACCGTCACAAAGGAAACATTCCCTCTTTTTTCTGGAGTTATTTATTTTTCAATATTATTATATTTCTCGAGTATATGTAAATTTAATGTTGCTGCATGTCCTGTGTTTTGTCTAGATGATACATTTTCACCAAATAATTTATTTTCTAAACATTTGACTGATTTAGAAATGTTTTTTTTTTTTTTCTTGCTGTTTTTATTCATCATTAAGGGATCTTGTAATAAAATGTTTAAAGAATAAACTGAAACTCTGGGGCTTAGCATCTGTATGAAGGGAGTCTCTCTCTGTCTATTTAACTCTCTCTTATAATTTCTTTTTAGTAGTCAACTGACCAGTCAATACCAGTGTGGCACAGGAGCTTCATCCTTCTTTCTCTTTAAATAATCAGTCTGGCCAGAGCTCTTTGAGTCTGAACAGTGTGAGGGACAGCTGTTATAGGATGGCTGAACCATGTCCATGATTACAGCTGTGGAAAATCCAATGCCCTTGCTCATTAAAACCACAGCATCAGCACAGATATGTAGGCTACTGAAAATGGCAGCATCTCATCTAACCATAAAGCCATCTGCCGTTTTAATGGAATCTCACATTTATGTCTTTTCCAGTCACTGAAATACTAAAGTGCTGCCAAGATGGTGTTGTGTTGTCATTAGAGACTTCAGCTGGAGTTTCATCTCATTTAATTATGTTTATGAGGATGACTTAAGCGTCACCAACCGCGAGTGTGATATTACTGTGGTGCCAGTAAATAGGGACAGCTCCAGAGACAGTCTGTGCAGATCCCAGAGAAGAAGTGACAGCAGATATAAAACACAGAGCTTCCGTGCACAGAGTCAGATCGTCTTGTTTAGCCATGCGTAACAGACGTGACGCTGATGCGGGACCCTGTAAGTGCCCGTTGCTCTCCACTTTCCATCTCTCTGTGTACACACCGGGTTTTCTCCGCTGCTCCAGCTACGGTCCCTGAACAGAAGGCTCTAGTTTCTTTCTTTCTACCGCTAGGTGGCAGCATCAGTCTTCTCTGTAATTCACTTTTGAAAGCCACAACAGGTAGTTAAGCAAGTGCTGAAATATACACAATATAAATGAATTAAACTTCATAATTTTTTTTTTCTTTTAATAATTAAGTTAATGTTTTGTTGTTGTTGTTTTTTTTTTTTTTTTTTTTTTTTCACAAATATATCATCCGAGTTGCATTTCAAAGATCATACATTTTGATTTTATCTCATCAATGAACATTGTAGATTAGGCCTAAGTATACAATTTTACATGTAATATAGCCTATATATATTGTATTGCTGTTTCTTATTATTATTGCCGACCGTTCTGTCAAATCTGCTGTTTATTTGTCCTTGAAAAACTACATGTTCATCTCTCGGCGACACACTTCAAAGAACACGAAACAGATGTGAAGTATGCTCATTAGCTGAGCAAAATCTGCACACCATGACTGGTCCCATGCACAAGGGATCTAGAAGAACACAGAGTAATTCCAGATAAACATTTTAAGACGTTTTAAAAAGCATATAGTCCTCCTCTGTACACTGTAAAAAAATAAATTTAAAAAGTATTTTTGGTTTAAAAAAAGGTAAGTACAAAAAGTAACCTGGTTGCCTTAATTTTGTGTTCATTGAAAATAAAAATAAAAAGAATGGGTTAATACAATTGAGATTAGTTTGATCTAGAGAAACTCAAAATATTATGTTATCTGAACCACATAAATTGAGTTAAGTTGAAAAGGTTGATTTGAAAGAAAAAAAATGAAAAAGAATTGTGATAAATCGTGATATATATATATATATATATATATATATATATATATATATATATATATAAACTAACTTTTCTCTTGCACTTTTTAAAACGTACACATAACTTTTACTGGAAAAAAAAAAAAAAAAAATGCCAGGTCTAAAAAACCTGTGCCACATTTGCTGTTGAAAACTGCTGAGGGATCTTGACCAGGCCTTTTCTAAACTACAAAGAACTTCGACATCTGCACAGGAAGTGTAGTGTCTGCTTATAATTGGGACTCACTTGGCAAGCTGTCAAAATGTTACAAGTTAAATTAGTCGACTTGTCTGATATAGGCAAGGTAGAACATATCCGGCTTCTTCTTTTTTTCCATTAAATTGGCTCGTTTGGGGAGTTGCATTCTCTCTTTTAAGAAAGCTAACAGATTCTTATTTCTCAAAGAAATGAATATGATTTTATTTAGAAATGCCGGTGGAACTGTCAAACATGCAGAGGCGCAATTAGCATCTAAAAAGTCTCGAATTCCTGGAGATTAATTTGCGAAAAGCCTGTCCTCAGGAAGTAATGTCTAGTGTATATTACAGCTCTCATGACCAAACTGGATAGCCTACCACAAAAACATGAATGTTAATAGAAATCTTTGCTTTGGCTTAGTAAGGTGATTTTGCGTTTCCTTAATTATTTTTTTATTTAGCCTTTGTTTGGTAACACTTTATTTCGATAGTCCACTTTGGACTAAATGTTATCTAGCTTTAATGTAAAAACAAAGGGTTCCATTTTATTTTGACAGTCCACTTCAGACATTCAACTATAAGTAACTTTGTAACTTTTTTTTTAACTTGAAAAAAATGAAAATATGTGTATACAGACATGCATATATATATATAACATTAAAATTAAAATAACAGATTTATACAGTCATGTACTTCACAACACAATAAATTAATTTAAATGAGAAATTCCCACGTTCAAAAAGGAGTAGGGAGAAGTTCGAACTTTTCAAGTCCCACCCCCTATCTCTATCTTTATCCTTTAATTAAATACAAAACAAATGTAAGCTTCTCATTCATTTCCATCTATCTATGACAAAAAATAAAAATAAACACCTCCATACTAGACTTAATATGTAGACCAAAGAACCTCAGAGCACACTCAAAAGAGTAAAACAGGCCTAAAGTATTAATAATTTGAATGGGTAGCTACTTGTAAAAATCTCTACGAAACAAAATTAACAAAGATGTACTTTTATTAATGCTTTATTAAAACATGTTAGCCTCACTGTCAGAAAAAAAGGTACAAAAACTGTCACTGGGGCGGTACATTTTCAAAAAGGTACACTTTTGTAAAGGGTGCATATTGGTACCATATTTACCATGATGGTACCAATATGCACCCTTTAGGTACAAAAGTGTACCGTGAAGGTACCAATATGCACCATTTAGGTACAAAAGTGTACCTTTTGAAAAGGTACCGCCCCAGTGACAGCTTTCGTACCTTTTTTTTCTGAGAGTGTAGCTATGCAACGTATAAAAACGCACAATTGCGTTGGATTACAGTCGTATTCAACGTTATTTGGTGTGCCAGTGCTGTTCAGTTTGACTATACACACCCTCATGACCTTTCTATTTTTGTCTACGCAATATACAGTATACTTGAATTTGGAGAGTTTGGGTGGCGCGTCTAAGCCCTGGCGCGAGGTTCAGCACTCTGGACAGCGCCTGACCTGCTGCTGCTGAGAGAGAGAGAGAGAGAGAGAGAGAGAGAGAGAGAGAGAGAGAGAGAGAGAGAGAGAGAGAGAGAGAGAGAGAGAGAGAGAGAGAGAGAGAGAGAGAGAGAGAGAGAGAGAGAGAGAGAGAGAGAGAGAGAGAGAGAGAGAGAGAGAGAGAGAGAGAGAGAGAGAGATAGAGAGAGAGAGAGAGAGAGAGAGAGAGAGAGAGAGAGAGAGAGAGAGAGAGAGAGAGAGAGAGAGAGAGAGAGAGAGAGAGAGACTGTCTCCAAACACCAGTCAAGAAAAACATGAATGGAACCGATTTCACTGCTCTTGATTTACAGCTGTTTCCCCCGTCTTGCGATTTCCAGTTGACTTTAGAACCTCCTGTGACGCGCGGCTCGTTTGCGCGACCTGACATCTTAATTCACAAATAGCCCTCATTCACATCTCTCTGACGTTCACCGACCCTCTGACGAAACCTGCTCTTATAAGATTCACAGTAAGTTTGGCTCACTCTGAAATGTGCGGTACCGCTCCTCTCCTGAGGCGACAGTTGGGCTCTTTTCGCACTCTTGGTGGCAGTTGAGCGGCTGATTCACAAAGGTGAGGCACTTTTCTTGTGATGTTCAATGATGAAATATTTGTCATTTCCCCCACCTAAACAAGAAACATGACATCTATTAATTTAGCATGCAATGTAACAAAGCTTGGAGTGACTGAAATAGCCTGCTGATTTAGATTGTTAAGAGATGATATGCTACGCATTCCAAATCTTCTGTGCAACAACAGTTGATGCAAAATATTTCTGAATCCTGATCTTCTTTGTATTGAGAAGCAAAATAGACTTTTTCTCTCTCTCTCTCTCTCTTCTTATGCATCTCTTTAGGTCTCTTTTCCTTAGGTCTCAATGCATTTCGGTTCTTTAGAAATACAACGACTTTAGCAGAGAGAAGATGAACATCCATGTGGAGGGGTTGGTGGCGATTGTCATCTTCTACCTGCTGATCCTTGTAGTGGGAATCTGGGCAGCATGGAAAAACAAGAATTCTGGCGTGATGGAGGGAACTGATCGCAGTGAGATTATTATGGTCGGCGGAAGGGATATTGGATTATTTGTCGGTGCATTTACCATGACTGGTGAGTTTCAGAAAGAACTGGACAGAAAAGCCTTTTACTTTATAGCCTTGCCCAAATGCGATATAACCTGACTGACGTTTTATTTTTACATTCTTCAGTTTAGTGATTTAGTAACAAAAATATTCTGTCTTTATTAAAAAGTTACCTTGATGTCTTTCTACATTAAAGTTGACAGGCGGAATAAATGATTGAGAGACAAATTAACCATATAGTTATAAATCGCGTAGCCTGTTGTAAGAGTGATAAAAAAGGGGGGAGGGGTGGGACAAATTCTGAAATGTCTAGGCCTAAATTAAATGTACATTATGATATATACATGCGTAGTGTTATGTAATTATTTAATATCTGCACATATACACATCCAGATGGATAGATAGTATATATATAGAGAGAGAGAGAGAGAGAGCAATATTTTTTCAAAACCATTTTTTTTTTTTAATCCTCTTTTATTCCAGCAACTTGGGTCGGAGGTGGTTATATCAACGGCACTGCAGAGAATGTTTATCTTCCCGGGTACGGCTTGGCATGGGCACAGGCTCCCTTTGGATACGCACTCAGCCTTGTCTTGGGTATGTTATGTTAATGCAGCTTTGATAAGCGATGACAGGCTTTTTTCAGAGTTAACATGCAACTAATAACATATCTGTCAAACATATAATTTCTATGAATTCGATTCATGTCAAGGTGGCCTTTTCTTTGCTAAACCCATGCGCTCGCGGGGTTACGTCACCATGCTTGACCCCTTCCAGCAACTGTATGGAAAAAGGATGGGCGGTCTGCTATTCATCCCTGCTCTAATGGGGGAAATGTTCTGGTCAGGCGCCATCTTATCTGCCCTTGGTAAGAATAGAGAGGGAAATTATTTCTTATGCCGACCTTTTTCTCAAGCAATCAGTAGTTTTTGCAAGCTCTACCATAATTGTACAAATTGTATAA
The DNA here is from genome assembly GCF_016745375.1 of Pimephales promelas. Next base: position 2,248,207 of record NW_024121555.1, read on the forward strand.
ATACATTGTAAATACTACGTAATGAAAAAATATCTTTCTTTATGTCACAGGGGCCACACTAAGTGTGATCATTGACATCGACATCAATATGTCTGTGATTATTTCGGCTCTTATTGCCATTTTCTACACGCTGGTTGGAGGACTCTACTCAGTGGCCTACACTGATGTTGTCCAGCTCTTCTGCATTTTTTTAGGACTGGTAAGGATTCACAGAGCCACACGTTGAAGTCATCGCAGTGATGTCATTTTCCCCTTAATTCAAGTCCGCATGTCTTCAGCAGCATATAACACTGTGATTGATCAAAGTGACTGTCAGCTATATGCAGTTTTGAAAGTAACGACTCATCAATCACTTTTCGTAGATACTAAGTTTTTTTTTTTTTTTGCATTATTAATTGAATAGCTATTGCATTGCTATAATAATTTTAATTAAATTTAGAAATGTTTAAAAAAATGAATTGAATTTCACAAATTTTAAAAAAATGTGTAATGCAAAAAATCGTATCTATTTTATTTTGCACTTGCACAAGCTACACATTAAGTTCAATATGATGTGTTACAGTGTTATAGAGAGTCTATTACATGATAATAGAGTGGAAAATGTTCTCTTCGTAGTGGGTGAGCGTCCCTTTTGCACTCTCAAACCCAGCTGTGTCTGACATCGGAGTGACAGCAGTGAAGCAGCTCCATGCTAATCAGACTGCATGGCTCGGGAAGATAGACAGCGCTGACAAATGGATGTGGGCTGACAACTTCTGCCTCCTGGTGAGTGGACAACTCACTGTAGCATGATGGAATGGAGACACAATCATTTTGCCAATGGATAATTGTTGATTCTGAAGGGCCAAACCTAATTTCTCACTTTATTGAACAATGCAATCATTCGTAGGGAGGAAAACTAAATCAGACCAACACAAAAACACTTGATGTTATGGATCTGTATCATGATGTCTGGTGTCTGTATTTACAATGACATTTCTGTTTTTAGATGTTGGGGGGGATTCCCTGGCAGGTGTATTTTCAAAGGGTTCTTTCTGCCTCTTCAGCTACCTATGCTCAAGTCCTCTCATTCCTGGCTGCCTTTGGATGTATCATCATGGCTATTCCCTCCGTCCTGATCGGAGCTATAGGGGCTTCCACAGGTAAGACATTTGAAAAGGGAAAAACTTTTTGGATCTTACTAAGTCAGAAATCGTTCCTTTAAACAGACAATACAAAAGTGCTCTTAATTACGCACTTATTCTGTTGTTTTTTCTCCAACATAACATGCCACATACTGTACCCTCGCCCTGAATAATTATTCACAGCTCATCCAAATTAAAAATGTTCATCAAAGCATTTTTCATATTCTTTCCTGTACATAATGTTTCCTTGTCCTAAAGCCATTTTCGCTTTGAGCATGTACTGTATTTAGTACATACCGTCAGTAATTCTAATTATGTAATCACTTTTTTCTCATTATTGAGGGAAACAGTCTGATTTGCTATGGTGTGTCATGGGAGGTGTTCCCCAGGCTGTATCAGCCCTGGGTGGAAACCATGTTCCCTTCAGATCACTAAAGAAATGAGTAAATAACAACAGCTGGTCTCCATCATACATTATTAACAGATTATCCATTTAACGATGTGAACCCTGTAAATATTACATCTGAGGGAGACACACAGCACCCAGATTTAATCAACAGACTTTCAGCATCAAAGACACAGCCAGTCACTTAAATTACTTAACTTATTGGGAATAACAGTCTAATCAGGCTCAAGGCGTGTTGCTTTTGGATTGAAAGTAAAAAGAATTTGAAATAGAATATATATATATACACTCTAAAAAATGCTGGGTTGTTTTAACCCAACTTTGGGTCAAATATGGACTAACCCAGCCATTGGGTTAAATTTTTACATTACGTTTTTGACCCAACATTTCGGGTTTGTCCATATTTGACCCAAAATTGGGTTAAAACAACCCAGCATTTTTTAGAGTGTATATATATATATATATATATATATATATATATATATATATATATATATACTACATCCTTTGTGTAATATATACACTCTAAAAACATGCTGGGTTGTTTTAACCCAATTTTGGGTAAAATATGGACAAACCCAGCCATTGGGTAAAAAATGTAATTTAAAAATGTAACCCAATGGCTGGGTTTGTACATATTTTACCCAGAATTGGGTTAAAACAACCCAGCATTTTTTAGAGTGTATATAGTATGTATGTTCTATCCCCACAGATTGGAACCAAACATCCTACGGGCCAATTCCTCCCATGCAGAAGGACCAGTCCGACATGATCTTACCGATCGTGCTACAGCACCTGTGCCCAGCCTATATCTCCTTTTTTGGTCTGGGGGCAGTTTCTGCCGCAGTGATGTCATCCGCTGACTCATCCATCTTATCAGCCAGCTCCATGTTCGCAAGGAACATCTACCAGCTCGCATTCCGGCAATCGGTGAGAGCCAGTCTAATTTAATTCTATGCAAAGTCATTCACTCCAAAAAAAATAAAAAATAAATCCAGTGCAAATATCTAAATAATTTTAACTCAAGATCTATTTACTCGTGAAGCTAAATCAAAATTAAGTGAGTGTATACTTACAGTTCACGTTGTTTCAAGCCAGTATGATCACACAAAAGAAGATATTTTGAAGAATGTCCGTAACCATGAACCCCATTGACTTCCATGGTATTTTTTTTTTTCCTTCAGTGGAAGTCAATGGGTTACATTAACTGACTGGTTTCTTGTGTTCAGCACAAGAAAGTAATTAATACAGGTTTGAAACAACTTGAGGGTGAGTAAATAATGACAGAGTTATTTTTTTAGGTGAACTATTCCTTTAAGAAAAACTAAAACATTTTATTAAGATTTTTAAGAAAAACCTCTTTTCATACCTATTTTTTTTCTTTTTTTAATAGTCATTTTATGTTTAGAAAACCACCTTATATTTTAAGTCATTTTGCTTCTTAAGTAAATGTATCTTTACTTTTAAGAAAAGTGTGAGAAAATAGGGCACTATATACTTTGTTAATAAGAAGAAACTTCCCGTATTGATTTTTTGCATTGTATTGTGTTTTAGTGTTAAAGGAAATGTCCCAAAAACTTAACGGATAATGTATTAGCAGAAATTACCAATACCTTTTCCAATTTTTCCACATTTTTTTTTATCTTACAGTGTTGTTTTAATAATATTTAAATATTTGTTATTGAAAACATGACAGAAATAATGAGCAAGAAAATATCACTTTCACTGTCAGAATAACTGACTTCTCCAAAAAAAATGATAAATATGCATACTAATGCAGGAATAAGGTAATTGAAAGGATTGGTCACTCAATACTATTAACAGTGATAATAATAACAATCGGTCATCATTTACCCATGTTGTTCAAAAACTGTGTGACTTTCATTCTTTTGCGACACACAAAAGAAGATACTGCATAATGTCTTATCAGTTGTTGTCCACAAAATGAAAGTCAATGGCATCCAAAACAAAGTTTTAATGTTTGGATTCTGAATGGAGAAAAAAAGATTCAATATCAATTGATTCAAAGCTACATATTAATCAACTTCATCAAATATAAATGTGTAGTTTTCTCAGTTATCATTTTATTTCCCCTCTAACTCTCGCCTCATCTTTGTACTGACCTCAAGGCTTCCGACCGTGAGATCGTGTGGGTCATGCGGATCACTATTTTTGTGTTCGGGGCTCTAGCGACGGCCATGGCTCTCCTGTCTGGGACTGTCTACGGTTTATGGTACCTGAGCTCTGACCTGGTGTACGTCATCATCTTCCCCCAACTCATCTGTGTTCTTTTTGTCCGTGGCACAAACACCTATGGCGCGGTGGCTGGATACGTCTTTGGAATGATCCTGCGCATTGGCGGAGGGGAACCTTATCTCAAACTGCCTCCGTTCATCTACTACCCCGGATGGACCATTGAGGAGAAGGTCCATCATGTGACCAATGAGGTGGAATACCTGGTGTTGCAAAGGTTTCCCTTTAAGACAGTTTCCATGCTGGCCTCGTTCCTAAGCAACGTGGTCGTCTCACACCTGTTTAAGTTCCTGTTTGAGAATGGCACGTTGTCAGCTAAATATGATTTCTTGGATGCAGTGGTGGCCAAGCACAGTGCTGAAATAATGGACAAGACCACATTGGTGAACAGGAACATCATTGGACTGAATGAAATGGCCCCAGTCAAGCCAAGACTTAGTGTTACTTTAGCTGCTACCTTCGCCAGGAAAGAAACCCTGACTGAAGAGGAAGACTCCAGCCCAGAGTCACCAAGTCATGAGAACGAGTAAAGGTTTTATGGTCGATCCTGAGACGCTCCATAATGTGAAGGACTGCTTCACACAATAAGTAAAGAAATATCAGATTCGAATTACATAATTAATTCACTTCACATCATTTTCAATTTTCTGGAATTGCCATCACTTCTTTCAGAAGGGAATTGAATAGCAACTGAAAATGCGAAAAGAGAGGAGAAAACAGCAGAGATTCATGTGGTGTGAGTAATATTAGGAAAAATTTGACTCGATGGTTTTACTTACCCTGAGAAGCTCTCCGACTCCTGTTGGTATGTACAAACCTGAGTGACTCTCCTTTTCCCTTTAAAAGAAAATGTTGAGATACTGTGATAATCCTGGGGAACTCAAAATATTAAAAGGAACTGTTCACCCAATAATGTTCTGTCATCATTTTCTCAGTGTCGCTGTAAGCGTACAGACTTTATTTCTTATGTGGAACACAGACAAATGGCTCAGTGGTCATACAATTAAAGTCAGTGGGCTGTTTTTGTCCCTATTTGGGGGTGGGGGATGGTGTTCCAGTATTGAAAGTGAAAAAATGATGACAACATTTTAATTTTTGCTAGAAATATTCCTTTAATTCCAGTGAGACTGGACACAGATCAGTCCAGATAAAAAAAATCAAAATAAATGTAACAGTGATTATAATATTTCAAATTATAGCTATATACGAGTAAATAATAGGTGTATAAGTCCATGTTTCATGCCATTATGTACGTCAAACTCCCATTCTAGATATTAGCGCAGATTATCCTATCGTCCTATCATAAATGTAGCTAAACAGTTATAATGCTGTTCCATAAGTACAAAATTATATAACAAGTGGTGTGCTTCCCATCTACAAAATACCTTTAACAACTGTGACGTGCACATATGGCAAATGTCTTTTTCATGTTCATAATGCAATATTAAGATAAACAAGGAACATGGAAATATGTATATAATATAATCTTTCAATCGCCTTAACTATGGATTAAATGGAGGTAATTGGACATTATGCAAAGCCGGTTCGTCACTTTGTTGTACTTGAAAATGAATGTAGCTGCAAATGATTTACCAGATGTAATAATAACCTCCGAGGTCTGTGCTGTGTTATATTTTGTGATTTGATGTCAAAAGAAGTCGTTGTACCTGGTTCCAGGATGAGCCAGCTGCTGTGTTATTTTGTTGGCTTTAGCAATACAGAAATTTGTGTGATGTGTGTATTTATATTCCAATGAATATAACTGTCCAGTATTCCACAGATGTAAAGTATCACTTTACTGTTCTATATACAAATATATATATATATTATTTATTTATTTGAATTGGTCGGAGCCAGCTTCACAAATCTATATTTATTTATTTATTAATTGTGGCCTAGATTAAACATAGGATTATTAAAAGACAATAAATTGTATTGTTAAGACTTTCATAGTTGTCTATTATTACTTTGTAAGTAATACAGTCCACAAAAAAAAAAAAAAAAATTGTATTTAAATGCGTTATGTTTATTCCCGTTTGTGGCACCAAACCCATTTTCTAAGTCTTTTCGCCTGCCAAAAAGGTCTGCGGACTGCTGTAGGATATGTGGGTGATTACGAAAATGCGTGTCTGAAAATGTGAAAATTTATGACGTTAACTACTTCCAATGTCACTGTTAAGAGACGGCACTCTAAAAATAGCCAGTTCGTTATTTACATTACTCTAAGTGCTCTGCTGGTCTCAGTGGGGCGGGGCAGGGGAGGGAAGTAAAGGCGGGGGTTGGGCCGGGTCTCTTATGCGTCTTTTCATACACTGCGTCAATGTCCTGGGGGTGGACGATGACGCTGTTTTCGCCCCACCCAACCGTGTCCCGAGCTTGTCCTCCATTTTGTCCTTGCTGTCCAAAATTTAATCCCATTACATCGTCAAGGCTGGATATGCCAGAGATCTCATTCACAAAAGAACAGTGAAGAGCACTTGTGGTGATTAATAATGACCGCAATGGGGCGGTACTATTAGCTTTGCCAAAAGTCAAGCCATTTTTATCCTTCCGACTGATGAGGTGTTTGTGGCCATCTTAAGTGTCTGGAAAGAACTCAAAGACTACTTACTCGCCAAATAACACAGTTTGAACACTGTGTTATTTGGCGAGTAAGTAGTCTTTGAGTTAGCACTTTAGTCATATCCAGATTTCTTCTGTGCTTAATACTTAATACTCACCAGAGATATTCATTTTTTTTTTATCACTAGCTTACTTCATATGTGGGCGGACTCTGGTTTTCTTGGTGATTACGTGTCTGCTCACAAATCAGTAATGAAATACTTGAGGTTGAAGAATCTCAGCTGAAATATGGTACATCTAATTGAATCAGCCTAAGTGAGGGACATTTGTCCTGCATGCTTCAATCGATCAAATCTCCCACAACGACGGTTAGAAGCACAGCCTGTGACAGAAGCTAGCAGGCAGCGTTCATTTGTATTCACGACCTTCATTATTTATTTGAACAATTTCCTTTACTGCAAATCAGCAACGGATACAGATCATGTTGTCCCAACTACACCCAGTGAGAATTTCCTATCCTCTCTATTCTTTATTAAGTGGCTATAAAGTCCCCATTGTGCCATATAAGACAATCTGAGGACATGCCTCCTCTGCACTTCTCTTAATGCCAGGGTCTTCATGTATCTGTCAAGAAATCATCTTCCTATTGAAGGAGGCAGGTGTAATTAGATTGGCTCTCATTAAACCTAGGGGAATAATTGGGCATGCTGGGAAATATAGTTCTAGGCCTTACCAGAAGACAGTTGGTATAATGTAATGAGAAAGATAAGAGACTACAGAAGAGGTAAAATATCAGCAAAGAATGGCTAACTTTTTGACTATCATGAACAGCAATAGACAATTTGAGCACTGAAAGAAAATGTACTGTATATTTAAGTAAAAATAAAAGACTTGGTAACGCTTTATTGTACAATCTCCTTTTTACACGTTACAAGTACTTTCTATATTAATAAAAGTAAGTAATGCATAATTACAAGTAACTAACCCAAACCATAAACCTATAATACATTGCAGTATTAAAAAAGGAACGTAATATTGCTCATAATAATTACTTATTTGTGTAATTATACTGACATAAGAACACTTTAAAATTAATTGTAATCAAATATTTTTGTATTTAAGTGACAATAAAAAATAATGATAAATAAGTTTCTCATCTAAACTCATCCATGAAACTTTCAGAAATGCCAGACAATTTTTTCGCATTAAAATCAACCTTTCTGAAAACTTTTTGAATTTTGATGTTAAATTATTATGGTGAATAGTGTTATCAAAATGCACTGACTTTATGCACTATTTACATGTGGTTGGGAGCAGACATAAAAAAAAAATGTTTGTACTAAATTTTGAAAATGAGAAACATTTCATTAGTCCAAAAATTATGTCAGAAATTTGCAGAGACACACACACACAAAATAATTCGGTTCATGTTTCATGAATGTAACATTGATATCTTTCTAAGTTAGGGAGGGGGTGACACTGATATAACCATTTAAAAAAAGAAGAAGAAAAAACATGCTGTTTGTGGAGAATGCTTCTCCTCTCAATATTCTCACCCTCAAGATCTGTAATGTCATCCATGTTTTATATGGGTGCATCCTGTTCCGGCAAGCCAAACATCCTCCTTTTTCCCACTCGCTCTTTCTCTTTTTCGACAGCAAAGTCATCGGTGGTGACAAGGAGAGACCCTTTTTTTTATTTCTTCTTTTATTTTTGACATGGAGTGACTAGAACAAGTGACCCTGAGGGCGCATCAGTATCAGACGTGACTGTCAGCGATAGAAGCATCTGCTTTGTGTTCTGCTGGCCACACTGCACTATTAAAAAAAAGAAAAACCAAGTGGAGTAGATCTTGTAAAATCAAAGTCAATCATTAGCTTTCCAATAGTCTTGGTCACTTAGCTGGTGCATTCAGATCAGTTCAAACAGGTTGATGTCCCTGATTTGAAGGATCAATATCTGAAACAGCGGCTATGAATTTAAAGGACCCAGAGGAGGAATCCAGGCATTAAAGTGTATTACTCCTTAGGGATCACTTTATTGACTTCTACTTCCCTCTCTCCCTCCATGTCTCTCCACTTGCAAATCTTTGCCAACCAAACTATTGTATGATAAAACCCGTCACAACCTCTTCCGCTGTCAGTCTGATGATGCAGTTTCTCAGTCACGTAATCTTTTCACCAGTCCTCCCTGCGGGCAATCACATGGGACTGTCCTACATGAATTGTGTTACATAAGACACCAACAAAAATGTCACGGACACTCTTTCACAAATGGTTAATGTCTTAATGGTTGCATAATACTTTGATGATTATTTCTTTCTTTATAAAGGGTTATTTAATTGCATAATAAAATTGTATCATATATATAGAACATTTTAGGGGTTCCCTTCATGGAATCATTTTATGGATTTAGTTTTCTTTTAACTCATTTATTTTCATTTTGAAGAATCTGACAAAATTCTTTAAGATTCTATATTGCCATTGTTCAAGATTTCTTCTTTTCCACACAAGAAAGAAAGTCAAGTAGGTCTGGAACAACATGGGGGTGAGTAATTGAAGTTTATTTATTGGATAAGCTAACGTTTTAAAACATTAAGTAGTATGTCATCATCCTTTATTAAAACTTTAATTAGATCAGTTATCCAATTAAATATGGCATCTATTCTGACTACGTCTACTAAAATCAACTTGGTGAATGACAATTATGTAGATTATATGTTTCGGACTACAATTAATAGACATTGATAACAGTGTACAATATGAACAGTTTTTTTTTTATAGTCTATGTTAGGGATATAATAGTTTTTTTTTAATGTTGTTTATGGCATTTAAATCATATTTAAGTGAACACAGTGTTGATAACCCAAATCTTTATGATGCAGCACATTCCTTCCATCTCTGACGTGAAAGTGTATTATCTCATCTCTTTCTTTTACTCTCAGCCAGCAGGGCGACTCAGGACTATTTATGTGTTCCTTAAGTGATGGCCTTGGTAATGTAATTGCTAGACATCTAATTGAAAAAATGGAGGCAGCCAAAGAGAGAGAAGGGGTGGAGGGTAATAGGGAGGGAAAACAAAGAAAGAAAGGGGGATGGAGGGATAAGAGAAAGAGGGACTAATGTACCAAGATAGAAAGCGAGGGCAAGTTAGACAAATACACACACACACACACACACTGACAGAGACACATACCACCGGCTCTATTTCTCTCAGTCAGTCTCATTGGTTCTAGATTAGATGAGTGGACCTTTATCTCATCCCCTTTAGCAAAGTCAATAATTGCAGTGTGTGAGACGTTCAGCGTGACACAGTCCCCGCAGTACATTGTAGAGAAATGAGACAGGGTCAATTCCACAATGCTCAGCTATGGCCTCAGAGAAACAGAAACTGACACTAGATAAGAGCCATTTAGTTTAGCTGAATGAACCTGATTTATCAAAATCTTGTGTACTTGTTAAAATCATAATGACACTGAACTGGTGTGTTTGATTAAAGGAGAACTCCGGTGCAAAATGAACCTTTGGTCTAATAAAACATCAGTGCCTAGTCAACTGTTCTCTGAGATTTGTTTTCATGATAATCGAATGTAAAGAGTTTTATCTCTAAAAACTGTTTAGTGTATAACTCTAGTAATGGGGGCATTAAATGAAATCGCCAGTTTATACCACTAACAAGGCTCAAATAGCCCCACACTAACACAGTAACATAATGAGGGTCCATACATCCAAAACGAAGCATTGAGAACTTTGTAAGTGTGCAGACCGTTTAATAAGAAGATACTTTATAAAGACAGTTCACTTTGTGTATACAGACAGAAGCCATCTTAGAAAATAGTCTTGATAAGTCGATCCCCAAAAGCCGTTCATAATATAGTTCAGAAGTTTGCAGAACTTACTTGTTCACAGTTCAGGTCACTCAGCAAGATGTATGTGGTTTGACTTGTCGTGACTATTTTCTTTTCAACCAGTTTTTTCAGCCTTACAGCTCCCTCCTTGACCCCTGTGGATCAAATTCAGATGAGAACTTATGGGGTCAGTAAGGTTTTTGGCGTAATCCTTGGTGTAACTCAAAAATTTTCTTTGGAATGTCAGCATCTGTAGAAGTTTAGAGTGCTGTGTCAACACCTGGTCTCTCCAGGTGCATGTAGCTTGAGTCCAGCAGGTGGATGAAGGCGTTCATGTTTTCTTTCTGTGATGTGAACAAGGTTCATAGAGTCAATCTGTGTGAGACAGGTGTAGTTATGGAGGTGTGTAATCAATGTTCAAGTCTAGGAGATGGGTGGAATCTGCTCTATAACAATTGTGTTGCAAATTTAGTTCCAGTTCTATACTGGTAGGCCATGCTAAGGGAGTGATGTGCTATTGTGAGATGTAAATGGCCTCTTGAATTGTCTCAGGTTATGTTATAACAATCGTGAGGTCTGGCCCGTCTTGGGATCTGTCCTCCGAGGAATTGCAGAAGTAAACCTTAAAGCTACTCTTGCTACTCTTGAGACAGCCTTTGCTCCAACCCATCCTGCAGGAAGGAAAGCACGGCTCTGATCGAGCAAGTTCGGGGAACCAGTTCGGGTGCCTCGTAGAGGGGGCTCTAGCGGAAGTGATGGTGTCAACTACCTCTGTAGCAGCCCATTCTCACTCCTAAGGCGTCACCTAGCTGACGCCTTGGGAAGCATTTGGACATGCTTCAATATCTGACGCTTTAGGTGCCCTTTAGCGTCAGTTAGATGACGCCCTAGGATCGCGTGTACCCTACCCCCACCCCACACCTAAACCTAACCGCGTCCTCTAACTGACGCTTTCCTTTAGCGTCAGTTAGATGACACCGTAGGATCGCGTCATGTAAGTGACGCTAAAGGGCGCCTAAAACATCAAATATTGAAGCATGGTCAAAGGTGACGCCTTTGGGTGAGAATGCGTTGTCTGTAGGTAGGTCACCTAGAACCTCTGCGTCCTATCCAGGGACCAGACATGGAGTTTCCAGAGGTCTAGACGCGGGTGCCATAGAGTGCCCCGTCTCTGAGAGAGCAGGTCCTCTCTCAGAGCAATGGGCCAAGAAGGGGCTGTCGCTGTCGCACTAGTTCGGGGAACTAGGTCCGGTTGGGCCAGTACGGCACAACTAACAAGACCTGCTCCTTGTCCTCCCTGACCTTGCACAAGGTCTGTGCAAGAAGGTTCACTGGAGGAAAAGCATATTTGCGTAGGCCCGGGGGCCAGCTGTGTGCCAAGTCATCCGTGTCGTGGAACCTCTCGGTCAGGGTCCCAGACACCATGCAAGTGGGACCAACGGCACCATAGACGTACCCTGGGTGGTGGTGCAACACATACCTGCTTCCGTCCAAGGGCAGAGTGAGTGTGCGGAGGCGTCAGTGCGTCCGGAACACAGACACTGCTGCTCACTGGCGATGAAAGAGGGGCTTGAGGGTGACAAGGCATAGCGTCATCGACCACCAAGCGGTCCCTCTTGGGACCCAGAGGTTTCAGAAATTGCTTTTTTGCTGAAAATGTGGTGACCAATGGCCCGTGGGTCAGTGGCGGAACAGAAAGAAAAGGAAACAAAAGATTCTCTGCCCGGCCCTCCAGTGGGGGAAGGAGCAGTGCCTTCACCACCTCCTGAAGAGCAACTTGATCCACCTCTGGGTCGCCCGTCTCAGGGTCGTTTGCACCTGCTCTTGCCTCCTGGTTTGGCAGCGGCCTGGACGGGCGTGGTTGACTTCCCGCGGCCTGCTCCACGCTGAGGCCTGGATGGTGGCTGCTGCTGCTGAGGCTTAGCGGGAGCGAAGGACGCCACAGGAGGTCAACCTCGGCGATGAGTGGACGGAGACGGGTGGGAGTAGTAGCGTTCCGCCGAGGCAGGATGTGTCGGATGGTCTCTGTCTGCTTCTGGGCGGCTGAGAACTGTTGGGCAAAGCTCTCGACCACATAGCCGATTAACCCAACCTGGGAGAGAGGGGCATCCAGGAACCGATATTTATCGGTGTCCCTCATGTCCACCAGGTTGAGCCAAAGGTGGCGCTCCTGGACCACCAAGGTGGACATCGCCTGACCAACCGAACGTGCGGTTTCTTTCGTCGCTCGGCGGGCGAGGTCAGTTGCCACACGGAGCTCCCAGAGGAGTTCTGGGTCAGAACCACCCTCGTTCATGTCCATGAGGACCTGCAGAAGCACCATGGCATGGAGGGCAGAAGCAGCCTGTCCACAGACTCTTTAAGCTTTTGCCGTCAGGCCATACGAAAACTTACAAGCCATGGACGGGAGACGTAGATTGGCTCGCCAGGAGGAAGCGGACGCCGGACACAGTTGCATCGCGACAGCACACTCCACCGGCGGGACATCCGCATACCCCTTAGATGCTCCGCCGTCGAGGGTGGTGAGGGGGGAGGAGCCTCTAGGACGGCTTCTGCCACTATACGGCGCCGTCCATGTCCTAGTCAGCTCCAGAAGTTGATAACTCAAAGACACACCCTTCTGTGTGCAAGATATTTCTATATTCTTAAGAACTTTATTACCTTTTGATTTACTTCTTTGGGAATTAGACATTTGCACCAGTTGCCCTGAGACTTTTAAAATGGTACTAAACACAATCCTTAATGATAATCATTCACATTAACATCAGAAGGTGTTAATTCAAAGACTCACCCTTCTATGTGTAAGATATTTCTATATCTGTAGGAAAGGAAGAGGGGGAGGCAGTCAAATGTTAATTTCCAACAAGATCCTTTGTTTCATAGACCACTGGTCCAAGGCAAAGACCAGTTATTAAAATCTTTTACTGCCAAATTTCGGGGAGCCTGTGCGAATTGTCGCCTCAGTTTCCTGATATTAGCTAACAGGAGGTGCACCCAATGTGGTCTTCTGCTGCTGTAGCCCATCTGCTTGAAGGTTTGACGTGTTGTTCGTTCAGAGTTGAACGGTCTGCGCTAGTGTAATCTGAGGGAAATGATGGTTGGATATTAGTTCCTCTAACTCATATATAGCTAATTCTATACTGTAGCTCAAGTACAAACTTCAAAAACACTGGTCAAAATGTGATTTGCAGCTAGATTATTCAAATATATTTGAGTTAAAACTGATATGTAATGATCATTTCCCTCAGATAGTACAGACTATTAATCTGTTTGGTCATGTCTTTGAATGCTGCTAAATCTTTAAGACTGTGATTCTCTTTCACAAGATAAGTCCTGCAAGGCCAGTACTAAATTTACCCATCACAGGAAACTTTCTGCATTTTTATATTTTCAAAAAAAACTCATTCTGTATGATTAATAAGCTTATCATCACCATTCATTCCATCGTGTGCTTTCAGGTTGAAGTCCCCACCAGGATAGAAAAACAAGCGCACACACACACACACACACACACACACACACACACACACACACACACACACACACACACACACACACACACACACACACACACACACACACACACACACACACACACACACACACACACACACACACACACACGGCTTAATTCAATAGCAGGGCTCTTGCCTTGTGAGATCCCTGTGCTGGGACCACAAAGAAAGCCCCTAAAGGCAACAAGCAGTATCCATGTGCTGCTATTCACCACTCTGTAGCTATCACTCAAAAAGGAGGGGGTCGGACATGTGAACAAAGAGCATATTCCAGTCAGATGTGACCAACAAGCTTTTGTGTTGTCTCAAAGCTACAAACATTGACCACTGTAGAACAGTCAAGTGCGTTTTCCAGTGATTTGCACTTTTTAACTCAAAAGTGACTAATCAGGCTTCCACAATATTAACAACCAGCGAAACTTATTTCTAAAATTGCTAATGTAGGGTTTTTTTAGTAGTAGAGGAAATGACGCACTGAGATAGAACACTTAATGCGAACATCCTTAGGGTTATTTCCCTTCATTGGCATGCTGGCCCACTCTATCGGGGCAGAGAAAGCGTCTTGGAGTGTGTATGAATGTGCGTATGAGTGTACAGAAGCTTTTTACCGAGCTGAACGTAGGCCAACAGATCCATTAGCACTGATTGAAAAGCGAAGGGATACAGCTGTAACCCTGAGAGAAGGTGAACAGCTCAACCATAAAGAATGTCTCTGAGAATGAAGACAGTGGGCATGGGAAAAGATGGAGGAAGCAGAAGATCAGGGTTCAAATGTGCTAAAGGTCAAAACAGGCTGAAATGATACATTAGATAAATTGTTTAAGAATTGATCTTTATAGATGGAACGTTAGGAATATGTATGTATGCATTTAAACTGATGTTGGTTAATATTATACATTTTATGTGCGTGTATAGTCATCATGTTTTGTAAGTCAAATAGCACTTTTAACAACACACATCATTTCAAAGCGGCTTTACAGAAAGATACTGTTATGTCTAATGCCTTAGTGCTTTAGGGTTGAGTGATGTGACAATATATGATGATGATCTAAGTATTCCTTCCTTCACTTTATAGTGTCTGCATATGCATGCACTGACTCGGACATATGTCTGAGCGTTCAAGGTAATTAAAAGATTTAAATATTGGTTGATTTTGTTCTATATGAGAGTAAACGATTCTGAAAACGTATGGATGAAAACATGATCTGTTTTCACAGGTGAAAATTCTAAAGAGCCTGATGGTTGAGCACACATCTGAATGTTCAAAACAGATTTAGATATTGATCGGTTTTGTTCATAGTGATTCTCAAAAAACATCAATGAAGATATGACCAGAAGTCTTTAGTCAGTTTTCAAAGAGTCTGATGCAAGTTTAACATTTTCCAAGATGAATTAGCAGTCGTTTAAATGGCAATGGTGAGAAATATAGGTTATGGCTTTCATTTCAACCAGTGACTTCTCTGATTTCAGGCAGAATTACTGTATACAATGTCGCCAAACAAGATGGACTCCCCTCAGCTCCCTTGGGCATGAGGAATGACATCATCTAAATATAGCTCAAATACTTGCACCACTCATTGCCATCAGTCTCACTATTGATTACCCTTGTTCTAAAGGGGAGAAAGAATTTCATGACATCTGTTAGACACATAATCAGATGTTGTTCATTTAAAGGGATAGTTCACCCAAAAACACAGTATTAGTGTAACGGGTATATATTATCTAAAAATAATTATTTTTGGGGGGACTTTTATTTTGACGGGTGGACAGGTTTTCGGAGTTCAGTGTGTGCTGCGGTAGAGAGGAGCGCGGAGTAGGAGAGTGTGAGTCAGCTAAAGGAGTGTTGTGTCGTGTTCGAGAAGCTCGTTCGATAAAGTGACTTGAAGAGAAGTTGATCGGGGCTTTGGTCGAATAAAGGACAACATCAGGTGATTTTCGTGAACCGTGACACCTGTTCGTAGTTTTTTTGTGAATTTTGATCCGTGAATCGCATTAGACTGCTGGAGTGACGCAGTAATGTTTTGCGAAGGCTATGAGAACTGTGAGTGCATTAAAAGTACAAGTTTAGCTTGATTGACGACGGTTTAAGATATTTTTCACACTTTTGTTAAGTTTTTGGACTTCATTTTGATTGAGAAACACGCCTGAAATGGACGTTCCAACCGTATTGGTCACGTGCACGCGCATGTAAGTGTTCTGCACGTGTCACCGCACGTGAGATGGGAATTGCGGTTCGCAGTTGACGCTAAACATAGTTATTTTCGGAGATTTGAGGTTTTTTGTGTTACCCTGCCATCCAACGACATTTCAGCTGGACACATCTCTGTGAGGTATCTCAGTTGTTACCTTCCTGTGATACATTTCATCTTTGATTCATCTCAGTTTGATTCATTCGCTTTTTGACTCATTTTTGATTCAATCATTTTTTTTGTGGGACATTTCATTGAGCTTGAGTGATATTGCATCGAAACTTCAAGATAATTTCAACGCACGCTACGTCGAGACCACTCCCCTCAATTTGTCAATCTATAATTTTTTTTATATACATTTGCTTTTGATCCAAGGAACTGTGAGAGTTCTGTTGAATCACAGAACCTAAGGTGAACTGAGTGAGCACAGTTCAGGGACATTTCACGTAAGTGCTTTTCCGGATGTGAAATTGCATTGTGTATATTGGTGTTTTTTTTCAATGTGATTGGTTGATCATTTGAATCTGACTATTTGAAAAAGGAGAACTCATCCTAAGTGGTGTTTATTAAGGTTTTTGTTTGTATTTTATTTTTGAGTGAGGTTTATCATTGGTACATGTGAAAAGTTTAGAGCTTGTACATTGAAAGTGAGTGAGAGTGAGGGTAAAGGAAAACACAAAGACCATACAGTTGTTTATTTTTTTTATTTTCCATTTTGTGATCATTAACCCTGAATTTAACATTTGATTACAAGAAAGAAGAAAAGAGACTCAGAATAAATAATGTTTTATTTCATACTTACTTCATTGTATTTTTGTTTTTTTTAGAGCTGTCAAGGAGTAGGGGCGTCTCAGCTACTTTATTAGACCAGAGGAGGTAGGGGTATATTAGACTGTCTAACTCATTTTACTTTTACTTCAGTGACTTTACTTAAGCTGAAGCCTACTCTCGTCGGTCTGTACATCCCAATAAAGTAGTACATAACATACACGCATTTAGTGTGTAGTAAGATTAAAAGTACTGAAAGCGGGGACTAAGATCTTTTCGTTATTCAGTCTTCCGTGGCAGCACTAATACATTTTCCCCTACAAGACGGGTTAAATTCCCGTTACATTAAGTGGCGTCACGAACAGGATCATACTTAGCCTAATTTGTGTTGTTGTAGTATTCTGTCCCAGGTCTGTGAGCAAGAAGAAAAATGTCAGAACTGGAAGAACTGAAGAAGGAGTTTGCGGAAATGCAAAAGAAGTTAACGGAGCAAGCTGGGGCATTGGATCATGCCAGAACAGAACAGCGAGAAGCCCTGTCACTGGCCAGAGCAGTAATGGAGCAGCAGGCATCCACTCGTGCAACCCCAGCAACGATCTATATCCCAAGAGATCATAAACTTACTGATTTCGCTAACACGTGCTTACCTGGGGAAGTTGAGGGTGGAGTGGTATGTGAGGAGGGTAATGTAGCTGGGAGTGAGAGAGTAGACACAGGTCAAGTTGGGGAATCTGAAGACTCTGACAGTTTGGAAGCTGACACTATTGGGGTACCTAATCTTAGACGTTCAAAGAGGGAAACCCAGGGTAGAATGCCTGTGAAATACAGGAATGATTACATTCTAAAATAAGTAAGGTCTTAGGAGCAAGAGTTATACATGTACAATGTGATGTCTTCCTAATATGTTTTTTGTGTTTCAGAGATGAGTCTGCTGAAGATGTCGATGGAGTGGCAGGGTTTAGCAGGGGGGAATGTAACGGGTATATATTATCTAAAAATAATTATTTTTGGGGGGACTTTTATTTTGACGGGTGGACAGGTTTTCGGAGTTCAGTGTGTGCTGCGGTAGAGAGGAGCGCGGAGTAGGAGAGTGTGAGTCAGCTAAAGGAGTGTTGTGTCGTGTTCGAGAAGCTCGTTCGATAAAGTGACTTGAAGAGAAGTTGATCGGGGCTTTGGTCGAATAAAGGACAACATCAGGTGATTTTCGTGAACCGTGACACCTGTTCGTAGTTTTTTTGTGAATTTTGATCCGTGAATCGCATTAGACTGCTGGAGTGACGCAGTAATGTTTTGCGAAGGCTATGAGAACTGTGAGTGCATTAAAGTACAAGTTTAGCTTGATTGACGACGGTTTAAGATATTTTTCACACTTTTGTTAAGTTTTTGGACTTCATTTTGATTGAGAAACACGCCTGAAATGGACGTTCCAACCGTATTGGTCACGTGCACGCGCATGTAAGTGTTCTGCACGTGTCACCGCACGTGAGATGGGAATTGCGGTTCGCAGTTGACGCTAAACATAGTTATTTTCGGAGATTTGAGGTTTTTTGTGTTACCCTGCCATCCAACGACATTTCAGCTGGACACATCTCTGTGAGGTATCTCAGTTGTTACCTTCCTGTGATACATTTCATCTTTGATTCATCTCAGTTTGATTCATTCGCTTTTTGACTCATTTTTGATTCAATCATTTTTTTGTGGACATTTCATTGAGCTTGAGTGATATTGCATCGAAACTTCAAGATAATTTCAACGCACGCTACGTCGAGACCACTCCCCTCAATTTGTCAATCTATAATTTTTTTTATATACATTTGCTTTTGATCCAAGGAACTGTGAGAGTTCTGTTGAATCACAGAACCTAAGGTGAACTGAGTGAGCACAGTTCAGGGACATTTCACGTAAGTGCTTTTCCGGATGTGAAATTGCATTGTGTATATTGGTGTTTTTTTTCAATGTGATTGGTTGATCATTTGAATCTGACTATTTGAAAAAGGAGAACTCATCCTAAGTGGTGTTTATTAAGGTTTTTGTTTTGTATTTTATTTTTGAGTGAGGTTTATCATTGGTACATGTGAAAAGTTTAGAGCTTGTACATTGAAAGTGAGTGAGAGTGAGGGTAAAGGAAAACACAAAGACCATACAGTTGTTTATTTTTTTATTTTCCATTTTGTGATCATTAACCCTGAATTTAACATTTGATTACAAGAAAGAAGAAAAGAGACTCAGAATAAATAATGTTTTATTTCATACTTACTTCATTGTATTTTTGTTTTTTTTAGAGCTGTCAAGGAGTAGGGGCGTCTCAGCTACTTTATTAGACCAGAGGAGGTAGGGGTATATTAGACTGTCTAACTCATTTTACTTTTACTTCAGTGACTTTACTTAAGCTGAAGCCTACTCTCGTCGGTCTGTACATCCCAATAAAGTAGTACATAACATACACGCATTTAGTGTGTAGTAAGATTAAAAGTACTGAAAGCGGGGACTAAGATCTTTTCGTTATTCAGTCTTCCGTGGCAGCACTAATACATTTTCCCCTACAAGACGGGTTAAATTCCCGTTACATTAGTATCATGTTCATGTTGTTTCAAAACAACAACAGTTAGCATAATTTTTAGCAGACAATAGTACAGTTTTCTCTCTTTCGTAGACTAGACTGTAGATTAGATGTCAGGTTGGATGTTCATGCTGCTCTTTTCTATAAAATGAAGTGTATAGTATAATAAACTGCAGCTGTCAGTGCAAAAAAAAAAATTACAACAAGCACCATAAATGCATCATTAAATATGACTTCACTCTAGAACTATATTCCGAGTCTTCTGAAGCCATATGATCACTTTGTTTGATAAACTCAAAACCAGGTGAAAAGGATAACAAAAAATGAACAGTAACACTTTACAATAAGGTTCCATATTGTAATAGTTGTGTACAGTAAAAAAATATATCTAAAGCATTTATTGATGTTAATTTCAACATATTAATACATTCAAATCAAAAGTTGTATCTGTTAATATTACTTAATGAACATGAACCGACACAAAGGTTGTTTTCATTAACTAATTAACATAAATACTGTAACAAATGTATTGCTCTTTGTTAATTAGTGTAATGAAATCAAATTGTATATTGTTACTGACTTAAATATCACCATACTTCCCAGTTGATTGATTGCATTGAGAATTGCACTATATATAAACAAGCAGTGTGAACTGTAATTTTAAAATATGCAAATGAGGCATATCATTAAATATGCACTCATGTTGTGTTCCATGGAAGAAAGAAAATCATTTAGGTTTAGAGCAACATTTTGAGTATAATTTTTCAGTGGACTATTCTATAAAGATTATCTTTAAAGCAACTCTATGACGTTTCTGTTGTTTTAATCACTGTGTTGCTTCAGCAGTTTAGACTCTGAAATGCCAAGACTCTCAAGAGAAGTGATGGAAGGTAATGTTGTGTGACTAACATCTCCCAGAGAGAGAAAAGGAAGGTATGAAAACACCACCTACAGTATAATATGCAGGAAGGGGACTGGAGCCTCAAATAAATATTTCAGTTTACGAGGGACTTGTCACATCTTGTCACATTTTTTTTTTTTTTTTCTTAAATCTGACAGTTTGTGTAAATGAAAATATGTGGTTTGCTTTTCTTTGAGATCCTTTCTCAGGGTGGACTTGCTTATTAGGTATGAGACAATACATCAAATTATGGTCTCTTCTTTTTATACTGTGCTCTCAACCAGCCGAAGCAAAACGAAATGGTACTGGCGAAAACATAACTTATCCCAACCAAAACACACTATTGACTTAATGAGGACTCATTTACCTTCACGCCACAGCAGCAGACAGACAGAGGAGATGCAGAAGAGGAAAGACTGATAAAGAACTGAAAATGTCAAGACTGATTAGACTTTCATATGTCTGCAGTCACACATCTTGACCGAGACTCTCTGTGCTGAAATTAACAGGCATGTCCAAATGGCAGACATCAGGGGAAAAGGCTCTTTTCTCAAAGGCCAGAGGTCAATAAGACTTTAAGCCAACAACAAAGGCTGAATATACTGTCAGGGTGAAATAGTAGGTTGATATTTGTAACAGAGTGCGGATGTAATTCAAAGGGGTTTACTGAACTTCAGTTCTTTCCTTGGCTTGTAGTGAGGCTTCACTTGACAAGGATGCACGGCTGATCAATGCTGCCCTCTGGTTTATGAGCATAGAATATAAAAGGATAATATTTCATACATTCACTGGCATGGAGAACATATTTAAATCTCCCCTATAAAACCAGGGTATGTCCAGCTGAGCCCTTCTTAGTATTTTACGGCTTTGGATGCTGTCAAAACACTAGAATAGAATAGAATAGAATAGAATAGAATAGAATAGAATAGAATAGAATAGAATAGAATAGAATAGAATAGAACAAATGCATGTCACAATCTGCAGATTCTCAAGCCTTTGAACATGCAAAAGCCATGACTGTTTCTGTGTAAAAACCAGTAGAAACATCACGACATAAGCAGTGATTGCTTGTGCATGACAAGGCTTAGACAGGAAATCACAAACAAATTTATGGGATTTTTTTTATTATTATTATTTAAATGACAAGGTTTTGACTGGGAAAAACAAACCGTGACGAGCGGAGAGGAAAAGACTGACATGTTGATATATCAGGGCAAAGAGTTACATTAAAATTCAGCCAACAGTCCTATGTGTCACCTGACAAAAGGGTTTGATGGACAGTTTAGAAAAAGAGGGCATTCTGGGAGTTTTTAAAAGATTGTTTTGTTGATTTCTGATTTTGTAGGTTGCTGCTGACCAGTGAGCGTTCTGTTCCTTTATTTCCCAGGCAAAAATCAAATAGTGTGAAGTATTTCACTTAAAACACATTAAAGCACAAATGAAATATGGCAATTCAATAATTATGTGTATACAACATTATCATAAAACATCAAAGAAAAAAAGTATTTCATTACCCCTTAAATTGGTGTATAGTGAATTGTAAAATTGCTATATAGAACGTTAAGCGATGCAAGTCCTTACTATAAGTATTAATATCTATATTATTACTTAAAGTAATTTATAGTTACTAGAAACATTAATTAAAAATAATTATTGTTGTTAAAATCACTAATATAATAATAATTAAATAGAATTAATATAAGTCCTATTACTTTATTATAAGTTTTAATAACTATCAAGTAAAGACTAAATTATATTTCTGAATCTCTGACGCTCAATAAATGTACTCCAAATAATTGTGTTTCTTTTATTTTGCATTTTTTTCTGTTAAAATTAACTCTAGAAGGAATCATTGACTAAACTGTATAAGAAGACAGACTGGTAGAAGGTGATTCATTGACTTGTCATTATGTTTACAAATTAGGCTGTCAGTCTGTATGGAACAAACCAGCTGCTGAGAAATGAAATCAATTAGAAAACAGTACAGGAGTCTCGCGGCTCATCTGATGAATTGCCCTAATTATATGTATTACATATAACACTTCAGGATATGGACATTCTTTGACAAAGGTAACTTGTCAGTACACTCGTTGTGTCGATAGGGTTACATTAGAATGCCATACATTAATAATTCCAGTCAAAATAACTGACCATCCGGCTTTAGCTGTTAAACTTTTCAATTATTAAGGTCTGTCACCAAGCTCAAATTAATTAATCATATGAGTAATGTACCACTATAGCAAATAGCTAATCTAAAGATGGCCTTCATTAATTCTGGTTCACAGAACAGCTTTTCCCCCCCAGGAAATAATGTGAAGGCGAACAAGGGGAAATTTAAGGTTTAAGTGCTACATGCTCTATCTATCCACCTTACCGGACACTATTCAGTGAACAGAAACATTACTGTGATATTCATCTACACTGATGCCCAATTATCTGATTCTCCCAACAGTGCCTGACCTTTATAGGAAAGACATTGGATCAATACTGCAACTCTCACACAGAAGCCCTGGTAACATGCTTTATGAAATTACTCCTATGTCTCACCAGAATGACGCCATGCATATCTGAGATGAGAGGCAGCTGTCTAATTAAGTGTGCTTTCTTCAGACATCTCAGGGTTATATGCTCCATTTTGAACCGTTGGTGGTTAAATTCTGACACGCAGTGTGGCATCTCAAAATTGCTGCGCTAAATCAAAGGAGATCTGCAAGTGAGCAATGATGTGTTTGCACAAGTGATAGAAAGTCTGTCAAGAACATGTAGATAAATGTACTGAGTCCAGTATTGACGTGTTGCAATGTACCATTTCAGTCACAAGGGGGTGAACTTGCACAGTTTTTCTTCGCATGATCCATGACTGTCAAATAATAAAAACAGCCAAAAACTGCAACATGTCAGAGTTGCTTAATAAGCTCTGCTCACTGAAATCTCTATTTGTTTTGACAGTTGTTACTGAGAGGCAGCAAATATTCAGCCGTTTGAGGAATTGGTATAAAATGAAAATGGAGGATATTGACAGGGAAACTAATAGCCTGTTAGGTTTTTTTTTTAACTAAACCTGACAGTTTCTGTTCTCCATTTACATAAAAAAATTGAAAATAGGTCTAAAATATACAGTAGCTCCGAGCAGCGATTATTGGGGCCAAGCACAGCAGAGACAAAATGAGAAGCAAAACAAATGGTAAACGAAATGTAAAGTGATTAATTTTTTTTTTCTTTTAAATGGTAAAAAAAAAACAGAAATACAATCATTTTTTATTGGATTTAATTGCTTGTCACGTTTGAACAAAAGGTGGCGCTGTCGATCACCAAATCGATGTTTTATTGTCAGTGTGGCATTACAATGGCACACGGAGAGTTTGGTGTCAATATTTAAAACCATTGGCGAGTTACAGCTCTGGGTCTTTTTGCCGTTTTGCAATTGAAATGGCGGCTATGTTTATCAAGGTACGCCAATGTCTCAATCGACTATGATAGCAATTGAGACAAAGACACTGCATTTCAATTTTTGAAGTCAAACAGACCAAAGGTATAGTTAGATTTGATTTCATGTTTTGTTAAATTATAGCCACCAACTGGCGTAGTCCCTCTGCTTGTGTCATATTTTATGAAAATATCTCATTTTGTTTAGATGTTACAGACATTTATATTTATGAGCAAGTAAAAAATTACCCAGATACGACTTTGATTAAATTTTTTGCCACTTACAATCAAAATTTCAATATTTGGCCATTAGCGTTTAGTCTACCCGCTACACTCTAAAAAATGCTGGGTTGTTTTAACCCAACTTTGGGTCAAATATGGACTAACCCAGCCGTTGGGTTAAATTTTTACATTACATTTTTAACCCAACATTTTGGGTTTGTCCATATTTGACCCAAAATTGGGTTAAAACAACCCAGCATTTTTTAGAGTGTATGTTTCCGATCTTCCTACAGTGCTTTTGTCTCGATTGGAATAACGGTTCCGAAGATATCACAAAAGTTTTTTTTTTTAAATGGTAATTCAAAAAAGGTAGAATCAATGAGCTAAATTGTTTTTGGGGTGCGTAGATCTGTAAAAATATCAATGCTTACAAACAGAAAAACAAAATGCTAAACCACAACATCAGACAAACCATAAGGCGAAATGTAGCATGTTTGGTATTGTTGGACTCGGCAAGGATTCAGGAATCTAAGAAGATGACTCGTTTTATGTTTGTATGGCAAATCGTTCAGAAGTAAAAATTTAAATTTTTCATATTTCCTCACCAGTACTGTAGGGGGTGCTGTGCCAAAGTGCTGCATGGAGCCTCAGGTCTTGCTTGTTATGACATGTACCAAGACTTGCAGATACATGTGGCTTTGATAGCATCCAGTGTGTGAAAAGGGAAAAAACATCCAGTATGTGGCAGTCCTGTGGGCGAAAATGCCTTGTTGATGCTAGAGGATAGAGCAGAATGGGCCGACTGATTCAAGCTGATAGAAGAGCAACTTTGACTGAATTAACTATTCATTACAATCGAGCTATGCAGCAAAGAATTGTGAACCCACAACACGCACAACCTTGAGGGGGAAGGGCTACAACAGCAGAAGACGCCACCGGGTACCACTTAACTCCACTACAAATAGGAAAAAGAGGCTACTATTTGCAAGAGCTCACCAAAACTGGACAGTTGAAGACTGGAAAAATGTTGCCTGGTCTGATGAGTCTCGATTTCTGTTGAGACATTCAGATGGTAGAGTCAGAATTTGGCGTAAACAGAATGAGAAAGAGAACATGGATCTATCTTGCCTTGTTACCACTGTGCAGGCTGGTGGTGTAATGGTGTGGGGGATGTTTTCTTGGCACACTTTAGGCCCCTTAGATCTCATTCCCCATTGACTACCATAGTATGTATTTTTTCCTACTTTGGTATTCAATAGGGAATGAGATCAGTTTGATTAAAACATTCTTCCAAATATCTTCCTTTGTGTTCAGCAGAACAAATAAACAAATAGAAGTTTGGAACAACATGAGGGTGAGTAAATACTGACAGAATTTTCATTTTTGGGTGAACTAACCCTTTATATGCCACGGCCTACCTGAGCATTGTTTCTGACCATGTCCACCCCTTTATGGCCACCATGTACCCATCCTCTGATGGCTACTTCCAGCAGGATAATGTGTACTCCTGATAATGTACTCCTGTTAATGACAGGACAATGAAGAGAAGGACACATTTGTGATTGCTTCTCGTCTCTGCATTTACTACTAATGGAGCATCACTGGCGCGCGCGCAGGTTACTATGCGACGCGCGCGATGACGTCATCACGCTGGTATGCCAAGCGAAAATACTAATATGAATAAATGCCCATAAAAACATTGTAACCATACTTAACAGTATTAGAAAATTAACATCACACTATTTTTCAAAGAAATGTACAAACACAAACAAAGAAAGGCCTATAGTACTCACTATTACACTCTCTCCTACAGGATAAAATGTCGTCCCGACATCTACCAATGCCCTGCTCAATCTTATCAATTTTGCTTTCTGTTAAACCAATTTCTCTCTTTTTTTTTTATTTTTACACTCATTCCACAGTGATAATTCACTTTTTTCACATTCTTAAATGGAATCACAACAATTACAATGGCACCAATACTGAAAGTCCTCTTTTTATTCTCATATAATTCAATTGGCGAATGATATTAACAAAAGTCTCAAAGTTCAGCAACAATAGTCCTTTTGGGGGGATTGTCGTCAGGAAAGGACAAAAAAAAAAAAACAAAAAAAAAAAACATCTCACTTATGCCAAAACAAGAACAGTCCATTTAACGCTTAGAACAGCTTTACGTGGCTGTAAAAGCTGCCACTAAAACAGTCCATGTTCCCTAAATTGCATAGCAGTATCTGCTTTTGCTGTTCACTTGAGTTCACTATTGATTGTCCATTGTTCATATATGTTTTCCAGGCTCTTCAGTGCATAATAAAAGGGCAGTTCATAGCTTAACAAATGTTCAAGTATGTATGACCACATATCAACAGTCCACATCAACAGTCCATAATTATTTGCACCCCACAGGCACTTGGGCGGTATAACCAGAACAGTAGATTAACTTTAATATATGGTCGTTCACAGTTAGTAGCAAAAAGGCGGGGCTTGGTGATAATAAAAGGGTATTGTTGTCCAAGTGTTTGGGACTCTGAAATCATGATACTAGTCACCACTCATACTCTGCACATTGCGACATACTGGTGTCCCAAAGGTGTCGTGAGTGAACTTTTTTGGAGGTCGTCGCATTCTCGTTGTTAACCTGCTTTGTTCCCCTGATTGCAAGTTTCTCTGTTCTTGTGTCGCAGGTGCTCCTTTCTCAACTAACTCTATTTCCTCAGACTCAGCAGTTGATCCAATCTCCTGAGCTTCCTGCCTGTCTCTTGTGTCGTTGACTTGTCTCTCTTCTCCAGGCTCAGTTTCCACATCAGCTTGGGTAGACTGTGGATGTGGTTCATGAGCTAGTTCGTGGGTATTCAGGTAAGCCTGACTCCCTTGATGACACATCTCTATTTGTCACATATTGTCTGTCTGTCCTTTTGTCTCTTTGTTGGCATTCCACTCTGAAGCTGTACTCATCTTCATCACTTTCACTGTTGGCCTTTGGCACATACTCTCTGTTCCTTCCAAGCTGACCCCCTTTTTTTCTGTCGTATGGGTGTGGAGTCCTTTTTCTCTGCAATGGATGACGGTAAGTAATCACATAGTAGAAGTAGATTTCTGTGTAAAACTCTTGACCTTCCTTTACCCTGCTCAGGTTTCACCTTGTAAATAGGAACGTCCTCCATGGCCTTACGAATTACGACATGAACTTCGTCCTCCCAGTAGTTCCTGAGCTTTTCAGGACCCCCTCGCAGAGTGAGATTTTTCACAAGAACTCGGCTTCCAGGGTTCAGGTCAGCACATCTTACTTTGTGGTCATAGTTTCGCTTGTTCCTTTCAGCTGACTTTTTTGCGTGGTTCCGTGCAATCTGGTAAGCCTCTTGCATCCCCTTTGTCCAGCGTTCTACATACTCTCGCTGATTAGTGGTGCCGCGGTCCTGTTCAAGTCTGAACAGTGCATCAAAAGGGAGTCTCGGAGAGCGACCAAACAACAGGTAAAATGGCGAGAAGCCGGTAAACTCACATTTAGTGCAGTTGTATGCGAAGACTAGTTTGTTAAGTGCCTCCTTCCAATTGGATTTCTCTTTTTCTGTCAGAGTCTTGCGCATCTGTAATATCGTTCGATTGAACCTTTCCACCTGGCCATTTCCTTGTGGATGGTAAGGGGTTGTCCTTGATGCTGTAATACCACTGTACTTCCTTAGTTGGTCAAACAACTGGTTCTCAAATTCTCCACCTTGGTCGTGGTGGATCCTCGAAGGGAATCCGAACTTAAGGGCAAAGTCATTGAACAGTCTGTCAGCCACCGTTTTGGCTGATTTTGAAGTGGTAGCATAGGCTTGAACAAATCGTGTAAAGTGATCGGTGACGACGAGAATGTACTCGTATCCTCCTTTGCACTTATCTAGATGGAGAAAGTCAATCGAGACCAGCTCAAACGGGTAAGTGTTCTTGATGTTCTTTGGCGGTGCTTGTGTCTCCCGGCATGGTTTTTTCTGCTTAATGCACGGACATGCCCTTAGGACATAATGCTCAATATCCTTCTGCATCTGTGGCCAGAAAAAACGGTCTCTAATAAGGCTTGTTGTCCTATCCAGCCCTTGGTGGCCCATCTCATCATGTAGTTCCCTTAGGACAATGTGCTTGAACTTGGCTGGTAACACGAGCTGAGTCCGCTGTGACGTCTTAGGGTACAGTATGCCATGTTCATCTAACTGTAACTTGTCCCATCCTCGGATTAGACCTCTGAACTTTGGGTTGACTGCCTGCCACTGCTCTGAGCCTGGCCGGGACCCAAGCTGTAAACGCTCAACGATAACGTTGATATCCTTATCGTCACTCTGTGCCTGTCGAATCTCCTCTTTTGACAAAGACGTTGATGATGCTTCATCTGTGTCTCTCCATGTCATTACATCCTCGCAACTGACAGTCATGTTTGGACCCAGCTCATCCTGAATTTCGACTGCTTGTGTCATTACTCCAATGCAACCTGATGAAAGCTCCACTGTGTATTCTTTCATCACAGTCTCTACGTCCAACGGCATCCTAGACAACATGTCTGCCTCCACATTCTCTCTCCCTGGTCAGAAGTGGATTGTGAAGTGGAAGTCCGCTAACTCACCGACCCATCGACACCCAGTTGCATTAAGTTTTGCAGACGAGAGCACATAGGTTAACGGATTATTATCGCTGTATACAGTGAAAGTTGGGGCATAATACAAATAGTCCCTGAATTTTTCAGTCACGGCCCACTTTAGGGCGAGGAATTCCAGCTTCCCGCTGTAGAGGTGGTAGTTCTTCTCAGCCGCTGTCAATGTTCTGGACCCATAAGCAATCACCCTCAACTTTACACCTTGCCGTTGATATAACACAGCCCCCAGACCTTGATTTGATGCATCTGTATGCAGGATGAATGGTTCAAAGAAATCCGGAAACCCTAACATGGGTGGACGGACCAAGCACTCAATCAGTTTCTCCAAGACTTCTTGGTGATCCGCTGTCCATTTAATCCACTGGTTCGATGGCACCCCCGAACTGTCGTTTTCTTGACCCTTGCAGGACTTTCCCCATAAATGGCTTTGCCCTTCAAAAGGTTATACAGCGGACTGGCGATTCTTGAAAAATCCTTTATGTACCGACGATAGTAGCTGAGTAGGCCCATAATCTTACGTAGCTCGCCTTGGTTGCTTCTCCTTCAAAGCTGTTACAGCAGCAGTATCAGCCGGGTCCAGGCAACTACCCTCTGCAGACACAATTCTGCCCAGGTATCTCACTTCGTTCTTGAACATGTCGCATTTCCATGGCTTTAATTTGATCCCATGGGAAGAGAAAACCAAGAATTGCCCCAGGCCCCCCCCAGGCCATCTAAGACATCCTGCACTCGAGGAATCGGCTGTCGGTTAGGTACTGTCTTCCGATTCAGGTCCCTGTAATCAATACACAGTCTGAGGCTGCCATCCTTTTTCCGGACAACACACAATTGGTGAAGAATAAGAGGAGTTGGACTTTTCTACCCACCCTTGAGCCATCAAGTCATGTAGGTAGTCTTTCATCTCCTGGTACAAGGTCTTTGGAACTGAATTGTATGTGCGAGCTACAGGTGTTATGTCGTTCAAGGAAAAACTCATTTGAAGTCCCGTTGCACAACCAATGTCGTCGTCGGATTTTGAAAAAGCTTGGCATTCCTCCCTTAACATCTGCTTCACTTGTTGTTGTTGCCGTGCAGTTAGATGGCTCAAGTCGACAGCTGGGTCCCCCAGGCTGTCTTCCTCTGTTCTCCTTGGCATTTCATCAACCGTAACCTGAGTCACAGATTCTGTTCCCCTAGGAGAGATCATAGTCGTAGGTAAGACTGATTTAACTGGTTGCACTATGCCCAGCTCCACTCTATTTGCTAGAATAATATTGTGGTCGGTCTCGTTCTCCACGCTCAGAGTGACTGAAGGGCGGGCACCCCTTTTCACCTGCAGCAGAGTGTCAAACAGTTCTAGGCCCTCAGGGTGTTGAGGGTTGACGCATGGCTCAAACAGCAACACACTGTCTTGTCTCACATGTGGCATTTTAACTTTGCACTGTATTTTCATGATTGTGCGCTTTGGTATGTTCACAGGTCCCTGGGCAGTACTCACTGTATACTCGCCAAGATCATCAGCTGTCACCAGATTGATGAAGGTATGGACTTTGTCTCTTTTCAGGTTGGGAAATGCGCTTACAACGGTTTGGTACAGCTGCCTGTTAGTTACTTTGTCCGAATTGTCTGTATCTTTTTTGTTTCATCACTTGCTCGATTACATTAAATCCAATGAGAGGTGTAGGGAGTTGCTCAGTTGCTCTTTTAGAACAAGCACAGGAATGACTAATTCTTTCACTGTTTCAGCAGGGGAGGCCAACTTAAACGTCACCTCAACCCATCCTCCATACGGCATGTCAGTCCCATTGGCAGCCACAAGGTGTAGGCGTTCAGGTGTTTCTGTGGCTTCGGAAATATCTCTCAGTCTGACTTCTGGTATGTAGCGGTCTTTCCACTGCTCATCGATGATACACACTTGGGAGCCTGTCCCATAAAGCCTTTATCTCATGCCCTTGCAAATAGCAGGCCGCCAGGCATTGTCTGCCAACTAGGGAAGTTATTGGGGAATGTTGATTAACTCAGCATTCAGCTGTTATTATGCTATCTATGTCATGAGGCACAAGGTATTGCGGTCTGAGTTTGAACTGTTGTGTTGTGCGTCGTCGGGACGTTCTCATCTCTTGGGTCACTCCCTGTCCCGTTGGAGCAACCCTTCCCTGTTTAACTGAATCTCTCTCTGGTTTCTCGTATCCCGTAGTCTGCAACCAGCTGCATAGTGTTCGCTGCTGCTACAATAATAGCAATGGGTGCACCGCTCCGTGGTTCCCCTCTGTTGGCAGTGAAAACATTGTCTAGTTTGCTGGCTTCTGGGTTGTTGATACTGGCGTTGGGGTTGCGATGACCGTCCATTTGGGTACTGTCGTGTGCCCGGGTATAGTGACTGACTGGCTTGGGGAGGTATTTGAAAGTGATGCCGTTGGGGATGCTGTTGTTGAGCAAAAGGAGTCATTCCTGTTCAGGATATCCCTTGCCCAGCCCACTCTCGATTTGTCGAGCAAGACTAGAGAATGATAATCGGTCCTTTTGGCCTGGTTCACCGATTAAACCTGAGATTTTAAACTCTTTCTGCCAAATGACTGGTGCGCTGTGTCTCTGGGGCAGTTTTGAATGGTCTGTCTGCCTCCTATCTGATGTTGCCTGCGCCCCCAATGTGGTGTGTGCAACAGCAGTATTAATATCATATGCAACCCCTAAAGTGACTCAGTTACAACACTAGTCTCTCTCACTGGTCCCTGGGCCTTGTTCATGTCTCTTTCAACGTGTCTTGGCTCCGCCCCTTTTCCTGAATTGTCAGCAGTGGCCACTGTGAGGTCAGTTATCTTTTCATGAATACACAATAACTCTGCCATGCCACTATCCTCTAGTTCTTCCAGCTCACTCCTCAATAAATGACTACTGATATACTTTATGAGTGAGAGGCGGGTCACATCTTTCACTGACGGGATGTGTAAGAATCTCCTCCTGAAGACTCTCAAGCGCATCCATTCTCCTCACTGACCTGGGTGCCGTCACTTCTAAACTCACTGTGTCTCAAGCGCACGCACCACAAAATCATTCTTGTCTCTCCACTCTGCAGCCTCACTGCTGTATGTCTGGGTAAGAGATGAATGTGATTTGGTAGTTCTCGCTGATGAAGGAGTCAGACCAACCAACATTCATCCCAGCGAGGCCTCCAAATTTGTAGTACTCTTGTTAATGACAGGACAATGAAGAGAAGGACGCATTTGTGATGCTTCTCGTCTCTGCATTTACTACTAATGGAGCATCACTGGCGCGCGCGGGTTACTATGCGACGCGTGCGATGACGTCAAATGCTCCATGTCACAAAGCTTGAATCATTTCAAATTGGTTTCTTGAACATGACAATGAGTTCACTGTACAAAATGCCCCCCCACAGTCACCAGATCTCAACCCAATAGAGCATCTTTGGGATGTGGTGGATTGGGAGCTTCGTGCCCTGGATGTGCATCCCACAAATCTCCATCAACTGCAAGATGCTATCCTATCAATATGGGCCAACATTTCTAAAGAATGCTTTCAGCACCTTGTTGAATCAATGCCAGGCAGTTCTGAAGGTAAAAGTTGCTCAAACACAGTATTAGTATAGTGTTCCTAATAATCCTTTAGGTGAGTGTATGCCAGGGGATAAAATATGTGCCTATGAACCTTCAGTGCTTGGTCCCTAATAAAATAAAAAGTCCCTTTTTCTCTCAGTTATGCTTGAAGGTATAAAGTGCAGCAAACTGATATGAAGTGAATGGTTTATAAACAAAAAGTGGTTTCCCATCTGCCCACAGTCGTAAGTGTCTCTCAGTGGTCTTATGATGGAGGATTATTCCCACACTCCAGCACACGGAATGAACCTTCTGGGAAATTTACCAAGAGGTTTTTTAGGAGTTAATGATGTGTGCGGACCATATTCTCTAGACAGCATTTAGCATATTGTTTATAAAATGTTTTGCTTACAGGAGACTATATGGCTAACCAGCATATGCGTTGTATTTCCTGAATCTGAGAAAGTTTTGGGGATTTTGGAGCTAGGTTTATTGTGTTACATTACTGCCCGGCTATAGTCTCAGAATAAAATGGATATTTGTGTTGGTTTAACAGAAAGCAACTTGCACTTCCATATATTAAAATATGCCACTGTCATTGTTTTGTCTCAATACATACCAGTATTTTTTTTAAAATATATATATATATATATATATATATATATATATAAGCTACTTAAATGCCCGAATTAAACTATGGCCTAATCAAAACCCTGTCTGTGAGACTGGGCCTATGGGATACATCTGTCTACACGTTTAAGTTTTTTTTAGACCAATAAAATAGTCAAGACCCCAATAAAATAGTCTATAAAAGACAAGCTGTGCATTGTTTATGCTGCAGCGCCCAAAGGAAACATTGTTTTATCGTTTAATTATTTATTAGGTCTTACATTTATGGTCTTATACTGACTGTTAGAAGTAATATTTCACGCCCAAAGGAAACATTGTTTTATCGTTTAATTATTTATTAGGTCTTACATTTATGGTCTTATACTGACTGTTAGAAGTAATATTTCAGAGGTGTAACTTTGTTAAAAAGCAAATAAATAAAAATGAAATGAAATGTTCATGCCATTTCATCTTTAGTTATGATCAACTAAAATCAACTGTTGTTTTTACAGTATAGCCTACAATGCAAAGTACAAATTTAAACGTTATTTTCTCTGACTCACACACACACACACACGTTATTTTCTCTGTGTGACTTACACACACACACACACACACACACACACACACACACACACAATCTCTATTAGGCTATTAATATGCTGTTTTGTAATGTAAATAAGTATGAAATTAAATCTATTTTAGGGCAAGTTTGTTTGAACCTATTTTCATTTTAGGCCTAAGGTTTTGGGCATTCGGCACGTTGTTGGATATGGAAGGTTATGGTAACACTTTATTTGAAGGGGCGTGCATAAGACTGACATGATACTGTCATAAACATGACACAACACCTGTCTTGAACATGAAGGAGTCTTTATGAATGTTTATGACTGTTGTCATTAAGTGTCATTCGGTAAATTATGATTTTAATGCAAAGTTTAAAATGTCTTTGTTATGACAACTTGACATTAACCAAGACAAAAATGTCTTGATTATGACGACATTAACCAAGACAAAAATGTCTTGATTATGACAACTTGACATTAACCAAGACAAAAATGTCTTTGTTATAACAACTTCATATTAACTAAGAAATCATAACCTGTCACAAATATGTCATAACAGGTCTAATTATCAAACTTTAAGAAGTTATTTAGCTTTGCGTTAACATTAGCCTGTCATATGTTATGGTTGGTTTTAACTTTGTTTGTCATGACACCATTATAACTGTGACATGAATATTTCACTTGTCCTCAAGTAAAGTGGAAAACATTGTACTAGTTATAAAGATTTCATTAAGGGTTATTACAATGTCGAATGCTTTAACAACAGTGTCATTAATATTTCCCCTCAAGTAAAGTGGAACATGTTGGACTAGTTATGATTTCTTGGTTAATGTCAAGTTGTCATAAAAAAGACATTTCTGTCTTTGTTAATGTCAAGTTGTGGTTAATGTCAGGTTGTCATAATCAAGAAATTTTTGTGTTGGTTAATGTCAAGTTGTCATAACAAAGACATTTTAAACAATGTCAACGTTGCATTAAAAGTGTCATAATTTACCGAATGACACTTAATGACAACAGTCATAAACATTCATAAAGACTCCTTCATGTTCATGACAGGTGTTATGTCATGTTTATGACAGTGTCATGTCAGTCTTATGCACACCCCTTCAAATAAAGTGTTACCAAGGTTACTAATGTGATTGCTTTACCTGTAAATTAAATTAATGCTTTTTCAATTACTGAATTCATTGAAATAAAATATATTTTTCCGAATATATTTTTATTTTAATAATTTTTTGGTAATGCGATGTGTAGGTCCTATATTTGACTTACTGAAACCTGCAGAAACCCTGTTCTTTTTCAATGGCCACTAGATGTCGATATAGAAGCACTGCTGTTTTAGACATTGATCTGCCTGTTCCCACTATCTAGAAGTTTTGCATAAACAGCAAAATTATCAACCAAGTTGCAACCTTTTTGGTTAATAATAAATGAAGTGTTGTATATATATATATATATATATAAAATTTATTTTAACTATATTGTCTTCTTTTTTCATAATTAACTAAAAGCAAGTAAGGATCAGAAAACCACTCAGTAAAGAAAATTTTTTATGTAAAATTGAGCATTTTTACTGGATAAATAGTTATAAGATGTAGTGAATGTTTGATGGAAATGCCAACTCATTTAAGAAGAAAAAAATCCAAAGCTGTTCACATTAAGGCACCTATGTGCATATTAAGTAACTGTTACACTAAATATGGCAACACTTTACTAAAACAGTGTCCTTGTTATAGCCAACATACTTTACATGTTGGCTACTTGTTGTCAACAGCATTATGATACATGCAACTAGCCCTAATCATAACCTTATAATAAGTAATGTTGTTAATATTTCTCAGTGCTTTACTGTGCAAATTTCACTGTAACGAGGACATCTTAAAATAGGAATTTCAGATTCTGGCCAACCAGCATATGCATTAGTCTCAGACTAAATACTACCCTAGTCCAGTCTAGTAAATAGTAGTTTTTCTTTGTCACTAATCAGAGGTACAAATTTGTGATGCTGAATCCTTGCTTCCTACAGTCAATTTGGATCCTCCTCAAATCATACTAAATAACAGTTTTGTGTAGGAAAGAGACATTCTGAAAGTCCTATGTCTTATCACAAAGCAAATACAAAATAATAAGAATAAAAACATGTCTACTACTCATGGACGCATTTGACTTGTTAAGCAGGGTTTCATTTATTATTATTATATTGTTGTTGTTGTCGTCGTTATTATTACTACTATTGGGCTGCTGCTGCTGCTGCTACTACTACTATTAGGCCCTATTATTAATATTTTATTCTATTTTCTTGGTGGTAGCAAAGAGTTAATACAGCCGTCAGATTCCTCCTCCTACGTAACCGTGTTTTGCCTACATAAACAAAGCTGAAATAGTTCTTTCCACTCTTCTCCAGTCTCGTGATTGCACCGGAGGTCTCGCGCAATTGTGCAGAGATGGATACAAGTCGCGCGGACGCCTCACAGCGATTCTCCGAGATTATTGAGCTCAATGTCGGAGGGCAAGTTTACGTTACGCGCCACTCAACTTTACTCTCCGTGCCCAATTCTTTGCTCTGGACCATGTTCAGTCAGAAAAAACCCACGGAACTTACCACCGACAGCAAAGGACGCTTCTTTTTGGACAGGGACGGCTTTTTGTTCAGATATATTTTGGATTACTTGCGAGACCAGACTCTGGTTTTGCCCGATTACTTCAAAGAGAAGGCGAGCCTTCTTAAAGAGGCGGAATATTTTCAACTTCAAGAGCTGGCGAGACGCCTGAGACCGGCGGTCAGTAAGGATAACTCTATCTGCGAGGAGGTGTGCCAGAGCGACCCGGAGGAAGCTGCGCACGCCGGCACCAGCACTGGACCTCGATCCCCGTCTCTGGACGTGAAGAAAACCGGCTACATAACCATCGGGTACAGGGGCTCCTACACCATAGGACGAGACATCCAACAAGACGCCAAATTTCGAAGGGTCGCGAGAATCACCGTGTGCGGCAAAACGTCTCTCGCCAAAGAAGTTTTCGGGGAGACTCTGAACGAGAGCAGAGACCCCGACAGACTCCCAGAGAGATACACGTCTCGGTATTACCTGAAGTATAATTTCCTGGAGCAAGCCTTTGACAGGCTGGCGGAGATGGGCTTCCACATGGTTGCTTGTAGCTCCACGGGCACCTGCGCGTACTCGAGTAACGACCCCAACGAGGACAAAATCTGGACGAGTTACACCGAGTACGTTTTTAGCAGAGATTGAAGTGGACTCACTTTTTGGAACTTTTATTCAAACACGTTTCTCGGACACTCACATTTCCTGTCGTTATACGCATCACGAATGTGTTTTGTGCACAATGTTTTATGTAAAGAAAAAATTAGGGACCGTCAATCGCTGAGCAGACGTTTTGTGCATAGCCTATTTGTGTGTATAAGTAATAATTTAACAACAACGTCTGTTCCCATAATACAAAACAACCACTGATGGCAATTCCCAGTATTTAAACTACAAAAGGTTTGGGAGGAAGCACAAAATCAATCTTTTATACTCAAGTTCTTGATAATTTGTGATATTAATAATAATAATAATAATAATAATAATTGGATTCCTGCATATACCATTTTTCCCTCAGATTAAATACGGGATTATTACCAGTTTTGTTTTTATGTCTGTCAGCTTCACAAAATAAACTAATCATGAAAGACATATTTGAATGGAGACTCTGAATAATGCCTCATTACGGTAGGCTATATTTTAATTTGAGTGGATTCATTTAGAGTAAAATAACAGGTTTTCAATTGAATGTGTCCCACAACAAATTTGAATGGACAAACAAGCTACGGGCTAGCTGGTGCTAGATTAAGCTGATATCCTGTCACAGTTCGTTTGAAATGACAGTGTGAAGATATAAAACACATAAACTGTGGTGTGTGTGCTAACTGAACACCTTTGGTGATGGTGCAAGAGTGACCTTAGTGCAGGCTCCAAAAAGGAGATGTGAATGTGAGTGGAGAAGAGACACTGTCTGGCCTGAGGAAACAGATGGACAACTAGGAGACAGAGAACAGGAACTAGGCCTGTGCCTGCCAACAGTCCTGTGTACACACACATACCATATAATTATGCAAAATATGCTTTTACTTCTTTGTGTTGCATAGATGCAATCAAAAATATGCAAATATCAGTGGTCAAAATATCATAAACATGCTTTTATTTATAACTGCCAGGTATCACAGTATATTACTGACAATTCTGGACCACCTGGAGAGTGTCAGTCTCACAGAGACAGGAACAAATTCTCTCTTCAGAGGAAGTTGTATCAAGAGGAAGAGAGAAAGCAAAACAGAAAAAAATACACAGAACAGAAAACAAAGAGCCCTCTCTTTTCTCTGAAGAGTGTGTGTGTGTGTGTGTGTGTGTGTGTGTGTGTGTCAGTGTCAATGAGTGAAAGAGCTACAGGCCAAAATCTAATTATTATCTATTTAATTATAAATTCTAATATTACAATATTACAAAATAATATATATTTTTTTATTCCAACACTTTCCAGCTAGAAAAAAAGCCATACCAAGATAGATTGCAACAGTTTTTGCAACTTTTAACTGTCACTTCCTGCAATGACAGAAGACTTTGGATATTGTTTCATGCAACTTTAGTTTGGATATCTTTCGCACTTTCAATTCATGGTTCCGTTTTGGTGCATTCCACCCACACGACACAAGTGACACTATCATGACATTTTATCTGTTCATCAAAACACACAAAAGTACTTCCCTCTGTTTTACCTACAGTGAAAATAGATCTTACTGTACTTCTAAACACAGAAGTTAAAACAGCCTGCTTTGTTATCATGGTTTCACAAAAGCCAGAGTCACCGCTATATGTGGAAAGTCTAGATTTAAGAAAAGATTTCCATGTTGAAGTTTATCATTGCACTCACTGGAAGTATACATAATAGGCTAAGAATCTTGGAAAAACATTACTCTGCCCCTCTCAGTTATGACAAAAGTTTCCTGTTTCATGCAAAAGGTGTTTTCCACATGTAAAGTACAACTGCCCTTTCCAGAAGACAGAGATAGAAAAGGGATCCTTCCAAACTAATTTCCAGTTTTTAAAAAATAGAATCCGGGGGACTCTCTTACTGTTTGTAATAATTCAGAGGAATACTCTGTCTCTCTCTGCCAAACCGGAGACATACGCAGGCTATGGAGGAGACAGCAGATGGTCCTGGTCAATGCATTCCTTTGCTGGAAGACACTCTATTTGCTCTTTTGAATTCTTTTAGACATATGCATTCATTCATTCTTTCAGTCATCCAAAATTAAACACTAAAGATGGAGGATTATGAAGAACATTTGGGACAAAATCCTCTCAGATACATAGATATATAGTTATTTTGTCCAATCATATACCTTTTTGCATCTTTACACAGTAAAACCGACTAATTGACTATAGTCGTATATTTTGTCTAGTCTAAAAATAAGTTTGAAAACTTTTGTGGGACTGTAGTTCGCTTAGTGGGACAATTGTACATTAACAATATGACAATATGAATACAAACATTCCAGAGGGGACGCTGACAGGACGTTTGTGTTATGAGAAAATAAAATGTTTTTATAATGTAAGCCAGAGCATTTATGTAAACAACATTTTTTTTTAAAAAAAATGTACTCCTACACCCCAAGTTATATAAAAAATATAATAAAAAATATATATATATTTTTAATTAATGGACCCCATTGACTTCCATAGTTTTTTTTTGTTTTTTGTTTTTTTGCTATACTGTAGAAGTCAATGGAGTCCAATTAAATGTTTGGTCACTGGCGTTCTTCAAAATATCTTTCTGTTCAGCAGAAGAAATAAGTTCATACAAGTTTTGAACAACTTGAGGGTGAGTATATGATGAAAGTGTTCATTTCGGGGTGAACTATCTCTTGAACATAGCAGGGAAGTTAGACTGAAACATAATACATGAATGGACAGAGGAAAGTACTCATCAGAAAGACATTTAAATAATTGACAGCACGCACTATAGTCTTTCACTGATTTGTAGCAGGGTTGCTGCAGCACATGTGAGATGGATGCTTGCATTTTATTGCCTTTTATCTTATTGTTGATCAAGACACATATAAACAAGCTCCTGTATTTTACATATTTGCACATGAAGAGTTCAGATGCAAAAGCCTCTAAGTGCCATTTGAAATTTTGTTCTAGAATGACCATTTTTATCAAGCTTGTGTATTTAAGTTCAGTAATTTCACTTAAATGA
Organism: Pimephales promelas; assembly: GCF_016745375.1. Next base: position 2,287,570 of record NW_024121555.1, read on the forward strand.
CCATTAATAGGTAATCTTCATTGCCATTTAAGTGAAATTACTGAACCTAAATATACAAGCTTGATAAAAATGATAATTTTAGAAGAAGATTTCAAATGGCACTTAGAGGCTTTTGCATCTGAACTCTTCACATACTGTTTATTTAGAGCTTAATTTACTGTTTATTTTATGAACGGTCGAGAGAACCTTTCCAGCATATCGCTCCGTGAGCCTCTGTCATAAACTGCAGGGAGCCTCTATGTAAACCAACTCCTTAGCGACAAGCCCAGATCAATATAATCGAATGTCCTGCTGCATGCTCGGGAGGCTCGTACCTTCATTCGCCTTGTTTAATAATCAACACAGGTCAGTGGCTAAAATAGGAATGCCTGTGTTGGGAATCAAAAGGCTTTGGATATCCTTCGAAGATTGCCAGGTTTAATGAGGGTACATGTAATGGTGAACTCCAGCTGACACACTGAAAAGAATGAGAAAGATGCTGGACACTTCACGTCATCACCATGGCAACCACTTTTAGTATGTTTACAAAGTCGCTTTATAAAAGCAGAAGCCAATAGCACCTATAAATTCCTATGTTGCTGACATTATTGTCATTATTGAAATGAGTTTTTTGCTTTACTTGCATGGCAACAGACCGAATACAAGTCAGTTTATGTCATCTTGAATTCACACAAAAAAAAAGGATGGTAATTGTGGTAAGCTATGTGCATAGCATTAAGCACCATTGCACTCTTACAATGTTTACCATATATTTTATATTCTTTCTAAGAGCTGATATCGAGTCTGTAAAATTAGGCTTTCAGGCCCAGAGGCTTATTTGCCAGTAGAGTGCAGACTAAAGAACATTTTGTTGGCAGGATGTCTATAGCAGTCTTCACAAGGAGGCTTGGAAAATAGGGAGCCTTTTGCTGGTCTCAGTGTGGGGGACATCCCAAAGCTTCTGGAGCCAAACATAGCCCAGGGTCTAGATAAAGTGAAGCATGAATCAAAGTCCACTAAATCCAACAGCATACGAGGAAGGTTTTGGAGGCTTACCTCTTACTAATAATTGCCTATGGCTAAATTTGGTCAGCCTTCTTTTCATAGAACATATTTGCTTTGAAATAGGGCCCATTTATGTTATTACACAAAGATTATGGAGAATATAGGCAATATAAAGAGGCTCTTGTAAATCCACGGGGCATCGGGCATTTTTCATTCCAGGCTGTTTAAATGAGGTGGATTAGATGAATACGTCTCACTGTGTTCAGCAGGAACAGGTCAATATTGCATTTTAATATAACATCACTGAGCACATCAAAGAAAATCTATATGAGATAAAGCCCTGGTATCCTCCAAAACCTTGTGGGTTTAATAAAGAGCAGATTTTATCTTTTCCTTTTTCCTTCACAGATGGTTAGGACAGGATGTTGTCTACTAAACTGACACTAAGTACTGACAACTGACACTAAGTACTAAACTACTTGTGCTTGTCTTTAGTATATATCCACTCTGGAGGAGGAATCTGGCCTACAGAGTGTATACTGTAGGTGCGGACGTAGACCTTTCTTCCCTTCTCTCTCTGCTCCCCGCAGCCGATCCAGACCGCCAAATAGACTGTTGGGATTTCTCCGTCACCCTGAAAAACAGCAACTCACACGTATCCTGTGTTCTTCATTTTCTGAATTTTCTATAGCTTTTTTTCGTTTCACCAAAATAATCTGTTCAGCTTCCCACAGGTGGTGCAAACTAAATGATTATCTGGCAATCATAGCAGAGTTCGCGCTGTCCTACGACGGAGGGCACTTCTACACGTACCATAACTGTTTTCAGCCAAAAGGGCCATGCAAGTCGCGCAGTGGAACCAGTGCACATACTGGGTAGTAGAGGGAAGTTCAGATCATTTTACTGACTCGGATCTGTGAGTCTCGTTCAGCAAAATGAACAAATCTTTTTTTCAAAACATTTAGTTCATTTCAGCATAAAATAATTAAAATGGCATGTTAAATATCCCCACATATCTAGTACTTACGAATATCTTGCTTACATTTGTAAAAAGAATAAAATATTGGGTAATGCAGCCAAAGCCAAATTATAAGCAGCTGAAATGTTGTATTAATTGAGTAGTTGTTGGGTCTTAAGTTCAGGCTTTTGCTGTCTGATTCTGTTAATTCTGTCTGACTCTGATCTGTCTGCTGGGCCGTGCTTTGTGAGATACAGCAGGACCGGAAGGGTGATGAATAGTTCATCTCTCAAGTTTCGAGTTCGGGTTCGGCCGGGTCCGAGTCTTTCGTTCTTCCTGTCAGTCCCTTAGAGTCTATGCTGTCAGTACTGGAAAGAGAAATGATTAGTTCATTTTCGAGTCTTCGGGTTTAAGTCCTTCGTTCTTTTGTCACATGACCGCTGGAATCTTGCATCAAATACAACATAGATTCGTATTATTGACTGTGTCTGAATGTATATTGTATTATATTTAGGCATTAAACATTATATATATATATATATATATATATATATATGAAGAGTTCAGATGCAAAAGCCTCTAAATGCCATTTGAAATTTTCTTCTTTAATGATGATTTTTATCAAACTTGTATATTTAAGTTCAGTAATTTCACTTAAATAACAATTAATAGGTAAGTATCATTGCCATTTAAGTGAAATCACTGAACTTAAATATACAAGCTTGATAAAAATGATCATTCTAGAAGAAAATTTCAAATGGCACTTAGAGGCTTTTGCATCTGAACTCTTCATATATATATATATGCAATAAACATTATCTGAAAAATAAAAGTTCCATCTTATTATTGTCCCTGTACGTCTCTTTTCTATATTTTGCATCTGTAGTGTGTATTATTATATATTATACATTAATTAACTACTATTATTAATTAACTAACTGCAAGTTTGTGAATTATTATTCAATACGGTGACAATTCATGTGACAAAAGAACGAAGGACTCAAACCCGAAGACTCGAGAGAAGAACTAATCATTTGTCTTTCCTTCTTTCCGGTATTGCCAGCATAGTCTCTATGGGACTGACAGGAAGAACGAAAGACTTGGACCCGGCCGAACCTGAACTCGAGACTCGAGACTCGAGAGATGAACTAATTATTTCTCTTTCCAGTAATGACAGCATAGTCTCTATGAGACTGGCAGGAAGAACGAAAGACTAGGACCCGCCCTGAACCCGAAGACTCAAAGATGAACTAATCATCCGTTTCCAGTACAAATTCAGAACTCATATGTTGCTCATAATCACTCTCTGAGACAACTCGCGAATCATATTAAAGATTCGTTCAAAATGAACGAATTGTTCATGAACGACACATCACTAAGGGGCATGCTCGACCCAGATCTCCACAGCAGGGTTTTCTTAGGCAGTAAAAACATTTCTTGCACAGTTTGCAGATCAATCAGTTGCGCACTCAAAAGCATCATGCCCGCAGGTTAACCCTTCCTCTCTTCCTGCCTGGGAACAAGCGCCCCAAAATCCACCAGCTACGTGCCTTGCACAGCAACCAGTGCAAACCATAACTTCGAAAGGAGAGTCTCCTCTTTTGTTGAAAGCAGACAACCCTGTAAACATTTAAAAAATCTTTAATCCACCCTCTACCTGAAGTCGTAGACAAGCTGATCAAAAAAGAAGTTAAGTCAGGCTTCATGATCGGGCCATTCGATCACGATACCCCATTTAATCTGTTTCGTATTAGCCCCCTCGAAATGGCTACAAGAAAATTCTCGGGCGAACAAAAGCCTAATAATTGACCTGTCAGCTCCCCACAATTCCCTGTTCCCTAGCATAAACAGCTTGATCCCTCTCTATGAATTTTCGCTTAAAAACTACAACATAAATCACGTAATCGACAATGATCAAAACTGCAGGTCGGGGTGCTTGGCTTGGTAAATTCGACATTACATCTGCTTTCAAAGTAATGCCTATCCAGATTCATGGCACCTATTCGGAGTATTCGGAAATATTATTTCGCAGTTTAACTTTTTTTTCAGACAAAGCTTTTATATGCTGATTGTTTTTATTATTTTGTATTTACTGTCATTCTCCTGTGTAGCACTTTGAGATTCTTCGGAATGAAAAGTGCATTATAAATAAAATATATTATTATTATTAACTTTTGGATGCAAAAGCAGTCAAAAAATATTTGAAATGTTATGAGAAGCCTTGTGCTGGATTTTGTTGAACAGCTGTTCACAGCTGTCCATGCCCTCAATTGGGTTTGTGGGATTTTATAAAGGTCGCTGGTTCGCGTGTCCGTGGCCACCGCAGCTCCTGGACATATCTCAATCCTCAGCTCTATTCGACCTCTACCCTCTCGTAGTAGCAGCTTTTCTATGGGGGAAAGAATGGTTCGCTATTAGCATTTTAGTGCATTGTGACAATTATACACAACAGTGCATTGCCTTAATAAAGGCCATTCCCTAAGGCACCTCATGTGGATTTCAGCTTGTGACCAATTCATTATAATTGCTTAACACGTACCCGGGTCAGAAAAACGAATCGCTGACTCCCTGTCTCGTTTTTTGTTTTAGAAATTCAGGATGTTGGCTCAAGAGGCGGACCAATTCCCAACTCCAGTACCTCGTTATTCAGAACTAATATTCCCGCTAAAACCCTTCATCGACGCATCGCTCAACACTATACTCCAAGCAGTTTCTCCCAGGACCCTCCAATCCTACGTAACGGCTTGGAGATGTTATAAAACATTCCACGTCTCTTATAGCATGTCATTCCCTGATTTTCTCTCTTTTCAATCCTCCTTTATTTCCTACCGTAATAGTGTTAATGGCACTCAAGTCAGGTCCATTAAAGGCTACTTGAGCGTAAACTCCATAAATTCCCTCCCCTGAGACAAATAATCCACTAACCTCCTTGCTGATCAAAGGGATCCAAAGATCAACCCTCTGCACAAGCTACCAGCCCCTCAACATCGCCCGCACACTCGACGCCATGTTCACCCTAGCTTTTTTGGGTTTTCTTAGGTGCTCGGAACTTGCTATCACCTCCAAGTTTGACCCAAAAATCCACCCCACGATCTCAGACTTGTCAGTACTAGATGGTGAAACAATCTCATATTTGATCAAGCAAAGTGAGGCTGACCAAACCAAAAAAGGGTAATTTCATCTACATTTTTAACCTAATCCAAGCCAATCCAACAAAACCAGTCAATTCTGGCATATCTGCAGTGGAAAAGTTCCCAAGATAAATCTCCCCTGGAACCCCTGTTCATTGACGATGTCAATAAACCTGTGACACGCTTTTGTTTTCAGAAACACCTCAGATCTGTTCTCTAACATTCAGGCATTCCATCAAAAGATTTTTCACTCCTTCCATATCGGGGCAGCAACTTCAGCAGCCCAAAAAGGCCTCTCCCAACAGCAGATCCAAGCTCTTGGGAGATGGTCCTCAGATGCTTTCCAACGGTATTTCAGGACCAACCGGTTCCACATTAAAAAAGCCCACCAAACCCTCATCGGGTAAAGAAGAAGAATATATATTTAAAAATCTCCTCGACTTTTACCATTTCCTCTTTCTGTCCAGCGAGTTTTTGTCCCACAGCGGACGCAGCGAGAACCTCCCGGTAGAGCACTTACGTTTTCTCTTTCGTCCTGCGACGCGGTGTGAGAAAATCTCCCGATTGAGTACTCATTTTTCTCTTTTCCCGTTTCCTCTTTCTGTCCAGCGAGTATTGGTCCCACAGCAGATGCAATGAAAACTTTCCTGGTAGAGTACTTACTGTATGTTTTCTCTTTAATCCAGCAACGCAGTGTGATAAAATCTCCCAGTTGAGTACTCATTTTCCTCTCTTTCAGGTTTCTCTTACTGTCTAGCGAGCATTGTTCTCACAGCAGACGAAATGAGAACTCTCCCGGTAGAGCACTTACGTTTTCTCTCTCCTCCAGCGAGCATTGGTCTCACAGCGGACGCAGTACGAGAAAACCTCCCGGTACTCATTGTTCTTTACTCTGGCTTCTCTTTCTCTCACAGTGGACACAGCGAGAACTTCCTGCAAACACTGGCCTCCAAGAGTTCGCAATAAGAACTTTCCAGTAAGCATAGGCTGGAATTGTCACTTCAACGTCAGTGGGTAAGGCCCAATGGCCACGAGCCGCCTTCCTGGTTGACCATCCAGGCCCCTTCTCTAGATGCCAGCATGTCAAACTTGGCACTCATTTGGGGAGGTCTTTTGTCCAGCAGCTGTCCTTTGCTCTTTAGCCTTTTGGAGGGAGTACGAGTACGCATTTTGGTACGAGTACAAGCTCGGAGCTCTCCCCCCAGACAGCATGCCAAATACACATTAAATCTTATCCACTCTAATTATTCGTACGTGTGAACTTGTGAAATGATCTGAGAATAAACGTACACACACACACACACACACACAACAAAAAATGTGCGTAAGCCTCTCGTTCAGAACTGAAATTTATAAATCGCAAAATGATCATGAAATTGTGCATGGCTGAATGGTTTCAGATCTCCGCATTGTAAACAGATTTTTAATTAATTATTGAAGCATTAAAGAGCACTGGTCAACATCCAGATCTTTTACTGAAGAAACACGAATGGCAAGAATTGCTTAGATTTCCAAATACCTGCAGTTCTTCAACTCTCTGCCACAAGGAAAAGTGCGTATGTCTACTCAGACTGTTTTTATAAATATAAACATGGGTGTGGATCGTAGGCCAACACACATTCTAAGTTCATACGCACGTTTTATAGCGTTTATTTATCAGGTGTGAGGATATATTAGTTAATGGAATTTTTGACAGGGGTTGGCTCCTAAACCATTCTCAAATGGGAATTTTTCGCTGGTGCTGGTGTCCTCTCTAAATGTCGCTGCTGCTGCTTTCCCTCTCACTGTGTCTTCTGCCAAGTCAAGCTTCCGCACCGTGGAGGTCCGGTTAGTCTCACGCTGGTCTTTCTGAGCGTGGTAAAGGCCGCCGGCATCAATCAGCGGTGGGGAACAAAAGCAGGAGCTCAGGCGCACACCTCCCAGCATCCTGCAGCCCCGCTGACTCTAACACAGGGCTCTTTTGGAGAAAAAGGAACCCCTGCCGACTGTAAAAAGGCCAGGAAATCTACTGTCCCAGCACTCAAGAGTGTTGATATCTAAAAAGATATGGACTTATGCACATACACAAACACACCCACGCTGCCTTAGCTCATTTTAGAAAATGTATACATATACAGAGGGAGATGACAGAGAAGTAATGAATATCGGAACAATTGCCATAACTCTCTCAAATAATTCATCATCTCGCCATGACATTATTTATTTATTTTTTATTTTTTGCACGTCAACACACAAAGAGAGACAAAAAGGAGAAAGATTCAGGGGCTAAATGTCAATTAATTTCAATGACTAATTTTGTGAACTTTATAGGAGTGTGGGGGGAAAATCCTCAATTTTTAGCACTGAAGAAATTAATAGTAGTTCAATCAGTAGTTCAACTCTCAAAATAAATGTACATTTGTGCATTTAATTGATATGAAGCATTTATCCAAAGTAACAAACAAAAGAGGTGTCTGATATGAGTGAAGCCATCACTCATCAGTTCATGGCCATCATTTTTCAGAATTGTATAGTTCAGTCATAAAACTCTTCCAAGTAGATTATTGGTTCCTCCAAATCAGCAGCATAGCCAATCAATCTCTTTCCTGTCTACAGAACCTTATTTATTTCCACCCCGACCTGGTCCAGCATAGTACTGTGCTCCATGGGGATTTTCTTTAGTCCACCTACTCCCCAGCACCACCTGTGTAGATCTGTTAGGTTTACTCATTGATAAGAATGGAGTGTAGATTTATCTGCTGGCTTAGAGAACTGCTGCAAGAACTTTACCAGCAGATAGACAGGTGGTGCTGGGGGCTAAAATTATTTTGTGCAGAGTGGTTCAGGGTAGGGAAAAAATACAGTTCAGTTATATTCAAGGAAAGAGAGATCGATTGGCTGTGCTGCTGGTTTTAAAGAACCAATCAGCTTACCTAATCAGCTTTAATGACTGCACCATGTATTTCTGAAAAATAAGTTCACTATCATGGACATCTCACAATCATGAGATGCCTCATATTAGCAGCCTAAAAAAAACGGTTTTATTTAACATGGAACAGGTTACTGTGAATATGCAAGACTTTTGATTAATTAGCCACAATAGGTAAATAACTAATAATATCAAAGTGCTTTAAATGATTAAATTACTTGCACTACAAAATCAGATTACAATAATAAATGAAAATATAACAAAACAAAAATTTGCGCAGCTAAAATAACTTGAAACAGCTGCCACCAGAGGTGTTAAAAATTAGTTGGATAAATTAGCTAACACTTGCAAAGAAGAACCAGTTTTCCCTATGCAGTCTCTAAAATGCCCCTATATTATGCTAGTTTTAAAGGTTACACATTTTGTTTTTGTCTCCTAAAACAGGTTTGCATGAATCAAAGGTTAAAAAAAATCAAATGACTGTAATTTTCTCATAATAAACATTGCACATCACCACATTTTTCAATGATTCTCAAATGACTCGATTGATGAATCAATCTCTCTAAATCCCTCCTTTTCGTGAGCAAGCTGGTCCAAATAAACTGGGTACTGACCCATCTTTCAAAAGCAAGCTTTTTGCGAATCCCGCGTTGAACGCCAAGATTTGAGAATATGAAGTTGTCGGTAATATGACGTTTGAGGGCTGGTCAAGTTGTTTGCGGGCAGACAACATACAACATAAGTGGGCATTATACAAATGTATTATCTAGTGACATGCAACCATAACGTAGGGGGATTTGAATTACAGACAAATCATTGAGAAGGTTCAGAGTCCATTTTTTATCACACTGCAAGAAATGGACTACTAGAAGAAAAAAAAACATGAAAGGGGCACTTTAATAAAGGCAAACAAATGCCCTAGTCTAGGCATGCCGAAACCTCAGGCTAATGTCTGACTGTTAAAGCCATGAATCGTGCATTGTTTTGCACTGAAATACAGCTTCAAAAGAAGTTCTTGTAGCATGAGATGTAGCATGAGGCCATGCAAAGCCAGTTAACCATCATATGAAGCATGCCAAATGTGTCTGTCTGGATAATATTAGCGGGGGAGGGGGGGGGGGGGCTACAAGACGTTGTGCAGATGCTCACATCTGCTCAGAGCTGTAGCTTATATCCGGCACTGATAAGAGTTTTCTGTAGGGTTAGCTCAACAATTCCGATCACGAGAGATGGACGTTTTCACAAAGGCTATGCAGTCGGCAGTCTCCATGGCAATTTGTGACGTGTATGATTTTAGGATGAAAATGAGGGCTGTCTGCATAATCACATGAACTATTCATATCAACGTTAATTAATGTGCCATGCAGCTTATATTAGTTCGACTCATGCTAGTGCTTATCTGTGAGAGGGCCGCTTGTTTGTGTGTGAAATCATATTTCACAAAAGATAATCAGAGACAGCACTCCAACTTTAAAAGTCATGATATGATCTCTCTCTGTTAACAAAGGCTTCTATTAGATATTCCTGGAGCTCATGGCTAAAATTATTGCAGTCAGTACAACGATATATCCACACTGCTTCGACCTTGAATATAACAAAAACATTTCCAGTGTATTCTTGGAAAAGGTGCAATGAGCTAAAGTTGAACATAGAGATTGCCTAAAATGACTTTAAAAAGACCATTTGCCTTGATAAATGAACCTTTTCTAGATACATCTACTGAAGCAGTCCTACGCCAGGACGATCTAAATAAGCATAAGGATATGAGATCTGACATGTTTGGGTCTGAAATGGGAAGATTCTGGGTTTAACCCTCTGGCCTTCATAAATAACAGCTGTGTCTTCCCATCTGTCAGTGGCTTCACATCAGGCAGTATATTAGTACAACCCCATTTCCAGAATAGTTGGGGACATTTTGTAAAATGCAAAAAAAAAAACAAAAAAAACCTGTGATTTGTTCATTCTCTTGAACATATATTTAACTGACAAATGTAAAAGAAAATATTTCCAATGTTTTCACTGACCGACTTAATCTTATTCTGTAAATATAAACACGTTTTGATTTTGATGGCTGCCACCTTTCCTTTTAATTAAACTATTTAATCATTTGGGAGTTGACTCCAATTAATTGTTGACTCCAATCTAATTGTTGGAGTTTTGGAAGTGGAATATTTGCCCAGTCGTGTCTGCTCAACAGTCTGGTCATCATTGCCTGATTCTCCTTTTCATGTTGGGTCATACATTTTCCATAAGAGACAGATCTGGACTGCAGGCAGGCTGCCAGACACATCTTTTCTATGGTGCAGAGTGTCTAGAAATCACTCAGTTTTAGCTTGTGTAAAATGAGGGCTGACATTGTCTTGCTTCCATGATGTCATCTTGATGGCAATATATGTCTCTGTATAATCCAAATGCTTGTCTCCATGTCAATGGTAATTTCACAATAATGCAAGTTGCCCATTACGTTTGCACTGCTGCCCCCAAATACCATATGTTTGCTTTTGCACGTCGCTGAAGAAAGTCTGGTTGGTCCCTTTCGTCTTTGGGACTGAGAAATCGATGTCCATTTTTTTCCAAAAATTAACTTAAACATGGACTCATTTGACCACAGCACACATTTCCACTGTCTTTTAGACCATCTAAGATGAGCTCAGGTCCAAAGAACTCGGCAGCATCTTCGCATAGAACTGATGCATAGCTATTTCCTTGCGTAACAGATTCAAGTGGCATTTCTTGATGCAGTGTCAGACTGTGTTAAGTGAAAAAGTTTTTCCAATACTGTTGAGCACATGTGGCTGTATTTAACAGAGTAGAATGACGGTTTCTCATGCAATGCCACCTGAGGGCTCAAAGGTCACGCACATTCAACAGAGGTCTCCTGCTTTGCCCTATACACAGACTGAGATTTCTCTGGATTCTTGAATTGTTTGACAATTCTTTCATGATATTTGGCACAAAGTGATGACCCATGACCCACCTTTGCTTACAAAGACTGAGAAGCTCTTTTACACCCAAACACGATTCAGTCAAAAGAGCCAACTCCCATCTCTATACAATGTTCTGATGCAGAGATATTGGTCTTGCTAAACAGTTGCTAGGGTACTCTGTTTGATTGCTATGGAGTTGCTTGGCAACTGCCAATGATGAATCTCCAAAGGCTTCTTCTCACTATGGATGTTATAAAACAAACTCCCATCCCTTTGTGACATTCAGAATGTCCTGATATCCCTATTTGGATTTTGGTTTCTAGGGCATGGCCAGAAAGTTTTGAGTAATTCATGAAAGGCTGTTTTCTGCCCCTCGCAAACGAGACTCTTCCTCATGTTTCTATGACACTTCTATCCAGAGATATCCCTTCAATCTCTTTCAATGGCAGTCTATGGAACTTGTTGCTAAGGGATTCGTAGCTATGTTCAATACAAAATCTCTATGCAAGATACTATCTCGTGGCCTCAAGATAGTAACTCGTGGCCTCAAGATAGTATCTCGTGGCCTCAAGATAGTAACTTGTGGCCTCAAGATACTATTTCGTGGCCTCAAGATAGTAACTTGTGGCCTCAAGATAGTAACTGGTGGCCTCAAGATACTATTTCGTGGCCTCAAGATAGTAACTCGTGGCCTCAAGATAGTAACTTGTGGCCTCAAGATAGTAACTCGTGGCCTCAAGATACTATCTCATGGCCTCAAGATAGTAACTCGTGGCCTCAAGATGGAGTTAGTATCTTGAGGCCACGAGAGAGTATCTTGAGGCCACAAGTTAGTATCTTGAGGCCAAGAATTACTATCTTGAGGCCACGAGATAGCATCTTGAGGCCACGAGTTACTATCTTGAGGCCACAAGTTACTATCTTGAGGCCACAAGTTACTATCTTGAGGCCACGAAATAGTATCTTGAGGCCACAAGTTACTATCTTTACTTTCTATCTTTACTATCACAAGTTACTTGCCAAAGTGGGACTAGGGGGGCTCCGTAGTATCTTTTGAAATTGAAAGAATGAAAGAAAAACAAAATTAAAACAAACAGATAACAGTAACACACAGTATTTCAAATAAATGATAAACACAGAAACACAGTGTCAACATTTCCCAATATCAATATCTGAAATTCAAACTAAGTATTATTCAAATTTCAAATTCAATGTCTTGTTTTCAAATTCCCCTAAAAATTACTGACTAGCAATCTCCATCAAAAATGACCGCAGTTCAGTCCATGAAGAGAAAAGGGGGGAAAAAAACAAACAAAAAAAAAAAACAACACAATTTTGCCTTCAGGGAAATCCAGAAAACCTTGAAAAAAACGCTATGTGTGCAGTTCTGTCCTACCCAATCAGAAAACTCTTTTTCTCTCAACTCTCTCAACTGTTTTTACTCTATTTCCAGATACGAAACGATGGGCTCGCCAGTCCAAACCGGGGATAAGAATCCACAGGCAGGACAGGATTCAGGATCACAGCACCAAAGCTTGTTGGTTAGTTAGTTTTATAGCAATATAAATAAAATACTAATTATTAATATTAGTGACCCGAGTTAATGACCTGGGTTACAGTCATAATTAGTTTAACTAGCCTACTGCATTAACAAACACGACTTTATTGTAAACTGTTAACTTAACAAGACTTCAAAAACATCAAAAGTCATACTGACCCAAACCTTTGAAAAGTAGTGTATTTTATGTAAAAAACTGTTTGATAAAGTTAACATTATTAATGTTGTCAACATTTTATGTAGTTATTACATTGTAATACAGGCGATTTTTGCCATGGGAGAAACCTGCAAAGCTTTCTGAAAAATAGCATTACTATCATTTCACTATTGCTATGTTTGTAAAAGATGCCAGTGCTACAATAATAAGTTGGAAGGAATGGGTTACATTTTCTCTCCAGATGCATGTTTCTAAGAAAACACTCGGCTATTCAATTTGTGTATTTTAATATATAATATGTCTGTACTACATCCTCTCTCATACACAAACACACACTCATTCACAGGGAAAACCAGATGATATATATATATATATATATATATATATATATATATATATATGAAAGAGAGAAGAGAGAGAGTGAATCCAAGCACAAACAAATGCTTGCCAAGTGCCAGTCCTATTTTTTTTATTATGTGGCTTAAAAAAAAGCATGATTTCTATGCATGAGTTATTTTCCTGTAAGCCTTTGGAGGTTCAGGCTTTGACTCCATGGTAAGTCCCCATAAAGAGCCAAATTTAACAAGCAGAGAATTTGGTAAAAAAAAAAAAAAAAAAAAAAAAAAAAAAAAGGTCAAAACAGTGATTTGCTATGAGAACAAGAAAAACTCTGTATGAATGAGGGCAGTAAGTGTCAAAATGGGCCTGGTTGGGTGAAAAAAATAAGAATAGACAGGTTTAGCTGACCATTGTCTGTTCGCGGAGACAGCAGGGACAAACATTACAGTGCATTAGGCAGACGCAAGAGACAATTACATTAGATTTCATCAGAGTTGACACACTAATGAAATAGAGCCTGGCTATTTCCTTCTCCACGTTGAAATTAAAATACAGTGGAACAAGCATTTTCTAATCATGTTTATGAATAAAAAGAGTCATCATATTTTTGTTTAGCTTTTGTTTGTCCCTTATGACATACATTGAGGGAGAGACAAAGAACTAGCTGAATGAAAATCTAATTTAGGAATATTTGATACATAACATTATTTGTACATGCCCTGCGTAGTGATATCTGTGGCTCTGCAGGCTTTTTGACCAAACAAAGGGAAGCACGGCCAAATCTTCAGTGGAGAAGTCTCCACTGAAAATCTCAAAATACTCCTACACACACGCACACACAAGCACACAAACAGAGAGGTGAGTCATCTACATACCTTTCCAGACTCCCCTCTGCTGTCTGCCTTCTCGGGCTGGTGTTTCCATGACAACAACCCAAGACTGTGGTTGGCTGGTCACTGACCCCAAGTCAACAGAGTCCACCAGACCCCACACTAAACCACTGAAATGCTACAGCACACCATGATCAGGCCGTGTACTGGAGCCGTTTCAGCACGTTCTGTGTCACTCCCTCACATTCTTATGGAAAGACTGTGCTAGTGTAAATTTTAAACTCCCTAAATGATAATCATAAAGAGTCATATAAAGTGAAAATAAATGATCAAAGAATTTGACAGCAATATTTCAGCAAAATGTCAGTAAAATATCATTTGTTACACTCTAAAAATGCTTGGTTGAACTTGTTTCAACCCAAATTTGGGTCAAATTTGGACAAACCCAGCTGTTGGGTTAATTTTTTTATTGCATTTTTAACCCAACGGTTGGGTTTGTCCAAATTTGCATTTTTGTAATGGCAGTATTTTACAAATATCACAAGGAATAGAAATCTTTTTTGGCAACACTACAGTAAGTCCAATCAGCATTGTCAAAACGATCCCGTTCAAATGGAAATGCAAAAGTAACTAAAAATGCTGTATTATGCCTGGCCAGTAGTTAGCGAGGTCACTTTGTAAAGAAAAACTACACGCCTACCAGTGATGCGCGGGTCAATGTATAAACAACCCGCAACCGACCGACGTTTTCAACTACCCGCCCGCAACTCGGACCGCAAAAAAAAAGTAAAAAAAAATTTCTACCCGACCCGCTTCCTGACCGCATTTTTTAAAAGTAGTAAATGCTCATCGGAGGGTTATTGGGCCATAGACGTGTAACAACAGCATCGCAAGAAGACGCAGGCCTACACATAACAAAGGCAAAGCCAGCACTTTGGTCATCATCTTTCATTATTTCAGCAAATGTCTCCCACACTTTTACTCTTTCTATTTGTGTATTTGCGGAGCTTCCACTCCCCAGTCTTCACCTTTTCTCTTGCCGCTTCCATCTCTCTGCAGACTGTAGTGATCATAGATATGGCCGGTTTGTGAACGAATCGTTCTTTTGAACCGGTTCTTTTTAGTGAACCGGTCGAACCAGTACACTAAATCGAACTGAATCGTTCGAAACAGTTCGCGTCTTGCGTCAGTGCTGATCCACAAGTTACTAAAGTTACTCTCTTTCAGACATTGGCATCTTGTTTCAAACGACCCGACCGACCGCGACCCGAATATCATTAAAAACATTTTTGGATGACCCGTAACTGCGGGTAACCGCGGGTGACCGCAGGCACCCGCTCATTTCGGATCAACCCGCGCATCACTGACGCCTACTGTATGGGGGTTGGGACTGGAACCGGCGGATTAAAGTGGGAATAAAAAAATGGTTTTATTTTGGATACATGAAAGACGGGGTGAATTCTCCTGTACGCTGGAGGAAGGTTGAGGCGGTCTGCCACCAGACTAACGATCTTGGTGACAGTGAACGGGCCAATAAATTTGGGTGCAAGTTCATTAGATACGGAGCAGAAAAGAATGTTCTTAGTAGAAAGCCACACTTTTTCACCAGTGACATATACGGGAGGCCTAGAATGGTGGCCATTGGCTTTGGCCTTGGTGCGCAAGCCCACTTGAAGTAGAGTCTCACAGGCTTTAGTCCAAGTGCGGAGAAACTCAGGACAAAGGTGTGAGCAGAGGGGACCGCAACCTCGGATTCCAGACAAGGAAAAATTGATGGCTGGTGGACCTATACTACACTCAAACGTAGATAGGCCTGTGGATGCACTGGTAAGGCGTTGTGTGCGTACTCCACCATAGACAGTTGTTGACTCCAAGAGAAATGATTCTTGAATTGTAAACATCGTAACGTTTTCTCCAAGTCCTGCTTGGTTGCTCAGATTGACCATTGCTCTGGGGATGAAACCCTGAGGACAGTCGCTCCCAGTAATCTACAAAACTTTCGCCAACATTTGGAAACAATGTCGGTATGCCATGTAACCGAAAGAGGTGGTTAACGACAATCGCCGCTGTCTCCTTGGCTGAGGATAATTTGAGCAAGAGAACGAAGTGGACCGCCTTCGAGAACTGATCCACCAAGGTAAAAACTACCGTGTGTCCTTGGGAGGGTGGAAGAGTGGTAATAAAATTTAGAGCGATATGGGACCAGGCTCTCGAAGGCACCAGCAGCGGTTGAAGTAACCCATCTGGGGGTCGATTGGAAGTCATACTGTGCATTCACATCGCCGGCGGCGAGAGCGTCAAAGTGGCCGGAAGTCATTCATTTTCAATGAAAGCCGGCGGTGAGCTTCGGCGAGGGTCGCGTGGCGCGTCTTGGATGGCGAGGAGAGTTGAAGTCAGGTCAACTTCACGGTAATAAGCAATGACGTGGTTCGACGGCAACCAGTCGGAATGTAGAAGTGCTCCGTTCGAGAGAATTCCAGAGAAAGCAGTCCTATAAACTTTGATTCCAACCACATTAGTTTCCAAGCAAAATAGAGGAGGTTGAACAATTGAATTTGATAAGAGGGCGCACAACACTATTTATAGGCAAGATTTTTGTGCTATAACACTTTTTCAACAGGAATGCAAACTATAATAGCACTTAACCATGGGCCACACCACACAAATAACTTTTAATTTGTTTATTTCATTAGCAAACATATCACTATAAATGTTAAGTTCTTTCCATCGATCAATTTTCTGCAAAAATAACGATCAACAGGCTTGTTTGCTTTGCGGCCCCTTTCAATACAGTTTTAAAAAAGATAATGCATTCGATCTAAGTCAGAGCATCCACAAATCTTTCCACGGTGTCACTGGCAGGGCGGTGTGACCAGTGGCACAAACTGACCAAGCCAAAACAAAACTGTAAACATCAGAAGCCATCAGAGGCCACCAGAATCGTTGCTTGACTAAAAACTTGGATTAACTCCCGGGGCCAGTTGCATAAACATAACCATTATGTTTAGACAGTGTCTTAAGTGGTGTCTTGAGGTAATCAATCTTGCTGTTCGGTATCAAATTAGACCAATGTACGTTTTTATGTAACTAACTTTAAAAAGAACAGTTTTGAAGAAAAAAATTGGATGACTAACTTGTAAACCTAGTCTTAGCATTAGTCAACTCGCCCCCAGATGACAAGCCACATTGGAACAATGTCCTCACTGAATAACGCTGAACCGTAACCCCTCTGGCACAAACAAACGAGGGCGTTACCCCTTCTAAGGCTGCACTGACCTTTGATTCGATCTCCCATGTGAATGTAGAGATGAATAGAGTGTCTGGTAAAATGCACTTGGGAGAGGACGGACTTTCGAAGCGGTCAAAAATACATAATAAAAAATCGGGTTTGATGTTCTTGGAACCCGGGCGGTACGAGAGATCAAAATCAAAACGACCAAAAAAAAAAAAGAGAGCCTGTCTGGAGTTTAATCTTTCAGCTGTGCAAATGTATTCGAAGTTTTTATGATCGGCCCAGACAATAAAAGGTACCCCCAAACCTTCCAACCAGTGGTGCCATTCCTCCAATGCAAACTTGACTGCCAAAAACTCAGTTTTCAATGTCATAATTATGTTCGACAGAGGACAAGCGATGGGAAAAAAAAACATGCAAGGATGCACCTTGTCGTCTGAAGGAGAACGCTGCACCTGCACCTATCCCCACCTCTGGCCATGTAACCCCTTTTAGTTTGGCAAACGCAGTCTCAGCTGCTTCTGACCAACTGAACGTCGTTCTGGGAGAGGTCAAGGCTGTCAGAGGTGCTAGAATCTGGATTTGGCCAATCCACCACAGCCTTGATCTTCTCAGGATCCATGCACATTCCCTCAACCGACACGATGTACTCTAGGAAAGGAACAGAGTGTGCATGAGAAGCGCATTTCTCCGCCTTGACAAAAAGCCCATTCTCTAGCAACCTCTGAAGCACTTATCAGACGTGCTGCATGTGTTCCTGGAGAGAAGAAAAAAAAATCAATATGTCATCAAGGTAGACATATATGAACTGATCGACTATATCACAGCACATCATTAGCAAGTGCCTGAAAGACCGCTGGGGAGCTGGGAGACGTACGTGGCACTAACTCTATGGCACAGTCATAGGGACGATGTGGAGGAAGAGAAGAAGCTCGAGACTTACTGAACACCTCCTTCAGGTCCAGGTACTCTGCGGTCACGTTAGATAAATCCAAAATCTCCTCCTGTTAGCCTGCGTAGAGCAAGGGAGGACCACTGGACCAGAAATGGTGGGAAGTTCCTGGCCATTGATGGCGTGTACAGCTGATACGTGAGGGATCTGAGAGGAACTTGGTGGTTGCATGCAAAAAAGTAGTCCATGAAATTACCTTCGCCCGAGAATCCAGAAGTGCTCGACAGTGGGTTTCAAATCCTCCCGAAGGACGGTTGGTCTGTCCTCGTCGCTCCACTCTGGACACTCTTGCGTTCACTCTAAAGGGGGTGGTAAAATGCCATTTTCACAAGATGTAAAATAAATCTCTGATGTCCCCAGAGAGAAGGGGGTTTTAGCAAAAAATACCCCAGAGATTTTTATATAGCATGTTAACGTCACGTTTTGAGGGTTTGCAAAAACGCACCGTTTTGTGCCTGGCCCTTTAAATGCAAATGAGCTGCTGCAGAGGGCGGGGTTTCAAGAGCTTGTGTGTGTGTTAGCAGCTGCGATTTCCTCATGCAGACACATTAAAATTACAGAAACTGTTCTCCCTTTAATGTTAAAATGGAGTCAGTCAAAGATGGAGAGACTCAAGAAGAAGTGACAACATGTAGAATACAACAGGACGTCTCTGAATGGTTAGTTGATGAATGTATGTTGCTGATGTGGAGTTAACTATCTTCAATTAGGACATTCTGTCATGTAATCTATAAATCACTCATATAGGAACTGTTGTGAGATGCACACAGAGTGACTTTCTATTGCATGTGAAAAGATAGATGCTAAAGTTTGAGCTAACTAAAGTTAGAAAAGTGAAATCATACTTTATCACCCCTTTAATGCTAATGCGATTAAGTCATTGAGCTTGGTGGGAAGGTCCATGGTGTATATCTCCTTTTGGACGCAGTCAGCTAGCCCATGCAGGAATATGTCCCACTGCATCTCCTCGTTCCATTGACTCTCCACAACTAGGGTCCGGAACTCGATTGGACTCGAAATCCAATCCGTATCTCTCTCAGTGACGCAGATCAGCCAGCACTCTGGCTGCTTTTCTACCGGCAACCGGACGGTGAAAAACGCGCTTCATATGGGTGGAGAATGCCTGGAACGAGGCACAGCATTCGTCCAGGTTCTCCCACATCGCCGTTCCCCATAGTGCCGCCCTCCCAGTCAGTAGTGTCAGGACAAACGCGACCTTGGTTCTCTCCTCAAAGAATGTCCTGGGCTGAAGAGAAAAATGCATTGAGCATTGTGTTTGGAAAGCTTGACAAAAACTGGGTTCACCTAAAAATACGGCTCTGGAACCAGTAGGCAGGGCTCTGACTGGGAGGGGTCCACTGGTCTTGGTTGGATAATCAACGGTATGGGAGCAGTGGGAGCTCGCAGAATTTGGAATTACTGGGTGAGCCCGGACACCTGCGCCACTTAACCATGAACAGCGCAAGCTGTGTCGTTGGGATTCTTCTCTTGGTTCTCTGCTGCTGTTCACAAAGTCTTCTATAGACTCTCTGAAGTGTTACTCGCTCCTTCCATTTCTGGTCAGATCTGTCATGAATTAAACTCGGAAGCAAGTTGCAAGTGGTGATGGCGCAGTGGATAAGACACATGCCTTTGGTGGTTCGAATTCACTGAGACACCAATGTGTCCCTGAGCAAGACACTTAACCCCTAGTTGCTCCAGAGGCGTGCACCTCTGACATATATAGCAATTGTAAGTCGCTTTGGATAAAAGCGTCAGTTAAATGAATAAATGTAAGTGAAACTCAGTTTATTAGCTGTCAATGATTTCCAGGCGGTAGCGTAGAGTCCAACTCTAGCCTACATTGATGAGTGGATTAGTGGGAGTGGCCTGTGGAGCTGAGCATTGCAATGCACTATGGGGATTGTTGTCTACAATCCACAAGCACTAAAAAGTCATGTTCTGCCTTTTATCGGCCAAGAAGGTCCCAAATTAGAAATGTATTATGATACTACTACATATTTGACTTTCAATACATATTCGTGTCTCCACCGGTGGAATTACCCTTTAAGAGATCTGGGTTCTCTTGTTATGTCCTTCTACACAAGCCCCAGTAAACTGTTTCTATACATACCGGCTTTTCTTTTTAAACACGTTTTCATGTCACACACACATATAATAATAATAATAATAATAAAAAGAGCCCTCCACAGTATTTTAGAATGTAGCCTACCATGATGTTAATCTACCAATGGAACATTTGTCTAGGTAATATGAGTGCTGAAGAGCTGTCTATGTTTGATTCCATATGTGAAAACTTTTTAGACACAGTTGCACCATTCACAAAATTCCAAACCAAGAACTGAACCCTGAAGAGATGATACAATACGCTCTCTTAGGCAGATGTGTAGAAGAGCAGAGCGTAGATGGAAAAGAGACAAACTTCAGGGGGCCCCATCTTGCACCCGGCGGAAATGACTTTGTACACTGACGCATGTATCATTTTGCACCTACGCAAAGCAGGCTTTTTCCTCCTCAGATGCACACCGTAAACTAGGAAATTAACTTGCGCTCCCTGGGCGGGTTGGCACAAAAAGGAGGCATGTTTCTGCGCAAACATCCCTTTAGAGTTATTTTGCACTTACAAAAAAATAAAATAAATTCGCCACTGACCAGAAAAAAAACCTAGTCTAAAGTCAGTAGTGTGTTGCGCGTTGTTCATAATGCTATTTTTAGCGTGCATGTTTGGCCATGCACACACTTTGATTCTCTCATCAACACAGATGCAGCAGTTTTTATTTTTGTAACTCATACATTATAATGAGGAAAAATATTAACTCATGAGGGAAATCATTTTGGTGTCCATGAAGACGTAAAAAATAGGCCAAAATCTGGCTTACACATTTACCCAAATTTTTCAGGCTAATTGTAGTGACGGATCAGACCTCTTTGCCAAATAGTGGCAAGACACATATGTATGTAAGGACATCTGACAAATTAGTTCAGAACCGTCAAGAACCAGGAAAAAAAATCTAAAGACTGTGAAATCACCTGATAAAATGGCCATAATAATAACAATCCACCGTGCAACATGCACACCTGCTCTTAAAGGGTATTTTGGATGATGTTCTAATTGGTTTATATCACGTTGCGCCCAAACCACACCTATGAATAAAGAAGCTATTTCAGACCAACCCCTTTTAAACTTGCGTCGGGTGCAAGAGTCATTTATCCCACCGGTAAAATAGCAACAGCGTCCAAGACCCGCCCACAAAGTTACTTGAGCTTTGTGCTGGATACTTGCTTATCAGATAAAATAGGGCCCCGGGTCTCTTTTGAAAAATGTTAAGAGATTCACTAGCTCAATATCAGAAATCGCTAAAAGTAGCCAAATCAAGGTATTTTTTTTTCTAAAATTGTTAATAATTTCTTTTCTAATAACTTTTTAAAATTATCAACACCACTATTAACCCTTTGGTTTGCTCTCTTGTTGATGCGTCTTCTTCATCCATCTGTAAGTGCTTTTTAAAGTTTTTCTATGGGCTTCTCCCTTGACTTTTGTGCCTCCATGTCCCCCTGATTGCCTCCTAGACCAGTGGTTCTCAAAGTGGGGTCCGCGGACCCCTGGTGGTCCGCGAGCTAAAGCCAGGGGGTCCGCGAAATAATTTACAACCTAACGTTTTTTCCATGCTATGAGTCTTGTTTTCTTTATCATCTGAAAACATGCTGTTTATTCCTAAGTAACTTATATAAATCATTTAACATAAAACAATACAAAGTAGACACTTAAAGTTTTCTATAGATAGATAATCTATGTCTTTGCGTCAAGTAGACTATTCGCTGCTGTTGATTTTGCGGGACGTGCGCCAGAAAGGAGACAGAGAGACGGCATGAACCCGCATCCGGTTCTTTTCTGTATTTTTAAAAGGCATGACATTTTGTAGTCATTTATAATGTAGCCTATACACAAATAAAAAAATGGACACTTTACCGTTTCGGATGATGCACTCTTGTCTTATCTATGACCATAAATAAGAGTATTCCTGTTTCCACTGCTGAGGAAAAATTCCCATGTAATTGCGCGCCGGCGTCTCGCGTGCGCGCACAATAGTCAGTTCTAGCACTGCTACTGTAGATTTGACATTAGAAGTCTGATCATTATCAAAATAAAAGTGCATAGTGACAGGGCCGTACCCACAACTGAGGTTGCAAGGATGCACATCGCGATGATACTGACCTTCTCGTCTGAGGTGCTTCAGCAGACTAACAACGATAGTTCGTCAATGTCAAAATGTTTGAGTCGGAGTGAACTCAAAGTTCCCCGCACGACGTTTCAGTCAACGGTCATAAAGTGCGAGATAAGATGTAGGCCTTTATTAACATAAACTAAACAGCTGTTTTAGATAAAAGTTTTAAAAAACGACTGAAACAATCAGTTTGCAAAGTATTAATCAAGCTCAACTTTAACAAAGGAAAAAGCAGGTCAATAGAAACATACTGTGCCCATGAGATTAACATTATGGATTCATATATTTAACATACTGTATGTTTTTTTTAGCTAATTAGTAGCTCAAATTAACAACGCACGCACCTATTAAACATAATGCCATTATCATTGTATTTATAGGCTTATGGGCTTTATTTGTGTGCAGAATAGGCCTAATTATTGAAACATTTCTCTTTTAAGGCCATTCCTGATTGGAATATGTGATTGTGTTTCGTGACATCTTGACAAAAAAAAAAAAAAATGTATGCCACTGACTGACATGCTTCTACTAAATCTATAGTTATCCAATTGTGGGGCCTTAAAACACCTTAAAATGCACATGTGTAGATCAAGAACATCAAAAATTCCTAAGGGATCCTAACTAAGTGATTCCTAGCAAGATCACTTTCGTTACCTCAGTAGGCTATTTAGAAATTCCTGCATAGTACCCTGGGTGGAGACTATTCATTTTGTATAAAAATATTTCATTTGCCGCTCACACATTAACTTTGTGCTCAATAACTGTTATAAATATGAGGGGGGGTCCTTGGAATTTTTTTTCCCCTGAAAGGGGTCCCTGGCACCAAAATGTTTGAGAACCCCTGTCCTAGACAGTAAAAGATTGCCTGCGAGCTTCTCCTCCCGTCTATACGGTAATGTCTCTATTGTGCGACAGAAAGTCCTGTGCTCATGACGCAATCTTTAGCCTATTTTTACAAAAACTGCTTCTACGGGGCCGTAACGTAATATACAAAGTAATGGAGCATTTTATACATTCTCGTGTTTCTTTAGAAATAAATAATGGACAAATGAAGTCTTTGGACACCTCAGATGTAAAGTTGTCCGCTGTCAAAGTGACACCAAAATGAATGGGAGTCAATGGGATGCTAGCAGCAGATGAAGTTCTGCTACAATGGCGGCTCCCGCAAGGCTTCAACTTCCGGCTGATGGATTACCCCTTTGATTTTTTCAGTAAATGTATTTCCATTGTAGTTAATTCACATGTCAAGATGACTTCGTGAGCATGTCGTTCTAACGCCACTGGACGTGACACCTTAACCAGTGTGAAAAAAAAAATCTCCTTGTTTAACAACTTACCGCAATGGGGCACAGGGCTCATTCACAGAAAGCATTAGGAGTGAATGGAAAGCAACAATACAGCTTAATGAATTGAGAAAGTTAACTCCATAATACATTCCCAATGTTGCGCTATGAGCAGAGCAAAAGCCATGCAATCTTAATGCTCACTGTAAGTAAAACTTAACCTGTTAAGGTCATAAACCCGGTACAGGATTGGAATTGCATTATTAAGATCGTTAATATGATCGTTCTTTAATATTTAAAGTCGATGAAACATTAACAGATATCATTACAAAGCTTAGACCCTCTAGTTTTCACACAAAACCATATTTTTTTTATTAATTTTACATATTGCATCATTTTAATGTTTAAATTCCTCCACCCGCAACCGAAATACCGATCAAAAGTAAGTCATAATGAATTTGAATATTGATGGCATTGGTCAAATTTGATGAACAAAGGCAAGTCATAGCAAACAAAACCTTTCTTTCTCAGGATTTGTGCTATATGGTTTATTTAGTTGACATAATACATCAGATCAAATGATTGCAGAATTAATCGCGAAGTACATCTTTGATCTTTGTAAACAAACAAGGAGAAACTTTGAATTTCATCTCCGATTACATCATGTCTGAGCTAAAAGTAGGTAAAAATATATATATACTTTCACCTTAGACTGTTTTCATCAAAATGAGTCCATTTTTTACCTTTATGTGAGTTTAGTTTGAGAAATGATCTGTTATGTCTCCGTATTATATTTAGTCCAGTAATGCAGGTAAGTCATTATTTTCATCAAGCACAATTAACAATTAAGTGCACACTAATGCATTCTATCATGTTTGGGAATGTAATATTTTGCATATTTTGAGCTTATATCTCTTTCCTCTTTGGATAATTGTCTTCTCTTTTTTGTCAATAAACCATCAACCCATTCATGTTAAGCATTGCAGTGTCTTGACTCTGGGCAACAAGTAATTATTCTTCTAATGGATGTATAAAAGTGTTATCTCCTCCTCCAGCCCTTGGCATGGCCCTTCTCTCATTTTCTCTCTCAAAACGGATAAGAGGAGAACATAATGTGTTATTGGAGTCCTCAGTGCAGCCCTATTAAAAGCACCTTTTAAAATCAAGAGATAGCAGGGAAAATTTTAGAGCAATGAGAGAAAATAAATGAGCAATTAAAGATACCAGAGGCCTGGGATGTCTTGCCGGACTAAACTGTGAACCTTCCACACTGCATGAACGTGTGAAATGAGCTCTGTGTGGGTTGACACTGAGCACACACACACAAAGTAAATGAGAACCGAACGTGGCTGAAGCTGTAACACTCTCATTCTAAAAATCCAGCGAGACAAACAATCTCAGGTCAACAGAAGACCCTGATCCATAATGCTAACTTGTGACATTTACGAAATGGCAGAGCACTTGACCTGCTTAACACAGCCATTTCAGTGCACACAAAACCCATTCATGTTAATATAGCCCACATGGTTATGGAGCCACCACTCCATTCTTCCATTTCTTTTGGATGTACTGTATATAAATTACACTGTTTATTTCAATTGATTCTTTGTAGTGTGATAAAACTAGCTCATGATGTTTTCACAACTGGAATGTTACACAACAATGAAAATCTCTGTTGTGTGTTTTATTCATGCATACTAACTTTACAAAACCAAACACTGGCCAAAGGGAAAGACCACAAGTATTTAAATATATTCCAGATCTATTACATTATTGAACCTTTTTCAGTTGGTTCCGGGATTTTAAGGCCAGGGTACGTGAGGTAACAGAGGGGGTACGCAAACAAAATGCTGAATTTTGCGGTTCACTTAATTGTATCCCACATTAAAATAACATTAAAACAGAGCATGTATTTATGTCAGGCAAAATGCTGCTTCAAGTGTAAAAACAGGAAAATAGTAGTGCCGTAAAAGGCCAAATATGTATATGACATCCACTCAAATTACCTCATCTTTTGCAGTCAAAACATGAACAAGAATGTTGAATATCCAGTGTTTTGTGAACCAATCTTGTGCCACTACACTGCAAATATTACTTTTGATAACGCTTTTAAAAAACATTTTTCCAATGAATATTTGACTGAATTTTAACTTTGTTCAAGAAAATTAATGGCCATTTTTTATAATTTGCAAATTAAAATAGAAGAAGGCAACATAGCCTAATCAATAATACCGAAAACCAAAGTTAATAATTTCAAAGTTTCTTGTCTTTTCTTGTCATCTCTTAATAAATTTCCAAATTCTAACATTCTTCAATATGAAATGCTCTTAATATGCTGATAATATATAATGTTAAATAAATAAAATAAAAATGTCTATTTGAATACCACTGCTTTAAGTGCTATAATTCTCAAAACCCTAAACAAATAGGACTAGTCTGTGAATTGAAGAATTACAAAACATTTATATAGTTCAGCCTTTTCGATAAATCTTTCATGAATGATGGATATTTTAATATTAACAAATTCACATTTCCAGGTTTTTCAGAAGCGGAAGTCATCATGGTAAAATTCTATATCGGTGAATAAGAGAACAAATTAAATATATTTTGTTGTGTTCCCTTTTTGGTCGGGAAGTTCGGTCTGGACTCGATCCATTGAGAACTAATTATGATCAGGCAAAAAATGATCGG
Organism: Pimephales promelas; assembly: GCF_016745375.1. Next base: position 2,313,746 of record NW_024121555.1, read on the forward strand.
GCCAATCAGATTGGCAGGGCGGGCTTTATATGGACAGATGATCTGCGGGGACGTAATCATCACGTTATCAAAGAGAGCTAACTGGTTTCCCTCAGAGATGACTGCAGCGGGAGAATTGAGATGTATAGATTCCGCTGTCGCGTCTGTTTTTAAAATTAATCGACAGCGCATTACTTTTTAATAGACAAACAGAAAACTGCAATCAAGACATTTGTCGATCGGAAAGATATTCGGCAAAAGTGTAACTTATGCAGTGTAACTTTAGTACTGAAGCATAGTACTAAAATATGAACCAGATCATGTTCTTGAATGGATATCAGCCAAGTATGCAAACAAAGAGGGTCAAACAATTTTACAAATACACAGAGCATTTCTGCAAAACCATGAGGGGAAATGAATGAAAGGTAAAGGTTACAAGATGCCAATGGGAATGACTTCAGACCACAAACATGAGAATGCAAACAGTTCTCCGAAACAAGCTCACAAACCCTTTTTATGAATCTCCCTATAGGTCAATTCTACATTGTACTTTTGGCACAAGTCTGGAAGTCTGAAAGCTTCAATTTTCCACCATTTTTTTCCCACTGTCCTACATTTAATGGATTTTGTTTCTCTCATCCTTCTATCTTAATTTTTTTCTAATTTTGTTTCTGCTTTCCTTCTTTCACCTAGAGATTTAACTCTAAAATGAGAGCTTGTCCCAAAAGCCCTCTTCAACTGATAAACAGACTCAATTTCAAACAACAAGCTAAAACATTTAACAGAGCATTCCTTTCTGCAAAACCTAATATATAGATAGGAATATATCCCAAAACTGAGAAAGACAGAAATAACCATTGAAACCGCTCAATAGAGAGCATTTATTAGGACAAAAGACCTAATGGTTGGGCCAAAAGATATAGTCAGCCACTGATTGTGCAAGTTTTCCTACTTAGAATGATGAGAGAGGTCTGTAATTTTCATTATTGGTACACTTCAACTGTGAGAGACAAAAAAAAAAAAAAATCCAGGAAATCACATTGTAGGATTTTTAAAGAATTTTTTTTTTTGTAACTTATAGTGGAAAATAAGTATTTGGTCAATAAACAAAAGTTCAACTCAATACTTTGTAACATAACCTTTGTTGGCAATGACAGAGGTTAACGGTTTCTTGTAAGTCTTCATCAGGTTTGCACACACTGTAGCTGGTATTTTGGCCCATTCCTCCATGCTGATCTCCTCTAGAGCAGTGATGTTTCGGGGCTGTCGCTGGGCAACAAGGACTTTCAACTCCCACCATAAATTTTCTATGGGGTTGCAGCCCATTCTCACTCCCAAGGCGTCACCTAACTGACGCCTTGGGAAGCATTTGACCATGCTTCAATATCTGACGCTTTAGGCGCCCTTTAGCGTCAGTTAGATGACGCCCTAGGATCGCGTGTACCCTACCCCCACCCCATACCTAAACCTAACCGCGTCCTCTAACTGACGCTTTCCTTTAGCGTCAGTTAGATGACGCCGTAGGATCGCGTCATGTAAGTGACGCTAAAGGGCGCCTAAAACGGCAAATATTGAAGCATGGTCAAAGGTGACGCCTTGGGGTGAGAATGTGTTGGGGGTTGAGGTCTGGAGACTGGCTAGGCCACTCCAGGACCTTAAAATGCTTTTACAGAGCCCCTCCTTTGTTGCCCGGGCGGTGTGTTTGGGATCATTGTCATGCTGGAAGATCCAGCCACGTTTCATCTTCAAGGCTCTCACTGATGGAAGGAGGTTTTGGCTTAAAATCTCACGATACATGGCCCCGTTCATTATTCCCTCAACATGGATCAGTTTTCCTGCCCCTTTGCATAAAAACAGCCCCAAAGCATGATGTTTCAACGCATTCTCATCCCAAAGCGCCATATACAACGCTTTTGCAAAAGCGTAAATATCCAACGCACATGGCACCCTTTAACGTAAAATGAGACGCAGATATATTTGGGCAGAAGGCGCCCCCTAGTGGTATAACCCTTACCCTACACCATACCTAAACTTAACCATAACCGAAGCGTCTCATTAGACGTTAAAGGGTGCCATGTGCGTTGGATATTTACGCTTTTGCAAAAGCGTCCTATATGGCGCTTTGGGATAAGAACGGGCTCGATGTTTGCTTCTTGGCATGCAACTTTGCATTCTTCTTCCTCCAAACACGACGAGTTGAGTTTTTACCAAAAAGTTCTATTTTGGTTTCATCTGACCACGTGATATTCTCCCAATCCTATGATGGATCATCCATATGCTCTCTGGCAAACTTCAGACGGGCCTGGACATGTACTGGCTTAAGCAGGGGGACACGCCTGGCACTGCAGGATTTGAGTCCCTCTCTCGGTGTAGTGTGTTACTTATGGTAGCCTTTGTTACTTTGGTCCCAGCTCTCTGCAGATCATTCATCAGGTCCCTCCGTGTAGTTCTGGGATTTTTGCTCACCATTCTTATGATCATTTTGACCCCACAGGATGAGATGTTGCGTGGAGCCCAATATCGAGGGAGATTATCAGCGGATGCAGCCCACCCTTGCAGAATCTATTCATTGAGTTATCTGAAATATAAAACCTATCTAATCTTGCAGCATGAACCATTCCTTCTGAAAGCTTCATCCAAAAATACTGTTTTAAAGAAGGGTTTTCAGTTCTCCATATGCCATTTAATTCGAAATTCTTAATAATACTTGCCAAAACAGATGAAGACTGATGGTGTTTCTCTTCATTATTTCACCCCTTATTAAAATATAAAGTACAATTAAAATCTCCTACCGTAATCACAATATCTTTTGATTTTAATGTATTTAAAAACTCCTCGGTTTTCTTAAAAAGAACACTTCACTCAGATCCTTTATTATTTGCATAAATATTCACAAAATTTAGATTGTAAATATTTAATTTAGCTGTTACAACCAATAAACGACCTGGCACTACCCCACTACCTATGTTCAGGTAAAATGTTAATCTTACAGCTTGGACTAAAGCATATAGCTACACGCGAACTAACATTAAAGCCATGACCAAGAAAATCCTTCCCATAGGCCCCGTTCTACTTCATTATTTGTATCACTGAGTCTCTTGAAGGAAAGTGAAGGAAAGCAATATTTTAATGTTTAAACATTCTAAGAGTAAAGCTTGTCTGTCCCAAAAATACCTCTCAATGCGCTCTCGTGGACTCGCGCTAAGAGCCCTATAGGTCTGCACTACGTGACGTCTCCGAAGTGAGGAAGTCCACAAGTCTGGAGTAAGTCCGAGATACAGTAGCTGCATCTGTAGAGTAGGCCAGCTGCTCTATCCTGGCATCCGACAGTGAGGATTGGGCGAGCTCTGTGGACCTCTGCCAGGGAAAAGGGCCAGCATCGAACCCGAGCTGATGCGTCTACTCTCACAGGCCATGGCCAGCCTCGGCCTTGAGTGGGCGGCACCCGTCACAACTGACTGGATGGATGTGTCTTGCAAAGGGACCGCGTACCTCTGTCTTGGCAGCATTCTGCGTGGTGGAAAGTGCCAAAGACAGAGGATAGAAGAAGTAGAAGTAGAAGCTGGTTCCTCCAGTAGAAGCTGTAGTGGTCCATCTTTGCCCACCCTCTGCTGGACAGGCGTGCTAAGACGGCCCTACATTCTAAAGCTTGCTGCACTACTTCCGCTATGCAAGCCGTGCTTCTAACACTGCTGGACAGGCTGTATCGGCATTACACTCGATGGACGAACTGGATGAGGAAGGACAGGAATCCGTCAATTATATTGCGGATAGATTTGCCGAGGTTCAGAAGACATCACAGGCTATGAAGCACTTCTTACCAAAGCCCTCTAGCTTTGCAGCAGATCACCCAAAACAGCCGTCTACTCGAAGCTCCCAACCACCGCCTCTCGCCACCACTTCACAGTGCTGTCAAGCCTGGGACCAGAAACCACACTCTCGTTTTGCCGGCCACCAACCCCCTCCGCGTAGGCCCCGTCGAAAGAAAGAAAGAAAGACCGAAAGAAAGAAAGAAAGAAAGAAAGAAAGAAAGAAAGAAAAAAGAAAGAAAGAAAGAAAGAAAGAAAGAAAGAAAGAAAGAAAGAAAGAAAGAAAGAAAGAAAGAAAGAAAGAAAGAAAGAAAGAAAAAGTCATCATTTGTAACTGCACATGTTTAGATTAAGGAGTGTCCTGAATTTCCGTTTATTCGTATGGGAAAATTCAGTAATGCACATTTTCCACATAGACCAAAACAGTAACAGGAAAGTAATCGCCGAGACCAATTCACTCCTTCAGTTCAACAGGTCACTGTAGATCACTGTTCCACAGAGCAATGTTATGTGGGTGCAGATTTCCCTGTAATAGAGAGCCTGAGAGAGACCATATCGAAGCAGAAAGACCACAATATGCACAGACTGGTGGGATCCTATATTTTCTCAAGCGCTGTTCCCAAGCTGCTTCTTGTTTGTGGATATGCTTTGCAAGGTAAAGCAAAACATCCTACATTTGGCCGAGAACGCTGCTTTAGGGGTTTAGTGGGAAAGCCTAGATCTGCCATGACGGTAAAGAAAATAAATAAATGAAACCTCTCTGCACTCCCATATAAAGTCAGAGAAGTGCTACCGTGCCCTTAAAAAAAGGCCATGTGTTTATAAAATGGCTAAAGGGAATGGTAAAAATATACGGGTCTTGAGCACAACAGATAGAGATTAAATGTCAACGTGAATAAATAAAAAAAGGACTAAAATAGCTTATGCTAATTAAATAGGGAGACTTTCGCAGACAGTGGACAAATAAAAACAATCCATGGCAGGGACCATGAGAGAGACTTTATTCGATTTGAGTGGCCTTCTTTTTTTTAGCATCATCTGACCCAGGCTGGCTTTTATATCCCCCCATATACAAAATTCAATTCCAGGGTTATTTGGATATATTTAAATCCGTTGAAGAATGATACCAATTGTCTCTTGGTCTCTCAAGAGGGAATCTATTGACCTCAGCTAGCAGATAGAATGCTCAGATTGCACGAAGCAAGCGTCACTGGCTAACCAAGCAAGAGGACACACCCGAGACTTGGTTGCATGCATGAGCGGAATGCTATGCTTTATGGGTGATGTGAACCCTTGTGGCTAGTGCACTAAGGTCATAACTTCCCAGAATTGTTGTGGAAAAGGAATTCTGGAAAACAGGCTACTGAGGGAAGATTTAGCCGTTTCTATTCAGAGGAAAGGAATTGCACCATATGTTCATCAAAACAGCATTTTCTTATCACAGTTGTGCAAATACAAAATGTTCTCATTGTTGCACACCAAAATGATTTACAGTTTAAACAAATCATTTTACAAAGTTTACCTACAGCAGATTTAAGCAAACTTCAAAAGTGTATTGCAGTGGCTGTTTATAACAAACATGCATACGTGAGCAGACAAATCTAGACAAGTATTTTTCTCTTACCTGATACTGACATGAAAAAGGCTAGTCTTTGAGTTTTTGCGATTTGACTTTATTTATTGATTGTATATGTTATGTTTTCGTCGGATACCATCCATAATGAAACTAAATGAAAGCATGCCGAAGAGTGGCATCCTTGCCAGATTTAGTTTGTTTCCCCACAGTGCACCAGTCATCATGTAATTATTCAAATAGTGAATTATACAAAGAAAAATAATAATTAGATCCCAGGATATTCATCACAACTACATATGTTGTGTGGAATGATTAAAAGAAAGTCTTACTAGTTTGTAAAAATATGAGGTTGAGTAAATAAAAGATACAATTTTGATTTCAGTGTCAAATAAATCAAGAAACCACTTTTAAAGTTCTCCAGTGCTGTGACGTATTTCAGCCCATTCTCACTCCCAAGGCGTCACCTAACTGACGCCTTGGGAAGCATTTGGACATGCTTCAATATCTGACGCTTTAGGCGCCCTTTAGCGTCAGTTAGATGACGCCCTAGGATCGCGTGTACCCTACCCCCACCCCACACCTAAACCTAACCGCGTCCTCTAACAGACGCTTTCCTTTAGCGTCAGTTAGATGACGCCGTAGGATCGCGTCATGTAAGTGACGCTAAAGGGCGCCTAAAACGTCAAATATTGAAGCATGGTCAAAGGTGACGCCTTGGGGTGAGAATGCGTTGCGTATTTCCAAGTGAAACGGAATATTGAACAGAGGGCAGGGTTGTACTCTAGCGCTCCTCCTCTCCATCTCTCGCTCATAGCAAACTAACGGTTTGAGGGGAGTGCATGGTTAAGCGTTTCCGCACCCAAACTGCGAAACCTACGTCATCAGAAAAAGAAACTGTTCCAGACCAGAAGTAACTTTTCAGATTTTGATTAAAGATTACTAAGGTAAAACATTTTTTTAATATATATTCACTTGCACGGAATAATTGTTCACCACAAGACTAGTAATATGCGCTAACAAAGTAAATAGGTTCAATTTTGATTTCACGGGGACTTTAAAGGTGCTCTATGCATTTTTTAGCGGCCTCTGACAGTGATGTCGTGCTCGTGTGCGTGCTTGATCTCAAGAGCAAGCATTCACTACAGGCCACACTGAGACTTTCAACGCAACGGCGAAAGCATCACACAACATGCTGTAAACTAATGTAAACTCCCACTGCAGTTACAATAATAGGCTACTTTTATCAGTTTGACGTTGAACCAATGCTCTGTGCTCTTACCATGATAATGTTACAATAAGCATTTAGCCGACATGTGGTGGTATCTAGCATAAGCCATTTCTCTAACTATTTGTGCATCTTTCACAATCAGCAATGTTGACATAGGTGAATGTATAATATGATAACGAAAACGGTTAGTGAAGTAGACTGAACAATTTTAGTGTAACAGTAAGATCGTATGAAGTAACATTACTGTACTAAACGTGTCTGGAAATGTGTATAAACTATGGTAGTAGTGGGATGAGTGATGTTAGTCAGTAGATCTAGTAAATAAAATAAGTTACATCCTAAAGCACCTACTTTTTGTTATTCTTTTGTATTCATTTCATGTTTCATGTAGTTTACAGTACCTTGCTATTTCACTCGAGTTACTAATATGTTGTTCTAATAGGCTATGTTGATCCGCATTTTCGTCCTGAGTCGATCAGATTCATGTTTTGCCTGACGAGCTTCAGCAGATAAAACTTTTTTTTGTTTTTTTTATATATATATATATATATATATTTTTTTTTTTTGAGTTAGTGGAGGCAGGACCTTTTGGGGTTGGAGGTTATCAGACTCCATGTCGTCAGCTGAAGTGCCGTTGGTCGCAGACTGTAAGGATAGAGAGGCTCGGGAGTGCGCATACACATCACATCCGATTTCCGATGGATCCGACCTGGAGACCTCACATATAAATATGAATATTGGCCTTCAGGGGTAATAGCAAAACCCGAAAAGCGGATCATTGCAATGTGTGATTACAACACCTTCACACAGGCAATAAAAAAGGATTCATTTTATATATATATATATATATATATATATATATATATAAAGTTACATATAGGACCTTTAAAGGAACTGTTAACCCAAAAATCCAGTGCTCCCCTTTCCAGGAAAGTATGTGGCAGATGTGAAAAATATATACACTAGTATGCTAATCAACTGGATATGCCAGGGTAAAAACACCAGAAGAACAAAGCCATATTCCCACCATTGAAGACGATGTTCCTCATTTTGTTTTTCCACCAAAACCAACTGAAGCACTTAATCGTGCGAGTTATTAAAGGAACCGTATACAAGATTGTGGCCAAAACTGGTACTGCAATCACTTTCAAATTATTGTAGAGTTGTAACCCCTCCCCCTCCATCCTGTCTTGAGGCTGCCAGATAGGCTGCAGGATGCAACATTTTTTATCCGACACGTTTGTATCTGCAGCTGTGGTAACTAGAAGCAGAGCTGGCAACCCGGAGGCCGCAACACTAATGACTTCGTGATTGGTAGATCGGGGGAGGGTGGAGCATCAGACAAAAACACAACATGACAACATCCACATCAGTTGAGGGCTGCAACTTCACTTTTTAAATGACAATATCATGGCTGGACTACTGTTATATAAATATTTGAAATTAACATGATTTCTTAATGCCTGGTAACATATTGATGTCTAGGGCCATTTGATGATTATTTAAAATAAATTTCTTACATACAGCTCCTTCAATTTATTTGTTTATTTTTTTAACTGTAAATTCCGCAAAAAGCAACGCAGGAAGCTGTTATTATGCCAGCACTCCAGAGGGCAATTAAGCACTGCACTGTAGAGCCATTGAGGATGAGTTCACACTAGTGGGAATGGAGACGACTGTGGGAGCAAGTTAATGACAGGAAGCAGAAAAGTCTGGTGATGCTCTACAGCCACTCTTAAATTACCCAAATTAGGACTGAAGTATGTATCTGTTTCAGGATATGAAGAGATAATGACACCGATAAAAATGGGCTGCAGTATGATGTCTTCAAAAGAAATAAGGGAGTTTCAGTGAAAAAAAGTTTCAGTCCACAATTTTGTATTTAAAAATAAGCTTTATTTCCATGGCAACACTTAATAGTTTAGCCAGTTTTAACTAGGCTATGACAAACAGGGAGAGAGACTAAAATCCCACATAAATTTCCAACAGAAATGTCCAGCAAAGGGGCTTGGAAAGAACCATCCCAGGTAATTTGATCTTAAAATTATATGCAATAGAACCTCTATTAGCAAGCCATCTGATTGGCAGAACTTACCTCTATGGAAAAAAAACAGATTTATGCCAGTTACACCCAGAGTGCCATCTACTGGAGAACATTTCTAAATCTGTAAGCCTAAATTAATGTCACAATATTACAATCTATTTTTAAGCAGTTTCTTTAAAACTTTAGCATAAGATTCCTCTTAATTAATTGATACTAAACAATGACTTAACATTTACATCCCGTTCCCTCCACCATCACTACTATGTGATTTCTACAAATGAGAAGGGGAAAAAGTGATTAATTACCAAATAAAGTGTGCTCGAACAATTATTAAATAATTATGAGAGGAAAGCTTATATTAAAGACATGAGAATAACATATATGCTAAACATTAGTTCTCAAGGACTTGCATCAACAAATTAAATATAAAACCATTCTTAGGGAGTCATTAGACATGTTATTACTTGTTACCACATGGAATGCACAACATCTTACATCTCACCACGGATGTCTGCCAGTACAGAAACGACCTCAGGGGTTTCAGCAGTGATCACAGTAACATGTTCTAACTCTTCACTATAGTGGTCATGCTATGAGAACAATCACAGAAATATCAGTCTCATTTGTATTGATTGTCAAAGACGTAAAAGTAAGCAGTGGATAAAGCCTGCTGCAGTGTTTAGATTTTATTGATAGTTCAGATTCCCGAGGCCGTTTCTGTGGTACACTCCTCTTCCATCTGTTGCAAGGCATTCTGGTCACTTGGAGGAGGAGGGACAGACTAAGAGAAAATGCATAGAGTCTTTCAGTTAGCAAAGAGCAGTTCTTAAAAACTAAAGCAGGTTTCACAGAGAGCCCTCCATTTATGAATGTAACTGAGCTAAGAATCAAAACGATAAAGGAATTTTCAAACAAAAAATTGACATAACTTATTTACAAGCATTTCTGAAACCAAATGTCAGGATGCCAAACCATTTCGAAAGATTCAGCTGAGATTATCTGTGAATAATGACTTATATTTAAGTGAGTTCATCACAAAAGTCACAGTGCTTCAATAGTGATTTTTTTTAGGCACATGGTCACTATAAACAATCATATTAAAAAGATCTATGTGAAGATTCTTGAAAAAAAATGTCTTTGGGTTCCACATTATACAGAAAAAAATACAATGCATGTATTCCTTTTGACAGTTGAGATGATAAGAAATGTTTTTTGAGAACTAAAGCAGCATATTACAATGATTTCTGAAGGATCATGTGATACTCAATACTGAATCAAGCTTTGCTGTCACAGGAAAAAAATACATTTTAAAATGTATAAATGTTAACTTAAATTGTTTAAGATTTATAACTTCACAATATTACTATTTTTATAAATGCAGTGTTGGTAAGTGTTGGGCGTTAAAAATAACATACTGACCCCATAATAATATAATATAATATAATATAATATAATATAATATAATATAATATAATATAATATAATATAATATAATATAATATAATATAATATAATATAATATAATAATTAGCAATAGATTTAACTAATGTTAACAAATGAGACCTTATTGTAGTTCATGTTACTTAATGCATTGTTTATACAGTATTTGTTAATTTTTGTTAATGTTAGTTAATAAAAAGTCATTCATGCGTTTTCTCTTTGTTATAATGGACGGATGGACTCATAATCCCTCATATAACTCTAAGAGAGGTGTATAGACAACATACAGATTTGACCTTACAGCAGTTTTTAGAGGTGCATTAATATTTCCAATTCAGATGTGATGCATTTAAAGGATACCATAAATTGTCAAATTCAGCTTCATTCCCTTTAATTGTAGCTCCAATATGCTCACCTTTTGATATTAATGTATTAGTAAATATTTAAATTAACATTGATTAAGATTAATAAAGGTTAAAGTATTGTTCATTCTTAGTTTGTGTTACCTAAACAAAGTAATGAAGCCTTATTGTAAAGTGTGGAATATAATACATAATATAATATATGTGAGGGCAAGTGATGTAGAATCATTGGGATATAATTTAGCAGTAGTTTGTAACTATTTGCAGTGTTAGCAGTGTCATTTAATCAAGGAATATAAAGGCGGGTCTCCAGACTACCATTCTTGACACCGATCCTAGTATGGATACTCAAAGCAACCGCTGAATTGTACACGTTTATATACATGGCATGTTGGTTGCAGCTTACCTCTATAGCAGTTGTTACAGAAGAGCTGTCTGTGTCTGACTCTGACCTGAGCTCCGGACTCAATCCCTCTCCCAAGGTCAGTCCTGCAGCTGACACACTGCAAGATCAACAAGAAACAGTGAGTCCGGATACACATCAAGATGAGAGGATATAACCCTTTGCTTCCCATGACTCCATGCAGAAAGTCAAAGCCTCCCAAATCAGAAATGCTAATTATTGGGTCAGTGTGAGCAGATCCTTCACCATAGCTACATATGAAAAGGTGATTTTTGTTTTAGTCCAAGATGTTGAAGCAGTGATGTAACGGTCCTGTGCTGCAGTGAAGAAACAAGCAGTAAACAAAATAACCCCTGCAACCAGATACAGGAATCTAAAAGGGACAAACATCATTAGAAGGAACAAAAGAGACCAAAGCAAATACCTTATTTTCCGGAAAATAAATCGCACCGGACTATAAAAGGTCGCACTATAATTTGAGATTTTTTTTTTTTTTTTAATGGGTGTACAGTATGTCACATTGTATTATTACATTCAAAAATAACATAATTTACAACTAAATAAAACAATGCTTTTAAAACTATAAATGCATATTTTGGTCCCCTCTCACTTAACAACTAATCATTACAGGAGTCATTTTGGAATATAAATCTCAGCATGTTAAAGAAAGAAAAAAATGTATTCCGGAAAATGCGGTATTATTTAGAAAAGCCTGTGTGTTCAGTGACTGGCAGGGTTCTGGTGAGGTTAGCCTTTAATTGGTTGTGCAGAGGTTAGCCAGAAGAAGTGTTTATTTTGTCAAGTTAATTGGAAATAAGGCAATCAGAAAACAGGCTGGACTTACAATGTCTTTAAATTCAACAGAACACTTTATTTAGATAATCCACTTTAGACATTCTACTAACCATAAGTAACTTTGCAGCAATATGTCAACTAACTGTCATTAGCAGATATTAAGCAGACAGTCTACTAATACTCTAACACTTTTATGCTCCCCCAACAGACATTACTGACCATAAGTAACTTGGCAACTACTTGTTCTCCTAGCCCGAACCCTAACACCTAACCATAAACTAACAGTCTAATAGACCATTTCACAAGATGTAAACAACACTGGTCCAGAAGCACTTCCTGTTTCAGTTTTTTAACACTACATAAAAGCTGGGATAAAATACAACCAACAGAACATTTAAAACTGAATCAAAAAGTTAAACAAACATCTTTAAGATGTTTTCTTTACATGTGAAATAAAGAAAACAGTTACAAACTGAAACAGGAAGTGCTTCTGGACCAGTGTTGTTTACATCTTGTGAAATGGTCTATACAGCCTACTAATATTCTAATGAGAGTTAGTTGACATGTAATTGAAAAGTTACCTATATAATTAGTAGAATGTCTAAAGTGGAAATAAAGTGTAATCAATGTTTAACTTGGAATTAAAACGCATTAATATAAGAGTTCTGGAATGTAGTATGAATGTGGTATAAAAGTATGAATTAGGATAGAAAATCTACAACATTTCTAATTTGTTTTGCTTTAATATGCTTGTAATCTGATTGCCTACAGCAAAATAGAAGAATTTATTGATGTTAGGTGGCTAATGATCTCCTGTTGCCCCAAATGCTGAAGGTTAAAAACCCAGGCTAGGTGCAACAGATCCACGGAAGGGCCCGCTCGCTCTTAGTTTCAGGTGACCTCTAGTCTCACCTTGAAGCAACCAATGTGAAAGCAGAGCTCCAGGGAATCGATGACCATGGCGGCTCCCTTCCCCAGAGGCTGCTCGCACCTCGAGCACATCCGCCTGCCACTGAGCACCCTACAGGCATCACATGCCAGTGTCAGAGTCAGTGTCAATGTCAGAAACAAGACAGCATTTGCTCTGCCCTTTCCCTGATTCGACTGCATTTAACAGAAGAGGTTGGCGGCAGAATACGGAAAGGTTCGGAATAGCACACTACCATACTATGCTGCATGTATACTGTACACATTAACAGCATGCACGGCGTTCCATGGAATACCCAAGTTGTCAAAATGCATGTTGTGTGGGATACTGCTCCCAACAATGCAATACTCTCCACTTGAGCTTTCAGTGTGACAAATGGAGTGGAGGCAATAATAATTTTCACATTTTACATTTTCACTGTATATTTATAAAACAGCAAAAAGTTTACATTTTTTCTACACAGAATTACATTACAAATGAACAGTATTTCAGATGAACTAGACTGCAAATGGTTGATTTAGCCTGGAACGTAGTAAGGTTATGTAGCATACAACTATTTACAAGAAATATTGTTGAATATGGCATACTCTTTCACATACTGTTTTGCAGAATACTTTGTACACTAGCGTTTAAATGTTTGGCTCTGAAAGTCTCTTATGCTCACCAAGACTGATTTTTTTTGCCATTTAAAATGACTTTTCTATTTTAATAGAAAATCCTTTGATGACAAAGCTGAATTTTCAGCATCATTAATCCAGTTTTCAGTTTCAAATGATCCTTCAGGTCAATTATTCTAATATACAGAAGAAACATTTCTCATTATAAATGTTGAACAGTTGAGCTGCTTAAAGGAGTAGTTCACTTTCAAATAAAAATTTCCTGATAATCTACTCGCCCCCATGTCATCCATGTTTTCCCTATCTTCAGTCAAAAAGAAATTAAGGTTTGAGGAAAACATTCCAGGATTGTTCTCCATATAATGGACTTCAATGGCAACCAACGGTTTGAAATGTCAGTCTCAATGCAGCTTAAAAGGAGAAACAAGGGTCTTATCTAGCGAAACGATCGGTCATTTTCTAAAAAAATAAATAAAAGTGATATGCTATTTAACCACAAATGCCCATCTTGTACCATCTCTGAGATGCGCTACGCATTACGTCATCACTGGACAGGTCACGCGTGACCTAGTTGCAAGTACCAAACCAATGTTTACAAGTTTGGAGGAGGACAGTTCAAAGTTAATGTATGTTGAATGACATATTTATATGTATTTGTGCCCATTTATAGTTTAAAATAGTCATTACGTGTGCATATCCTGAATGTTTAACAATGCCACGCGTGACCTTTCTAGCGTGATGACGTAATGTGTGGTGCATCTCAGCGATGGTAGATAAGACCATTATTTCTTGACTGGGATTGTGTCGAGCCTTTGAAACTGCAATGAGACTGACATTTGGACCATCAAACCATTGAAGTCCATTATGTAGAAAAAATCCTGCAATGTTTCTCAAAAAACTGAAATTCTTATAGACTATAGAAAGAAAGGCATGGACATCTTGGATGACATTGTGGTGTATAAATTATCAGTGAAAAAAGGATTCGATGAATAGAAAGTTCAAAAGAAGATAATTTATTTGAAATATATTTCTCTCATTTTTTATCAATTTATCTGAATGTATGCATGTATGTTTTTTTGTTTTTGTTTTTACAATTGTACAGATCCCAATCTTTTGAACGGTAGTGTACACCACGTTATATGCTGCTTTATGCAGTACATGAGTATACCATTCCGATCAGTCACTGATTGCTAAAATACCTGGGGTTAAAAGTCAGGTAGAGTGAGATCCTTAAGAGAAAAAAAAATACAAATAAAAGAGCTGCACTTAAAATTGGCTTAAAGGCATTTAAACTGAATATGCATTTTACAAAAAGCAATGCTTTGTTTCCTTTGAGTAGTCCATACCTGCCACACTGCTGAGAGTTTGAACGGGACTCAGGGACGGATGTCTCATGAGTAGTTGTGATTGGTGGAGAGTGAACGTTGGAGGCTGATAATGCCTGTTTAAGACCAGTAGAGAAGATGGCTGAGCCAGGTCCCAAGCTGCTGCGTCCACTCCTGTAAGAGCCAGTGCTTCCCAGAGCAGAATGGGGTCGGTTTGTGAGACCCGAAGTGTAGGACTGCCTGGACCAGGAGCCGGTCGTGTGGAGGTTCTCCAGCGATTCATAACTGTGAAGAGATTGAAATGTTAAAGACAGACTGGAAATGACAAAAAGTACACCATTATTCAAAAGTTTGGGGTCAGTAAGATTATTTTTTTTTTTTTATGTTTTGAAAAGCTGTCTCTTATGCCCAGTTGCTCAACAAGACAGCATTTCCAGTATTTAATCAAAATACAGTAAAAACTAGTGGTTGACCAATATACAAGTTTTTTCTTATTGGCCGATGTCTTAGAAGAGTTTACAATTTTTGTTTCAGTCATATTTAATGTGCTATTAGATAAAGCTATTAAAAAAAAAAGTATAGTGTTTGCTTTTATATTATTAGTAGCAAAGGCAAACACTATTATACTTCATTTACTGTCAGCATTCAAAACAATTAAACAAATCTCTGAATATCTAATAAACATTTTTTCTGAAGTGCGCATTTGTAGCCTGCATAAACGTGTTACTCTATACGTAACGTTTGGTCCGTGTGAATTAAATTCCGACAAGAGACGCACGATCGACTAACTCTAAACCTTTGATTTTAAAAATATGCAGCGCTATATCCAGTTTCATGCAATTTTGAGTGTGTTCTGTATTTAAAATTAGAGTTACTTTGTCTTTATTTGACAAAATATGATTCCCAGTGCACACAAATTTACCAGATTACAGAGTCCCATTACAGTTTACTTCCTTTTTATTCATATATTTTTAAACAATTCCTTTTTTTGTGAAAAATACTATAATAGGATTGAAGAATCAAAATGTTGCGATCTAAAGTATAAGCATATTTTAAAGATTTTAAAACATTTTTCAAATGTATTAAATATTAATAAACAAACCGTTTTCCATTTTAATATATTTCAACTAAACATTTCTTCAACTATATATTTCTATTAAAAAATAAAATATTAAATCCCACTTACTAATCCCAAACATTTAAACAGTAGCACACTGTAAGCTGATAAAGAGAATCTGTGCAAAACAGCATAAGGGAAAAATGTTGGGACCTCTTGATTGACGTTCCCGCAGTGATGGACTCTTTGTTGATGGCATTTCGCTGACGGATCCAACTGCCGTCTGTGAGGAGCTGCGTTTTCTTCCTCATCTCCTCCAGGATCTGCAGACGTTCCTTTTCTGCCTGTGACAGCTGTCCCTTCTTTTTACCGCTCCCGGCAGCTAATGAAGGGACAAGCCAGAGAAGAGGAGAATTGTACCTCAGTCAACTCTCAGGAACTCAAATAAGAATACTCAAAAAGAAATGTAATCAGACCTTTAGCATCTTGTTTGTGAAGGCTTTCAAGTGCAGGGGTAGATTTTGACTTTGTCCTAGGAAAAGAGGAAGTTAAAGAAAAAGAGTGAAAAAAAAACCCATCACAACTGCAAGCCTATCTTTAAATGTGAAGTGTGCTATTTTTGCATCACCAACAATAAATTCCTGGAAAATATCTGGCAATGAGGACAGAGCTGAATGTGAGGAGAAAGATAATAGGACAATGTGAAATATTACTAAATGGAATCATAACTCACATTTGTTAACAGAATTGTTAACATTCTCTTGCTTACATTTCTTATGGAAAATAAAACTCTGAATTACTGACTACTTTCTCTTCCCATTAAAGTGAAAAAGTATTTTAATAATGGAAAAAATGCACACATAACCTTTAAGGCAGTGGAAAATCTTTCAGTACAGAAATAAGTGCTGCCAGATTTACTACTGTACATCACATCATTCCTTATGCCACAAAAGCCATTAAAAGATGCAAATATAGCCACAAAAGCAAACTGACCTGTCGGAAACTGTAAGCTTGGCAAACCCATAGGACTCCTCTGAGCTGAAGCAGGACAGAGCAGAAGCAGCTCATAGATAGACATGCAAGCAATCACCAAAGCAACCGAAACATGTACATGCAACTCCACACTGCACTCAATACAAAGTCACTACTACTTCAGAAATTGGCAATACATAGCCTATTAATTAGGGCTGTCAATTTAACATGGTAACTTAGTGATTTATAAAAAAAAACTAATGCTAAAATAATAATAAACTAACAAATTCTATTAATTTTTAACATTCTCAGAGCAAGATGCTGAAAACACAGCTGGATTCAACAGCTAAAAACTGTCCTAAAAATATGTCTTTGTGAACGGCCTACTTCCTCAGACTGGTTGGCAAACGCAAATGGATTCCTGTGGACTGTGCTGGCGCCAGTGATATGTTCAATGATTTGGAAATAAAACAAAATGATTTCTGTTGACTACTACAGTATATATTAAAGGGATGCTCCACCATTTTTTTTTTTCATATTAAACTATGTTATTCCCTTAACTAAGAGGAGTCGGTACATACCTCTCTCGTCAATCGCGAGACACTTTGATCACACTTAAAGGGATAGTTCACTTTGAAATTAATTTTTGATATGTTTTAGCTTACCTCAAGGGCATCCGAGATGTAGGTGTCTTTGTTTCCACAGTATTTTCAATTTTGAGAAACTATACGGTAGGTGGCGGTAATACTCCTAAGCGGTGAGCAGCCGGTAACAAGAAGTAGTCGAAGAAGAACGTCGTCATCTCAGTTCTCGCGCATGCGCCCATAAGGAAGTAATGGAATAGTCGAATAAAGTCGTTATTTATGTTTCTTTCGCACAAAAAGTATTCTCGTCGCTTGATAAACTTATAATTGAGCCACTGTAAACACATGGAATATTTAAACATTTTCTTTAAAGACTTTATGGGCCGTCAAAAGGCAGTCCCTTAGGAAGTCTATAGACCTTATTCAGAGCAGCGCCATGACAGGTATGAAAGTGAGGCTGTGAGGGATAGACTTACCATGTTTCCAATGGCATCCGCTGTAAAAAGCTGAATAAAGCGGCTAGATTACTTACAATTTTCCACAGCTTGTATTGTCGGGAGTTTGTCAAATAAACTTCCTTGGAAAGATATTTTTCCAGTGTTTCGTGAGCAGAACAAAATAAAAACACATTAAATAATAGTACAACCCATTGAAGAGATGCATGCCTATCCCTCACAGCCTCGCTGTCATTCTCATTAAAAATCAAAGATGGCGCTGCCGTGAATAAGGCGTATGGAGGAGTGATCCAGCTCTCAAATTTAATCAAAAATATCTTCATTTGTGTTCCGAAGATGAACGAAGGTCTTACGGGGTTGGTACAGCATGGGGGTGAGAATTCTGTCTAGAATATGAGTATAATGAAGTCAGACTAGAATAACAGTTTAATATGAAAAAAAATAAAAAATAAATACGGTAGAGTATCCCTGCTTAAGACTTCTCTGCTTTAATATATTTTTATTCAATGTCTTTAATGAAATTGTTTAATCAAATTCATTTTGTGGGCTTGTCTTTTGAAATGATATGCATTAATGCTTTCCCAAACTTTCCTAATATTTAGGGAAATGCTAAATCATAATATTTTTCTCAGCATGAACAAAAAAACAGCTACAACTTAGCATATGTCTTACCACTGACTCTTTGTGGTTGAATCACACTCCACTTCTGTCTTAAGCGACTGGTGTCCTGGTGCTATTTGCAAAGCGGTCTGTCTATTCTTTTCTGCTCCCACCTTCTCTGCAATCTGATTGGATGCCACTGAAGTGGTGGCAATGGGAGGTGGAATCTGAGCAGTTGTATTTCCATTGGACAGCACAGCAAAGCATTTCTGCTCCTAATACCGTCAGAAAGTAAATAATAACAGTGTTTACCATTCACTATTTTATAATGACTGCAGAGTATTGCAGAGCAACGTAATGGAAACACTTTATACGACATTACAATTTACATTCAAGTTATGACAATCCTCTGACCTCAGGACCACTGTGCTCCTCTCCATAAAACTCCTCCTGAGCTCTTCTCCACTCCTCCTCTAACTTCTCTTGATCACGTCGATACTTTTCCTGAAACCAGCACAGGCAAACATGTTTTAATGTAACGGTTTATTACAAAACATTTTATCAGCAAAATAAACTCCCTCCATCAGTGTTATTAAACTAAAATACTGCATTAATAATAATAATACAATATATATATATATATAAGAGTTCAGATGCAAAAGCCTCTAAATGCCATTTGAAATTTTCTTCTTTAATGATGATTTTTGTCAAACTTGTATATTTAAGTTCAGTAATTTCACTTAAATGGCAATGATAATTACCTATTAATTGTTATTTAAGTGAAATTACTGAACTTAAATATACAAGTTTGATAAAAATCATCATTAAAGAAGAAAATTTCAAATGGCATTTAGAGGCTTTTGCATCTGAACTCTTCATATATATATATATATAGAAAAATATATATTTTTCCATGGCAAAAATAGACCATAAATATTGCATAAATATTAATAAATTCAATCAAATTACCTCAAAATACTAAATTAAAAAGAATATTGTAGAACAAAAATAAATTGCATTGGTTTTTACTGGGATGGAGGAAGTTTCATTTTTAGGAGTCTGGTCACTTCTGACCAGGAAGGCTCAGGACGTGACTCCTAAACGAAGACCATCAGAGAGTTAACATGTACACACACACACACACACACACACACACACACACACACACACACACACACACACACACACACACACACACACACACACACACACACACACACACATTACTCACCGTCACTGTGGTGGACATTAGGCAAACACACTGAGATCAGACACACAAACTCACTCACCTGCTGTCTCTCAGGCTGTGGCACACACACACATGTATCTGGCAGCCAGTGCTGTGGTCTTCCTCTCCTAGTATAATCTTTATCTGTTCTACTTCAGTCATGGCTGTAAAGTTCTGTTTTAAGTTGTTGAGTTTGTTGAAGTGGAGGTCTCTGATTTAGCTGTATTTGTGACAGTGAAGGAGGAGGTGCATCTCTGTCTCAATCTCTCCTGTGCTACACTGAACACACCCCCTTTGCTCTCGGGGTAACCAGCTCTTTCTGTGTCTGATGGTCTCGTTGGCTAGACTATGTTCACTTAGCCTGTACTTGCTTTTGTCTCTCACACTCTGGAGATATTATCCCAATTCAAAATTTGATTTAAAGTTCGGTAGTATTGTAATTTGCTTTGTTTAATAGTAGATGTTTAATAGTAGAATAGTTTTATTAGATGTTAGTAGTACTGTTAGTCAGGTTAGTAAGTCTCAGGACCAGCTGACTGAGGAGACCCTTTTTCGGGGTTCAGTTTATGTGTTTGTAGTGCTTTAAAATGTAGCGATTCTGTGGGACTTGATTTTAGATGCATTCAAAATTTGAGGGATCTTTTTTGTACATTAACAATCAATGGGAATCGGCCTAATTCTGCCCTACATGCATCATTGGGTGTTTTCCTTTGCAGTTTTAGAACAAGTTTGCAGAATATTGTGCGTAGGGCTCTCTATTGGATGTCTGTCCCATCTAGTGTAGCTCTGATCACTGATTGGACCCCAAACCTCACTTCCATACAGTGCAATGGGCTGAATTACACTATCAAAGATATTACACCAGATTGGAATCGGTAATTCAATGTTAATGTGTGTGTGGACAGACATACACACACATTATTATGATTGTAATTAATTATAATAAACAAATTTATATTTTAACTATACTAACTAAAACAAACTAAAAATAAGAAATTCCCCCTGAAACAAAATCTATTCTGAAACGTCTCGCATTCAAGATTAGTGATGCTTTCCAGTATACTTTTACACACTTTCAATCCCTGCTGCCCTTTTGAAGTATGCTCCACTTCGTGAAGTGGACAAGGAAAGTTTATATGGAGAGACCCTCGCTCCCTCGGTCAAAATCGAAGGGGGCGAGTCTTCTAAATACAGTATGTACACTTCAGGCAGCTCCATATACCACAATGCAACACGATTGTGACTTCACCGCAGATCTCGTCAAATCACCACCACCACAAACAACTCTGATATATTGCATTTGGGCTTTTATAAATAAAATAAAATCATATCTATATACATTTATATGCGGCATTAAACAAATTCTTAACGGGAAATATTTTTTTAAATAATAAATCAACTCCATAGCTGATTCCCAGTGATCAAGGGTGTTCAGTTTCCACCAATAGTGGGCACTCTTGCAACATAAGCAATGACGTAAATCCGAGTGAACGAGATGCAGGGAAGTTAGTGAAGTGAAGGGCATGACAATTTTGGAATGGAACGCATCACTGGTGGTTATGGTAAAAAAGAATATGTGATTTGGTGGTACCTGCAGGAGGCGCTCTTGTTCCATCTGCCATTTCTCCTGCCGCCGCCTCTCTTCCTCATGATCCCAGGACCAGCGAGAGGAGGTAGAACTGATGGAGGGAACCTGCAGCTGATACCAGAGAGAAACAATATGAATAATGAACCAAAAAGTCAAATTTAGACAGTATCAGCATACTAATAAACCAGAATCAGGCTTGAAAGACTAAATGTGACTGACAGTAGTGACTCACATCAGAGATGGCAGACTCCGAGCCACCTAGTAAAAGGGGTGGAAACAAAGAGTATCTGTTTAAACACAGTAGCATAACAAAGCCCACAGATAGCCATGAGTTTCCCAACCCTTTAACCTGTTGATTCATGCTGCTCATGTGATTCTGACACACACACACCCTGCTCATATGACAAAACTGTAACCAAAGCCAACACGGTCAAGCGAGCGGACAACAAATTCACACTCACATGCTGGTATGCAGGCTTTAAACAACACGCAAGACAGAAGTAAACAATGAACGTGCAAAAAAAAAAAAACATCTCAGAGCAATCCCTTTTAGAATTGTATTTGTTCAATAACAGTCAATTGCAGAGGAATCTGATAGCGGATCAATACTTCTGGTATTAAAAACTAAATTATTAGAGACTAACTAACTCAAGGTTGTCTTTGCAAACTGTTCTGCAATAAGACAGGAATCACACACAGCCAATTACAGACAGACAGAAACATAAAGAAACAAGAGTCTTCATATTTTACAGTGTATCACATGCACATTGAAAGCACACCATCTTTATTTACCACAGAGATAGACCCAGGAGCTGACAGTGGCACCTGATGGACAGAGCATTGGCTTTTAGAAGAATGGAAAGCAAAAGAAACCCATGGAGTGATTTCAGATCTGTATACCCAGACCTAGAGACTTAACTATTTAGAAGAGAGCATGAAAAAAGTCATCTTAACATAAATTTGTGACTATACCGTACATACTAAATGCTTTAGTTTGTCAGGTCCTTAGAATGCAGAATAAGCAAACCCATCTGTTTTTGAGTGAACTCATTAATATTGAACAGAACAGACCTCACCAATACACTCCATTAAGAGTGTGCTTGATGCAAATCAGTCACAGCATAATTAAATGAATAAGCTGCAATGATCAATTAGCCATGTAGCATTACATTTCTACAGCCTGAGCGAATGCGGTTACCTTTGTTCATGAAAAATTCTAACTTTCTTGTATGATTTTTCAAAGCTATGCGCTCATAGTCTACAACACAGGTGGGGAGAGAACAATGCAAACAAAGGTTTTATAAATAACGTGGAAATTGTTAGGTTTAACTCTGAACAAGAACAAAGATTAGATTGCTAAACTGGTGTTAAAGTACCCACCTTTGTTTCTTAGAGTAACTGGATTGTCCTGGATACGTCCATTCACCATTTTAGTTAGTGCTTTCTGTAAAATGTGAAGTAAAATTAAACAAATAAATTAAAAATTAAATTAGAAAATACACTACCATTAAACAGTTTGGGGTCAGTAAGATTTTTAACATGTTTCAGGTCTCTTATGCACACCAAAGTTGCATTTATTAAAAATAATAAAAACAGTAAATGTTAAATACTAAAATAATTTATAACTATTGATTTATTTTATAAAAAAAATATTTCTATTTTAATATGATTTAAAATGTCATTTCTTTATGTAATGTAAATCATTTAGGGTATGTTTACACGGCAACAATATGCTTAAAATTGACAAGTTTGAGTTTTCCGCATTCAGACGACACCATTGTCAAAACGATCACAATTCACACGGATCCGCGAAAACGAATCGGTTACCTAACATAACCTCGGTTCTCTCTAAAAGGGGGAACGAGTAGGCCTATTGCGCAAGTTTAGCTTAGAATACAAGTTAAAAGACAAGTTTAGTTTATAATACAAAATGAAGGATAATTTTTGGCTTCAATATCTCAAGAAAAGATGACATTACCCATAGTGTAAGCTAAACTTGAGCAATACGAGAGAACCTCTCATAAGAGAACTACTGAAAATTCTGCTGCTGGGCCATTAGATGGTGATAATTTTGTTGTTAACACGAGACAGTTTTCAAAAACTTGCCGTTTGAAATATGGAAATGAATGGCCAAAATTCTTACAAAGTTTAAGTTTTTTTAGTTGAAAGTGGTGTCGTGAAAACAACCCCTTAGATTTCAAAGCTTAATTTTCAGCAGCCATTACTCCAGTCTTCAGTGTCACATTATCCTTCAGTATTCATGACAGAAATTTAGGGGCAGTTTACACAACAGTTTTCAAAAAAAACAAAAAAACATCAAATGTATGCGTTTTGGCCGCTTATTTAAACGATGACAGAGTTTTGGGTGCCTGAAAACGCAAACTTTTGAAAACAAATCTCTGAAAAAGATGATGTCATGTGTTTAACGTTTAGTATTTCATCGCCATCTAATGGCCTGGCAGCAGAATACAATGTTTTTTGTCATTTCATTGTCACTTGATAATTTCAATGCATCCTCGCTGAATATAAAATTAATTTCTTTTCTTTTTTTATGTTTTTTTTTTTTTTTTATCTTTTGACAAAGTGTACCTTTAACACTCACTGTACAAACAACCAACTTGGTCAAGTAATAAAAATGGACAAATTAAAAAAAAAAAAAAAAAAAAACACAACAGTTAAACTCACTGATTTCTCAAAGTCCACCTCATTCATTATATTCCTGTCCTGACTCACATTAGCAGGCCGTCCGTTGACCTGTGTCTTCACCACAGTCTCCACTGGAGAGTTTGAGGTTGTGCTGATCGAGACATAGTTCTCGGGCCGCCCTATAAGTGTTGAATTGGCACTGGTCAAATTGATGGTCTTATGGCTCTTGTACGGTAGGGAAGGGTGGCCACTGCCCCAGTCTGTCCAGTATTCAAAACATACATCAGCAATTCAGAAATTCCAGGTCACATGTTAGTGAGCTTGTTAGTGATTTAGACCAATTATTTACATCAGAATTAGATGTAAATTGTGAAAGAGGAATTTTAAGTGGGTAAAATTATAGAGTTTAATATAAAAGTGAGCATTAAATTAAATTAAATTAAAGGGTGCTGATAATTATTCCCTATGAAAATATTGAAGCAAAGATTACTGATGCAATAGAAAAAAAAACCCAATTGTATCAGACCGGAAAGTGAGAATGACTGACAGACAGACAGATAGACCACCTTCCCACAGTGACAGAAAGCAAAAGAAAGCATCCGATTCTGGAATGGCACCTTCATTTTCTCAGCTCAAAAGCAGAAGGAACTGTGCCAGAAAATATAAAGACGAAATACCAAACATCAAATTGCAACAGCTGTTTCTAGAAATAATTTATATACCAATCCATAGTGTAAACATGCAGTGGTGTAATCTGAATATAAACAGTGTCATTAAAGAGGCAAAGAAACCCAAAGTGTAATTAAGAGTTTAAAATATATTACTACTTGATTTATGTTCACAAATTCACTTGTTGGTAGAAGAAAAATTATGTTGATGAAATGGTCAGTTTACACAGTGAGGGCTGATTCTTACAGCTCCCACAGCCTCACCATTTTGGCCATGTCGCCGGATGTCCATCAGTAAAGTGCCTTTTTGCTGTGCCGAGTCCATGCTGCCCTTAAACTGCTCATAATTCATTTCGGCGACCTTGCATCCACCCAACGCCACAATCTCATCCCCCATGAGCAGACCACACAACTCCGCTGGGCTGCCTGTGTGATACAGGGACAGAGATGAAACAGGTCAAGGCCGTGCCTTAAAGCTTAACTGAGGAAGTTTGTGAGTACAGAATCAACTTTACTTCCTGATATAGACCAATGGGATATTTATTGAAAACTTCAAGTTCTAGAAGGTTTTCATTTACTGAGATCTTAATCTGATAAAGTGCAAACAGGACGTCATCTCTTCAGTCTTATTCAACTTGAATTACTGTATAGAACATGGCATTGTATTGTACAATTTCATAGTGCATTATGCTGTATATTTCACTGTATATTGATTCTGTTCCTGGTAGTTATTTTTTTGTACATTTAGCATTGTATAATTTCAGAACATATTTCATTGTACATAGCCTATGTACAATGAGTAAAATAAAGTATATGAACACCCTGCTATTTTGCAAGTTGGCCGACTTAGAAATCATGGAGGGGTCTGAAATTGTCATTGTAGGTGTATGTCCACAGAGACATAATCTAAAAAAAAGGGAATCAGAATGTATGATTTTTTTTAACTATTTATTTTTATGATACAACTGCAAATAAGTAGAGAAAAGCAATGTTAATATTTGGTACAGTAGCCTTTGTTTGCAATTACAGGTCAAATGTTTCCTGTAGTTTTTCACCAGGTTTGCACACACTGCAGGAGGGATTTTGGCCCACTCCTCCACACACATCTTCTCTAGATCAGTCAGGTTTCTGGGCTGTCGCTGAGAAACACAGAGTTTGAGCTCCCTCCAAAGATTCTCTATTGGGTTTAGGTTTGGAAACTGGCAAGGCCACGCCAGAACCTTGATATGCTTCTTACAGAACCACTCTTTGGTTATCCTTGCTGTGTGCTTCGGGTCATTGTCATGTTGGAAGACCCAGCCTCGACCCATCTTCAATGCTCTAATTTAGGGAAGGAGGTTGTTCCCCAAAATCTCGCAATACATGGCCCCGGTCATCCTCTCCTTAATACAATGCAGCCGCCCTGTCCCATGTGCAGAAAAACACCCCCAAAGCATGATGCTACCAGCCCCCATGCTTCATGGTGTTCTTGGGATGGTACTCATCATTCTTCTTCCTCCAAACACAGTTGGTGGAATTATGACCAAAAAGTTCAATTTTGGTCTCATCTGACCAAATGACTTTCTCCCATGACTCCTCTGGATCATCCAAATGGTCATTGGCAAACTTAAGACAGGCCTTGACATGTGCTGGTTTAACCTTCCATGCCATGACCTCTTAGTGTATTACCAACAGTAACCTTGGAAAGGGGGGTCTCAGCTCTTTTCAGGTCATTGACCAGCTCTTCCCATGTAGTTCTGGGCTAATTTGAGACCCCACAAGGTGAGATCTTGCATGGAGCCCCAGTCCGAGGGAGATTGACAGTCATGTTTAGCTTCTTTAATTTTCTAATGATTGCTCCAACACTGGATCTTTTTTTTCACCAAGCTGCTTGGCAATTTCCCCGTAGCCCTCTCCAGCATTGTGTAGGTGTACAATTGTCTCTAGTGTCTTTGGACCGCTCTTTGGTCTTGGCCATGTTAGTAGTTGGATTCTTACTGATTGTGTGGGGTGGACAGGAGTCTTTATGCAGCTAACAACATCAAACATGTGCATCTAATTTAGGATAATAAATGGAGTGGAGGTGGAAATTTTAAAGGTAGACTAACAGGTCTTTGAGGGTCAGAATTCTAGCTGATAGACAGGTGTTCAAATACTTATTTGCAGCTGTATCATACAAATAAATAGATATAAAAAAATAAAAACACATATTCAAATTTTTTTTCGATTACGTCTCACAGTGGACATGCACCTACGATGACAATTTCAGACCCCTCCATGATTTCTAAGTGGGAATAGAAGGGTGTTCCAATATTTATTTTCCTCAATTTATTACAAAGAATATTCATTTACAATGCAAGTATAATTTACTCTGAAACCAACATTTGTGCACTTTTTCCACACAAGTATAAAAATTTATTAAACATGCATGTAAAAAAAAAAAAGTTGATTCATTACTACATATTTAATTAATCGCAACATATTAACTGACAGATAGCCCTAAACAGAAACATGAATGGAACAGGTTCATACATCATTGATGAGGCAGTACATGTAGGTTAGTGTGTTTAATGGAATTCTGGGGAAGGAGATCAACCTGAGCCTTCTCTTCCCAACCCTAACTCTGTTAACACAATACATCTGATTAAAGGGATGCCTGGAGTCAGAACCAACCACTCTCCATATCTTCTATACAACAATACAAATGAGAGCTGATATAATGGACATGTGCTTTAGACTATATTTATGTTAACATGGCTACCCTAACCTGCTTTTGTAAATGCACATCACAGATGAATGCTGCCTCTCCTCTCGTTCATGATGATATATCCTAAGCTCAGGACTAGACTCACATCAGGATGGGTTTCAAGGCTTTTTCTGTTTAACCAATCAGACTAATGCACAGTAAAACACACCTTCACTGTTCCCTATAAATCATTCATCTCAAGTCTTACTCCAAAATCCCAAGAATGACACACACTCTGACTGTACGTAAATGTACATAACCATACAAACACTCCTTGCATTCACACAAAAAAAAGAAACTACAAAAATAACCGTCAAGCACAAGGTGTGATACACAGAAGATCCACAAACTCTTAATCTGCGAAAAGTATGCAAAGATTCTTCAAACTTTAATCATGAATTCTCAAACTTTGTATTTAGGATTTATTTAATTTTCTGAACTGTAATTTCTACTCAGTTATCATCTCAATTATCCCCATTCATCCATAAAAATACACCACCAAAGTTTCACCCTATAACTCTAAACAGATTCTGTATGGTAGAATTGGGCATCTAACCTGACTGAATTACAGCTGCTTCACATTTCACTTGCATACAGTGAAATTTCAAAGCCCAACTGCATTTAAAAGGAGCAGTTATTCTAGTTAACCACTTTGCCGTTTTGAATTATAAGTCTTACCTGATTGAACTGATTTCACACAAGCACCAGTTGAGTCCCAGTGAGCCTTGAATCCAAAGTCTCTCCCGCTGTTAGGCTTCTGATTCAAACAGACTCGCATTTCACTTTGACCCACCTGAGAGAGAGAGGGAGAGATACAGAGAGAGAATGTGACACCTGAGGATCCCATAACACCTTCTTCCTCAAGAAATCTGCTTCAGTTACAGTAGTACAACACAAACTGTGTCCACTATCACACATACCTGCATAAATGAAAGATAAAAATAATTCTTCAAAGGCATTATATATAACATTACAGTTTAAGAAATTATATACACATTTTTATAGTGCATTATTAATATAATATAGTATTCCAGTGAAAAGTGTTCCAGGTAGGTCAGGATGTCCTGGACATCATGATTGGATTGGTTAAGATCGTCAAGGAACCTACCTTAATTTCTCTAACTTTTGAGTCAACAGGAGGAGATGTTTGCATCATGGAAGCGGTCGTGTTCACTTTAGTGACGAAAGAGCTCATGGGAGGCGCTGATGACCTTCCATCTCTCCAGTCTTCCAGAGTGCTTGAATGAGAGTGACCTGTCTCGCCAGAGGATGTGATCTTTCCTTGACCACTGAGAAATGAGGGGATGACTGAATAGTCTCTGCGTCCACTGATTAGGCTTTTATGAGAGTCGTCAATCTGTAGAATCACAAGATAAAACCAAATAAATAAAGTGGCCATTTTCTTAACCACTTCTACAACCATGAATTCTGTTCAATTTAGAGCTGTGTTTTAGAGAACTGAATTTTAATTTGCCTGAAAATTTTGATTTTAACAAGCCCATGAATGAAAAACTACAAACAAACAACTTGGTCAATCTCTGAAAAACGTATGCGCCAATTCTTGTTGACTTTAATTTTAAATCCAATGCATTAGGTCACATTATTATTAAACACACACAGTACAATATGCAATAATTGCTTTTATTTAAGACAGTGCGTGTGTACACACATGGTTGAGAAGTCCGTCATGGAAAAGCACACACAAGGCACACCGAAGTCTTAGCTTGGGTTTCACGAAGCACCCAGAGCGCAGAGCAGTAGTAGTGGCTTGATTCATTATTCATAAGCCAGCCGCTAGATGATCAAGTGATGAAGAGAAATACTAAACTTCACACACGGAACATTGCATATACTACCACTCTTCCGCATCCCTCACTCCTTTATCACAGAGAGACTGAGAGAAAGAGTTTAGAACTTGACCAACAATTACTGTAGGTCAAGTTCAGGTGCAACAAAATTTCATTGAAGAATAATGCTGGCCAATATAGGATTTAATAAGCTCATTATACATGAAGTTAGTGCTGATCTATATATATATATATATATATATTTTAAACCGTGAATATAACTATTTCAGAGGATCTTTTAAATTGGCTGTTTTGTTTCCTAAAGACCATAACATTACACTAGTTCTGCAATTATCATCATCATCAATACTTTTTTTAAGCTACATCACCCAGCTCTACCAATGACCACTTTATGCTCATCACCGTGAGCTTTGGAAGTTCTGCTATGGCATAAACTGCTTAGACTAGTCTTACAAGTTAGTTATTTCTTTCTTTTTTTCTTCTAGCCATGCTAGCCAAAACTTTTTAAAGTCCTTTACATAAAACCGCAAATTGATTTAATTTAAACCTGAAAAGTAAGACTGATTACCACTTGGCTAACTGCTAATTAGTCAGACTAGGCACAGTCTTAACATAGTGTCTTAAAGGGATACTCCACTTTTTTTTTTTTTTTTTTGGGGGGGGGGGGGGGGATAGGCTCATTTTACCACTCCCCCAGACAGTGTTGTAGTACTCGATACTCGGACTCGTCTCGGACTCGGTCTTGAGACCATATTTTAATGGTCTTGGTCTTGTCATGGACTCGCGTGCATTTGGACTCGGAATTGACTCGTACTCGAACATTTTTTTTTTAGGACTCGGACTTATTCCCGAGTCCACTCGAGTTCAATTGAAACATATTTTTCATGATTATTAATGTATGTTAATAAAATATTTCTTTAAATTGATTGACACGCTCAGTGATTGGTGATTTTCTAGTGCGCAACTGTGCATGACAAATTGTAATAAAATTACTTTTAACACCACCTACTATGTGGCCTTTTTACCCTAAACTGATCATATTTTTTCAACTAAGTAAATTTAAAAGTAAATTAGGTAATCAACCCTCACTGGTCTCGGTCTCGACTCGGACTCGACTGTCTCTGGTCTCGGACTCGACTCTCTATGGACTCGGTCTTGACTCGGACTCGACTCTCTCTGGTCTCGGTCTCGACTCGGACTCGAGTGAGGTGGTCTCGACTACAACACTGCCCCCAGAGTTAAACAGTTGAGTTTTACCGTTTTCAAATCCATTCAGCCGATTTTCTGATATTTAGAAGAATATCAGTAACCAGACAGTTTCTCATTAACTTCCATAGTAGGAAAAAAATATACTATGGAAGTCAATGAGACCAGAAACTGTCTGTTTACTGATATTCTTCTAAATATAAAAAAAAAAAAAAAAAAAAAAAAGACTGAATGGATTCAAAACCGGTAAAACCCAACTGTTTAACTCTGGGGGAGTGGTAAAATGAGCCTATTTCCAAAAAAAAGTGGAGTATCCCTTTAACATTGATACAACTG
Source organism: Pimephales promelas (assembly GCF_016745375.1). The sequence goes on from NW_024121555.1 coordinate 2,344,125, forward strand.
ACCACTGGATGGCATGCGGTCCCAAAACAAATCAGACCTTAAGGTACCGAAAGAAAAAATACGTATGTTTTTAAGATCATTGCTGTCAATTTTGATTAATAGGGTACTCGGGCACATCCCTATTTACAGAAAACCTACATGTTCAAAAAGTCAAACCGTTTAAGCATGAAATAAGCTTTTTTTGTACGAGATCATGGTTATGGCGGAGTGGAATATTTAAGGAACGGAAAAATAAAACTGAATTATATAAAAGGAAATAAGCAAGGACACCAAAGAAAAAATTGTAGTAGTTGTTGCATAATAAATCAGTCAGACGGATACTAAATACCCAGTGAAATGAACACACACACACACACACTAATCAGAATCAAAAGCCTCCTCCTTGAGAATCCAGAACAATAATCAAGACTTGACATTCAGATCTGACTTTTTTTTGTATGAATAAAGCACACAATCTATAAAGCAACATGTAAGGCTGAGAATGGCCACTTACGGAATACACTTTGGGTAGTGTGGACACTTTGGAGGGTTTGGCTCCAAATAGACGTGGTGTGATGCCTGTGGAAAGGCGCGAGCAACCTTCTGACCTTCTGAAACCCCTTGGTAGAGTGGCAGATATGCGTGCTCCCCCTGCATAAAAACTCTCTAGGAAACTATCGCGGCGGCTGAAGTCTGGACCCCGCTGCTCGTAGGGTTCAGAGACAACAGCTGCTGGAGAGTTAAAGAATTCACCGGTGCACGTTTGGGCTGAGTCGGGCGTCTCTATGTCAGTGCCTCTGGTCAGAGAAGATGATGTCCCGTTCGTGAGGGGTGAAGCCGAGGTGGTTGACCATCCAGTTAGACTAGCGCTTCTGACACTGGACCCTGCATCACTCATGGGTCCAGGCATGTTGGAGCTGGAAGAGAGTGAACCAACAGGAATGAATGTCTGATCTGATCCTAGGGGGTTAAGGATGTGGCAGGACTCTACTAGAAAGCACATGGCTGATAATGGAAGGGGAGAGGGGGTGGAGAGGGCTTGGAGGACAGGTGTAACTATCAAATGTCTCTATTAGCCACACGTGAACACCAAGTGGTAGAGCACTTTAGAATTTGATATCACTTTAATAGTATTTTTTTAATCTAGGTGGATGCTAATATACGTCTTCATTGTTAAAGGTGCATTCAATAGTTTGATGCTAATTTGAAAAAGTTTTACATTAAAAAATGAATTGCTTTTATGAAGAGGCATCTGAATGGCGTACACTCAAACTAAGATGAAGGCTGTTCTGTCGTAGTTGTCTTTTAAAAAAATATATGTGGTGCAGATCTGAAGGCAGAGGACAAAGACAAACAAAAAAACAAGATAATGACAGAACATTCTGAGTAATAACGCCAAGGAGGTAGCTTCTTTTTGTTAGCCAGATAAAGGAGCCATTATGTTAAGCCAGATAAAGGAGCCATTATGTTAAGCCAGTGTCTTAAGATCCATGACCCACTAGCAGTTACTTTTTGGGATCTAATTAAACCAATCTTTATTTTATGTAACTGACTCCAAAAAGTTATGCAGTCTTAAATAAAAAAAAAAAAAATTCTTAACTAACTTTTAACGGGTCCCAGCATTGTGTGCATTGCAAACAGCATTGTGTGAACGTTACTTAAAGCAGCACTATGCAGGATTTCCGTTTTTGTCAAACCGTGACACCTGTAGAGTCGCTTTGTAGTACTTGTACTATCCTAAATAGCACTCATGCTGAGATGTCTCTGCACTCACGGCCTCAAAATTCAACCCGAAAATAGTCATGTAACCATTGCAATAACTCTGAGCTATTCTGTTATGGTAAAAAAAAAAAAAAAAAAAAAAAAAAAAAAAAAACTGCATAGTGCTGCTTCAAAAGAACATTAGCAGCGATGCAAATGCTAGCTAAAGAACTACTGAATTGCCCTTTAATCTGTTCGTTTATTAATACACTATTGTAAATTTTAATTGGAACTTCAAAATGTATATGGACATCATTCAGATTAATAAATGCTGTAAATGGAGTTCAGGGTTTTTGCATTTTTTATGAATGAAATTAAGAATTTAAGACCCGCAGAAACCCTGGTAGTAACTAATACAACTATATGCTTACATAATAATAACTAATTAATTACTAACTAACTAATAAACTAATCTATATTACAGACTAAGGGAATTTACCAAACAGTTGAACTTTTGTGGTACGTCAGTGCAAATTACTAGCACTTTTTTATGCACAAACATGCCTCCTAGGTAAATCTAGCATATAAATTCACAAAAATCATAATTCTGTTATCATCCATCATCATGATTTTCAAAACCCACATGACCTTCTATCATGAACACAAAGGGAGTTAAAGGACAAGTTCGGTAATTTGCTCTAAACAGCCCTGTTTTAAGATGGTTTCTGATTAAATAGAACGGTTAAGAATAAAATTTGGACACATGCTGCTGGCCCGAGAATTTTCGGTTACTGTGGGGTTTTTTTTGGGGGGGGGGTTTCCCACTAACTATCACGCAATAAAAGATAATGTTTGAGGGAAGTAAGTCATTTTTTCATGTGAAATATTAGGATATAGACACGTTATGTCCAAAGTTCGTAATAGACAACTATCCGGTAAATCATGTAACTCCGAAATCTTATTGATGAAATCAATTGAGTCCGAAATATAAGATGGTAACGAAAAAACAAAAGGTTTTATAAAGAAATCAACATACTGAGATAAGAGAGAGTTAGTCTGTGCCACAATAGGGTGACCTGTAGGATCAATGATCAATGATTCTTATACATTTTGGGAAGAGAATAAAAAACAGGTCTAATCGGGTGTTGACAATATAAAAATGTAAACTCCGATTGAGATATCCAACCTCATGTTTTAGTATTTGTTAAAAAAGCCAATATTTCAGATTGATACATATCTGTGGGATCTTTTAGAAGTTTTTTTTTTGTAAAACTTTTTATTCTGTAATTGTAAAAGAACTTCTATTTACTCGCATCCTGAACTACAATCGCACCTCCTTTTTCCACAGATTTTATAACAATGTTTGAGTCATTCATAAAATCTGTCAAAGCTTATTTCTTATTAGATGAAAGATGATTGTGATAAATTTTTACTAAAGGAGCAAATTTGTAAAGCATGTACAACCAAGCAACAAAACGTATGAATATTATGATTAGAAACATTCGGGCAGAAATGACAGTACTTCTTGGTCTAAACGGTGTCCTAATAGCATCTGAATCTGATTTAGAAAATAAATATTAGTTTTTCGGAGAGTCATGTACTGAATGCAAAAAGTAATCCTTTCTATTCACGCATCATCAAATAGTATAGGTATATTGACTATATATTTTGTGTTTCAGGAGATCAAGATGAGGCTTGAGAATGTCTTTTTTGAATAACTTGGTTGATGACTTTAATACTTTAATTCTTCAAAAGTACATTCCCTTGATATGTGGGTATAAAAAAACGAAGGTAACTTAATTACAACTAGTGTATCCGACTTTCAGTAAAAAAAGAATTGCCTAAGAGTCAGTTCTATAGACTGAGGATAATTTGTCACTGAACCTGATTTTATTGAAAAATTAACTATTATGAAAAATAAATTCTTGAATAGAGGTTACCCTTTAATATATATTTGTGGTTTAAGTAGAACAATTCCTTTAAAAAAAATTCTACTTTTGAACAGATTCAAAGTGCATTGTCGTGAGTAAAATACATTATAGTATAAACACCTCTCCTCCCGCCCTCCGGTAAGCTGTGCAGTCCTGATGGCACTGGTCCCTCCCGCACTCATAAGTTCAATCTGCTCCCTCTCCTCGCGCTTTCTGTGGAGGTCAGAGTTTGTGCTCCGCCGCCGGCTCTTCCACTTGTTCAGATCCTGCAATGTCAGAGGTGAAAATAAAGTGATAAATGAGAAAATATGTTTGAAAAAAAAAAAAAAAAAAAAAAAAAACACCTGTCAGACAATAATATCAGTAGTGTTATGTGTGAATGATTGTAGACGGGTAAAAGGACTCTCCAAGGACAGTTGAAAACATTTCTGCTATTATTTGGCTCGCCAAGTCCCCCCACGGTGCCAATCCAGAAGTAGCAACATCATGGAGAAAACTTGATGCGCATGCAATACTTTATGGAATAACACAGAAAATGACATCAGAAATGTTTAAGTTAATGGCTAACATAAGTTTGTAGAGGGACTATTTGTTTAAAAAAAATAGCACACGGTTGTTCAAAAGAGTCATTATTTTTGCAATTATATAGGGTTGTAATACTTAAATGAATAGAGGCATTAGCAGTAGTTTAAAGGTGAAGAATTGAAATAAAATATATTTAGAGAAAATGTCTTGAAAATCCATAGAAACAAAAATTGTTTGGTTAACAAGATTGCGTCAGTCAGTCAAAAGTTTAGAACAATCAGTGCGAATAAATGACACTTGTAATTGATTCAAACTATTCCTTTAAAGTCAATTTCATTCCTTAAAACTAATCTTTGATCACCAAAATTACATATTTAAATTTTTTTTCCTTGAAAGAAAAATTATCCACACCTTAAGATGTTGTGAATGTTACTCTACACCCTTGCCTCATTTAGTATATGGCAGCTGCTCACATCTCAGTCTGCCTGACAGACATTTCTTCCTTACTAAAAGTGGACGTGCACCCGGAAGCCAAAAATGGCGTATGTCAAAAACTGTTTGTACGCTAAAACCTGCGCATAATTCACTTTCCCGGTCAGCCGAAGATTGTGCCAACACAGTCTCATCCCAAGTTGTCATATAACTGATATATATAACTGACGTCTTGGGACGTCTTTTGACCATACGTCAACATCCGCCTTTTTAGGGTACCCTTAAATGTCGGTTAGTTGATGATCCCGGGCCGTCATACAACTGACGCTTTACCGTTAACGTCAGTTAGGTGACGGGGTAGGTTTAGGGGTAGGTTTAGGTCTGGGGTAGGGTTAGAATCATCGTCATCTAACCGACATTTAAAGGTACCCTAAAAAGGCGGATGTTGACATATGGTCAAAAGACGTCAGTTATATGACATCCTCATCTGCATATCATTTGCATATGATTATTCATCCACGTGATACCATGTTAAGGTACAAGACGTTAGGGAAATATGAAGTACAGATTTTTTTTTTTTTTAGTAGCCTATATCCTTGCCTTGTTTTTGAATGAATAAATCGATTTTCTCAATCTTTTCCACTGGCCAAATAGTATTTAATTAATTTATATTTTAATGGAAACATATAGACATGGTTGTGCATTATTTGCATGGAACTATTTTCTCAGACAATCTGCTATTATCATGATTAGCAATTATCTCTAAATGAAACATTAAAACACAGCATGCCAGAGGAAAAGTGTTCAAAAACATTGTATCCACAACAAATATTTATTTTTGAATATATATATACTGTATATATATATATATATATATATATATATATATATATATATATTACTTCTCAGTAATGATTTCATGTAGTTAAAGTGTTTAACTCCATTTATGAGAATGGTATATTTAATCTAAATGTTTGTCAAATCATTCTTTCATTTATTTAAACTTATTGAGAACATGCAATGTATTTATCATGAGGACTCATGAAGATTCCTCCATAAGATCATAGGCTATATGTGCGTAAGTTTCACTAAACGGCCCAACACGCTTGCTGGCATGGACATTTAATGAGGGATGGATATTGGCTTCAAGTGATAGGCTTGGTGAGTGAAATTATATTTGTAGGCTATTATCTTTCTGTAGCATATAGGCTCTAATTTTCTTTAGATTTTCAGTCTAAAAGTGACCAAAAAGATATTTAACTCCAGCTCACCATCTGTGTCGCCTTAAAAGGTTAGCTAGTGATAAATCAAAGCTAGCAGTAAAGGGCCTTTTGTCTGTGGAAATCTACTGAGAAGCTCTGCAGGGAAAAGAACATTGAAGAGCAATATAAAGATTGCCCATTTCTTCCTGTCTGTGTCTCACTCACTCCACAGTTACTGCCGTGTTGGCGACTGGGCCAATTCTTGCAAGAATAAATAATTCTCTTTTAATAATAAGATTCAGAGTTGTCTCTTACGCAGTGATGATGTTTAACAGATTTTTTTTTTGCCATAACAGTCACTTTGGATAAAAGAGTCTACTAAATGATTACTATGTAATATGAATATGCAAATTAGCCCCACCTCCAGTCACATCAGCTCAGAAATCCACTCATTGACGATCACACGGTAGATTGTGATATCAGAAACGTTTTTTTTTTTTTTTAAGGAAAATACTCAGCAATGGTGTTGACTATGAATTTGGACATGGTTTGTCAAATTATAATCGGTGTGTTCAGTAGTTCCACCAGCGTGACATAAAATGTGTTTCTCAAATAACTAAGCATCACTCACTTCGTGCCACTTGGCCTCACTTTCCTTCATTCTGGCCCTTATGTTCTGTAACTGCTCATGTTGAACTCTCTGTATGGCTGAAGGTTCAAGGGTCAGCTCTCCAACAGACCTCTGGTGAACGTGGCGTGACCCCAGTCGGTCAAAGCTGGAGCAGTTGTCAGATTCCTGGGGTATGGGATCCAATGGGATGTCACCCATGGATTTGCTTCTGTTGAAAGGAGATGTACATGGTTATTTAAAAGCTAATCTCCATACCAAATACCAAAAGATTGCAATGTTGGATTTTGCAGAAGTACAATTGGGTTATACTGACATCTAGAGGTTAAATAAGACCTGCTACAGTACCGTGCGTCCATTCAAGCCTCATCAAAGACGCATAAAGCAAATAAAGAGTCAAGCATAAACTCACATTACATATAGTCCCCATTTGCTTAAAGCTCAAAGACCCATCAATGAAGGACAAATAATCAATATAATACTAAGATGCAATATATAACAAGTGTATGCATTAAAGCTTACACCATAAAACAAAGATAAACTTCTGCACAGTACTGCAGAGACACACATAAAGCACTACTATAGCATGCAGCCCTTTCTAAAAAAATTGTATTGATCAATTAGTCATTTATTACAAAAAAAGCACATTTCAACAGAAAATGCAGGCTGGAAAATGAAAACACAAATGCAAAAGATATCCAGCGTTTGCTAGCACAAGATGACACCAGCACTGAAGCAACAAATGCTCAACTCACCCAGGGTACCGAGAGCGTCTGATGGGAAATCTGGGAAACCATGGAAATATTTGATTGTAAATTCCTCTTTATAGTACAGATGAACAAAGATTTCCTTTTTCTCCCCATGGAAAATCACTTAAATAATAGTTCACATACAAATACAATTACCCACCCACGTGGGACCTGGGACTAAATGAAACTTTGCCAACATTTTTTCTTTGGTCTTACTCAACACCAATGGTACAGTTGCTGTTTTCCATGCAATTACAAATGAATGAAGACAGGCTTAGTGAACTATTCAATTAAATGTAAAGTACATATTATACAATAGTGAATGCAAATAAGAGTCTCGGAGAAGAAAGCTGCAAAAATTCACACAAATGGCACGTTACTGAGCTGGGGGGTTGTTGGCCCATAAAATTTAACAAGTTGATTTGACATTTCAAGTTGCTTGACTTCACACTCTAGCATATCAGAAAGTCACAAAAAATGTGTGTATGAAAAGGTGTATAAAAAAGCTATTTCCAGTTGTCATGACTCCATTAACAGAATTTGTAACATTAAACCAGCAACAGTTAACATTTTTAACTGAAATCTGTAAGACTAATCCAGCAAGTAACGTCCACGGAATGGCCACAGACGTGTTTTTTTTTTTTTTCTTCATAAAGCCCTTGGTTTCATAAAGCGATTTTTCATAAAGCCCTTGATTTAAAGGCAGAGTAGGGGATTTGTTCCAAAAACCCATTTTGTTAGGTTGGTTGAAGGCGTCATCACATCCTGAACGAAATCACTAAGTTAAGCGGTCTAAATATATTAATATGTATACATACATCATCTGTGGAAAGCATAAGACCACAAAATGTTCGCCCAATCACTGCATTAGGTCCGAATGCATTGATAGGATATCCCTGCCTGTCAAAGTATGTATTCCCATACCTCCTCACACCCTTTTTGTGTAGAAATCACACATCATCAGAGGGCCGGGTTTCACACTATGCAGAGTTAGACAGATCTCAGTCACCGAGCACCGAAACTGACACTGCAGCCACCTTTTACAGGTCCTCCTGAACCAAAACAATGAGTTTATGCTGTGTTCACGCCATAACTACTAAAATTTGGAAGAGATGGAAACCTGTGATGTGATACTCGCAGCGGTTAATTACTCGAATTTATGCATTTCAATGGCAACTATCAATGCCAAAATTAACCTGCAGCAGTCAGGTGGTACAGGTCAGTGCTTTCTGTTGTTTATGTTCATTATTATTGTATAGTTATTGCTTTGATACATGAAGTAGTTTAACACCATCTCTGGTGTCATGATGCTCTGCAAACTCATGTACCGTGTTATGTGTTTTGAATGAGAAGGGGCTTTGGAGATGCTCTAAAGGGAGGGTGGGATCTCATGCTCTTAAAGCTAACTTGCCATTACTCACCGTTCTGAAAATTGCCTACCCTACCTTTAAAATGTAAACTACAGCAAAACAACCAATAACTGTTTTAAAGTGCTCTAGGTTTCTTTTAATTGTGTCTTATAGGAGCTACTGCACAAATGCAATCTTAAGGACTGTTCACACAGGACATGTGCTAGCATTCTTTAGCATTCTTATCCTATATAAATGTGCTAGATGGACTACTCTTTATCCATGCTTGGGTTAAGTCATCTCACACGACATCTATAAATAAATAGGTCTACCACTGAAATTACAACCCAATATTTAATGGATGTTACCAATTTAGCTACAATGTGCTACAGTCTCAAGATGGCCACAACTGCTACATTGGCCTTATAGCGTTAGTTCACCCAAAAATGAAAATTCTGTCAGTATTTACTCACCCTCATGTTGTTCCAAACCTGTATGTGTTTATTTGTTCTGTTGAACACAAAGGAAGATATTTGGAGGAATGTTTTAATCACACAGATCTCATTCCCCATTGACTACCATAGTAGGAAAAAATACATACTATGGTAGTCAATGGGGATTGAGATCTGTTTGATTAAAACATTCTTCCAAATATCTTCCTTCGTGTTCAACAGAACAAATAAACACATAGAGGTTTGGAACAACATGAGGGTGAGTAAATACTGACAGAATTCTCATTTTTGGGTGAACTAACTCTTTAAAAATCAAGCTTCATTAAAAAGGAAGCAAAGTTTTGATGCAAACATGCATAGTATGTGCTGTATAAACTGCTTGCACTTGCTAAAACTCTGCTACATCAATATTGCAAACAAATGTTTTATCAAAATTAAGCAAAGCTTTCAATATTACACAGATTTTTTATGAAGAACATTTTAATACAGACATTATCTGCATTTAATTAGTATTACAATATCCTTCTCCAAATATATATATGCTTGTGTTAACTCCAATGCACTCCTGCACAAGAAAATAAAAGCGCAAGAATGGCTCAAAAGTTGTGGGGGGATTTGGGATCATGAAAAAAGTTTGGAGCAGGTGCAGCTAGCCAAGGGGTGATGTCAAAATCAGTGTCGTCCTCAGAAGAACCAGACATCTTTCGGCTACAGAAAGGAGAGACAGAGAGTAAGAAAAAAAGGAGAAAGCAAAAGCAGAGGAAAAGAAAAAAAAGGGAAAAGACAGGGACATTTAGTGTTTTTCATTATGAGTAGAATTTATCGTAATTTTTCTATAATAAGCGTTTCAAATTAAGACAAAAATGTATGGTCAATTCTCTAAAAATATATTGACTAATCCATGAGTCAGCAATAATTTTCATAAATGTAAGCTGCATTTATGAAATGTAAACAAGGACTGCTAACTTGACACAGTGACTCAAGGGTTGAGAAATGTATTTTCCAGAATTCCAACTGTCCTATAAAACTAAAAAAAAAAATGACCCTCTTTCTCTGTATGATAAGACAAACCTGAAGCCCTGCATCTTCTTATACCATGGTCTGCGCTGGGACCCTAGCTTGATCTTTTGCACATGTAGAGCCTCCTCAGGGGTCCAATACTTGGGCAGGAACCTGTCTGAATCAGCATTGATGGAGGTCTGGTGCTCGGAGATGAGCACTCGACGTGCGTAAAGATCGTCCAGCACTGGATCGGCATAACCTCGGTCCTCTTCGGAGTCACTCGTGCCATTGTTCAGGGATCGCTGAAGAAACTCTTCCTCCAAAGTAGCAGATTCACATTCTGGGGATCCATTTTCAGAAGGAATGGAGGACACACTGCTTCCCAAGAAAGAGCCATCCATATGAGATGAGCAAAATGTCTCCAAGAAGCACATGCATGGACACATGCAGTGGCCTGTTGCATGAAGCTAGCTAAACCAGAGTTTCTGAAGGATTGGATTTGACAAAGCCATGCACATCAAACCTGGTTTAGATCAGGTTGAGTTGGCTCACAGCACTCGGTATAAACGTTCTGTCAACTCAGGTTTGATCTAGAGTTTGTGATTAACTCAAGAGCGTGTGCACCTGAAAATGTGTCATGTGATCTGAACAGCCAATCACATGGAACATAGAAAGCAAGAGAGAATTCACTTGACACAATTCACTTCTCTGCTGACAATTAGGAGATAAAAAAATATAAATGAGTTTGAAAACGCATTATCAAGGCAAGAATAAACACTGCTGAAGTAAAAATACACTGTAAAAAATATTTTCAAGATTTGTTATCACAACATATGAAGAGTTCAGATGCAAAAGCCTCTAAATGCCATTTGAAATTTTCTTCTTTAATGATGATTTTTATCAAACTTGTATATTTAAGTTCAGTAATTTCACTTAAATAACAATTAATATGTAATTATCATTGCCATTTAAGTGAAATAACTGAACTTAAATATACAAAAGCTTGATAAAAATGATCATTCTAGAAGAAAATTTCAAATGGCACTTAGAGGCTTTTGCATCTGAACTCTTCATATTTTCTTTTGTCTAATCAACTTTATAATAATTTATTTAGTTGAGATAACTTATTATTTTGAGTTTCTGATGGTTAAATTAATCTACTTCATTGTATTAACTCACTTTTTCCAGTTTAATCAACTTAAAATTAACGCAACCCAGGTTACTTACTTTTTTAAGTTAAACCAACAGTATTTTTTTACAGTGTAGTAATCACAACATTTTTTCTTTTGTCAAATCAACTAAAATAAATTTATTTAGTTCAGATAACATATAATTTTGAGTTTCTGATGGTTAAATTAAGCTCCTTCATTGTATTAACTCACTTTTTCCAGTTCAATGAACTTAATTTTAAGGCAACCAGGTTACTTACTTTTTTTAAGTTAAACCATCAATATTTTTTTACAGTGATGAGAAAGCTACTGAAAAAAAATATCTTACTATCTATGCAAGTGAATCAACTGAATTTAACAGTTATTGACTTTTACTAAAATTGTGTCACTTACAATCCCCTGTGGTTAATTATTTAGATAAAACCAGATTAAAAATCATGGCATTTCTACCTAAAACAGCCAGCAGGTCAAATTCACCTACAGTAAATAATGCCTTTATTTTCATGCTGTTTGAGCAACGTGTAGCCTTTCTGTAAACAGTCACAGAAAGCATGTTCAAATGAAGAAGTTGTAGCCTTTTCTTCAACTTTGAATAAATAATATATTTTTTGTTTAGCAATTTTTATAGTGTATTGTTCACTACTTTGTTGCTACTTGCCATTTATTCAAGTCAGCCGTTTTCTGAAGAAGAAAAAAAATCTAATCTATGATGTAATTAACAGTTTATTGGTACACCACCCAAATATTCATTTATTTCCTTCTAATTCTCATTGTCATTGTAGGATGATTAAGCCTATCTTCAGTGATCAGTGTAGTAGCCTACTTAAAATAGCCTTGAACAAAACAACAAGACAAATACAGTTGATGAGATGACTAAAAAAAATAATCTCTAGATGTTACATTGTGAAGACAATGGCATAATACGGTGACTTAATACTTTTTCTAGGCATATCAAAACAGTAGTCGTGCATCAAATTGGCTTTATGCACAGCTGCATTACTTCCTGAACTTCAGCCAGCTCCTTGTTTCCTGTCTGCCATTATTGGATAAACTTGATTAATTCAGGTGTGTCTGATGATTGTTGCCGTGACTACTGAGGTCAGGCACACCTGAATTAATCAAGTTTGTACAATAATGGTAGACAGGAAACAAGGAGCTGGCTGAAGTTCAGGAAGTAGTGCAGCTGTGCATAAAGCCAATTTTTACCCGCTGGCACGGTTTTAGGTATCGACCCCTGGCGGTTCAACACCAAGGAACTTTTCCTCTGCGGTTGCCCTACAGGTTAGAAGCGGAATTGTCATCATTAGAACTACAGAAACGGGACCGATCCGGCAATCTTACACAGCGTGGATATACCAGATAAAAGGACCGCAAAGCAGGGGCATAAGTGCATTTCACCATGTCACGACTTGATGAACCACTGAAACGATTTTGGAAACATTATTTGAAAGTAAAAAAAAAAAAATCCTACTTAAGTGTTGCTTTAAATGATTCACAAAGAGCTTAAGAGCTTTATACATTTATATGTACTTGTATGCATGTATATATATATATATATATATATATACACACACACACACACACACACACATATCATAATTTCACTGAATTATAAATAATTATAATTCATATAAAATATAAATTTTTTCTCACCATGAACTGCTTTAATTTGGAGCTAGAGATACAGTGGGAGTGGCTTTAATGCATCAGATACTATATGTCGCTTTGCTGCAGCTGATTGGTCAATGTTTGGTTTGTGATCTCTAAACCCTCAGGAGCAGGTTAGCCATGGAGTGCAAATTATCTTGGCAGTGAACACAGCTAAAAACCAATCCACCTTCTTGATCCCGAAAAAACTTACCTACTAGGAACTGAAACCAGCTTCGTGCAACAGGCCTAAGAACTGTTAACCGCTCTTTTATTTTTAGTGCTAGTTAGTGGAATGCACAGCGACATCAAACCACAATTAGTTCTGGTAATGAGAAGAATGATCAGCTAATTAGTGAAGACCCACACAATGCCAACATGATTCTTGAAATCGAAAGATCAGGCAAAGCAATAATGCTTCCAAACAAACTCCAGAGTTGAACGCGAGTATAGGAAAAACTAAGCACATCTTCTAAATTAATAAGCCTATTTTTTCGCAATCAAGACAATTGCATTTCATGAGCAAAACAAAGTGGTTAGGACCAGTTGGATGTTCATAAGCACAAATATTAGGGCACCACTGCACACTCTAAAACTCTGACCTCTGGTTTGATCTCTGTGGTGGCACTGCAGCTAGCCGTGAGGCATCTGAAAAGGTGAGCCATGACTTCCTAGCATTTGGGGTCACCATAGTGGCCACCCTGGGGCCCGAGGGCTTTGAAGGGATCGCAAAGTTCACGGGGGCCATAGAAGTTACAGAGCGAAATCTGCGACTTGCTAGGTCATCCTGCACAAGGTCTGGTTCAGGGTGGTCCGTGTCAGAGTCACTGTCACTCTGGTAACTGCTTGCCCATTGGAGGAAGGCAGAAGCAGGTGGGAGGTTGTGGCATAAGCCCCGCCCACTTTCACTACAGCCAAAACATGAGGTGGAGAGACTAAGAAAACCACCTCGAATTACACGGAGAAAAGGTGTCCTAGGCAAAATCGTTAACAATTAACCGAAGAAAATTATTTTATATGCACATTTTTTAAATTGTTATACCAAAAGTATATACATGTTTAAATGGAAAGAAATTTGAAATTGAGGCCATTTTAAAATAAAAAACACTAAAAGTATTTTAAATGGTATTCAATGTCCTGATGATTAAATTAAAATTAATAGGAATGTATTGCAGTTTTTATATATTAGCAACACAAAAGTAGTTAAATTATGCCGGATATTTAAGAATCTTTACAGCCTTTTCAGAAATTTAGATGAGTGAATATAGAACATTTTTAAACTTTAGAACCCACTGACACCCTGCTGAATATCGGTTATAAGCTTAGCAAAATGTGTCATCCAACATTTTTATGCGGAGTCAGTTTCTGAAGCGAAAGTGTGCCAGAATAGAGTATCATACCTGATGAGGTGGCCGGCATAACTCCTGTCTCCCTGCTGGTGTTCCTGTCTTTTTTTCCTCAGGGCAGATGGGACATGCACCCTTCCTCTGATGGGGGCATCATTTTTACTGCCTTCCGCCATCCTGAAGCAATGTTCAGCTTCTGCGTCACTAAAGCAACCTGGGAGAAGACCAGAGCAAAAAAGAAAAAGGATTCCATATAGACATTTACATCGATAGACTGACGGTATAATTTATTTGCTTTTGGTGTACTGTAGAGTGGGTAAAACTGTTTTAATGGCAGGCTAGCAGATACCGTTGACTCATGCTAGCCTATTGACTAACTGGAATGACTGGATGAAAATTTTTGAAAACTGTCTCCACTGATAAATAACCCCTTTAATAATACACATCTTTTTTTTTTAAGTGAATAATACACATCTTTTTTTTTTTAAGTGTGCAAATTAGTTTTGCTGTGGTAGCCTACCGTTATTACTTTCAATTGTGAAATTATGCATTGTGAAATTATGCATTGTGAAATTTCACGGCTATTGCATTCAACTGACATTATCATCATGACAACACTACTAGAGCACCAAACAGCCTTCCATGCAGTAATGCAGTCTTTTAGGCACAAGCCTGCCTTCATTTAGCAGCAGCTCTGTGCATTACCAAATGGGTGTGGAACGTTTGGGAATGTCACACTTACGTGAATGGATGGAGCGAAGGGACAAGGTCTAGGCACTGAACTTTCATTACCAAGTGTTTGAGAGATGCAATATCGAAGTCACAAAGTAAACAAGACACTGTGATTTTGGTGATAAAATTTGGAAATATTTAAGCATCTGTATGGACCAACATGCCCCAAAGAAAATGTTTGATGATTTTGCTCATTTGAAATCTGATCGATTGCTCAGTCAGACTGAAAAGCCTTCATGTAAACATTTCAATCAATCCAACTGAGCTTGATTCGAATGGATTCCCATCAGATTAAAACTGGTTGTGTGGATCTTAAATTTGTTAAATATGAAAATATGTAAACCTCTGACTCCACCCACTCTCTCAAATTCAGTGTCATGGTGTACGTTAATGTCATGTGAATGTTCACGTTTATGTATTTACCTAGATCTTTTAAAATGGTCAGTGGAAGAGACTACATTTGTGCAAAACATTGCTAAAAGGCATGTCTGATTTATTTATTTATTTTGATGTCACAGTTAGTTGCAGTGAAATTCTCACGTGTTCCTTGTTTTTGACTGATGGGACTACATATGCACAGAAATTTAGTTTGAAATGGATGTAATGGCCACAAACAACCATTTTAAATTAGATTGCAAAGTTTAGGGTGCGCACACTACCATTGAAAAGTTGTGGGTTGATACGATTAGTAGTATTTTACACTTATTAAGTCTGCATTTATTTGATCAAAATACATTCTAAAATAACTGTAAAAAAAGTTCAGTTAAATATCTAAAATAATGGATTTCTATTTTAATATATTAGTCTTCAGTGTCACATGATCCTTCAGAAATCATTTGAATCTGCTGATTTGATAAGAAATATTTCTTGAGCATCAAGTGTGAAAGCAGTTGTACTTAATTTTTGTGTAAACTGTTAAGTTTTATTTCAGAATTCTTTGAATAGAAAGTTTTTAAAAAATCATGTTTAAAAGTTTTTCACAATGTAAAAGTATTCACTGTTACATTTAATCAACTGAATTCATCCTTGCTGAATACAATTAATCTAGTGATTTTTTAATTAGTTTCTGAATCTAGTGTCTTTTTATTTAGCTTTTTAAATCTAGTGCATGAACTTGAATGGAATTGGATTCATTCAGAATGATGTTAATCAGTAATGACGTTAAACATACAAGTTCTAACTGTGATGACCAGATTAAAAAGAGCACACTAGTACAATAAAAAGGAATAATAATTAAATATCCGTAAAAATTTCTCTCATTTAACAGACAGACACATCTTACCTTCACTGCCGGCTCTGATGGTGCCGTCTGAAGCCACACGGAGTGGGCGAAACTCCACTGAGTCCAGGCTCTCGACTGAGTCCTCCCTCCTGTAGCCTGATTGCTTCAAACTTAACAGATCCTCCCGGTCAGAAAACCAACCCTCCACGTACCCACTGTCCCTCACACTCGACTTGGACTGCACAGACTCCACCAGAGCCTGGTAGAAGGTGAACAAAGAGCAGAAAACTTCAGAGTGGGATGGGAAAAGGCAAATAAGTGAGTTTTAGTGAATAGACTTGAGGTCCAGTGGACTTTTACAGCAGTTTTTCCATTTCGCTGACTGAAGAAATGACCTCCACCCTGAGCAATATGTCAGTCAGTGCGCTGATAATTATTATACGAGGACCAACAACACAGACTTACGCCTGAATGAACCATTTTATCAGTGGCCAAAATGCATGGGGAGTTCTGGACCTGCATGACATCCTTAGTGAACACACAATGCATGAGTAATTTAATGAATCTGACTACAGAGGGGCTTATCTGACTTATTGGAATTGTTACAATGCATAAACACTGATAGGATGAGAATTAATGCTAACAAATTGTAAAAAACTATGTGAAATGTTTTAATTAAACGAGGCATTTTAAGCTCTATACAATTGACAATTTATCGTTTGCAAAACCACTCTCAGACTTGTTTACTTTATAAATATGTTGTATAATATGTCGATTTAGCTTGAAAATATTACCTATAAAGCCAGAGCAGAAGTGAGCGAATCAATTGGGTGAACCAATGATTCAATGGTCCATTCATTAAGAGGGCCATTAGATGTGTTTTACTTAAAGCAGCATATATATATATATATATATAGAGAGAGAGAGAGAGAGAGAGAGAGAGAGAGAGAGAGAGAGAGAGAGAGAGAGTCGTGCTCAGAATTAATGGGACACCTGGTAAATATGATGAAAACTGGCTGTAAAAAATAATTCTGCATTGTTTATCCTTTTGATCTTCCATTCAAAAAAAATGGCAAAATTCTAACCTTTCATTGAAGCAAAAGAATTGAAAGTGGGGGTAAATCACACTATGAAATAAATGTTTTTCTCCAAAACACTCTGGCCATAATTGTTGGCACCCCTAGAATTTTTTATGAGAAAAATATCTCTGAAGTACATTCCCATTAATATTTAATTGTTTAAGCACATCAGGGTGACTAGGAACATGAAATTGTCCAGCTATGACTTCTTGTTTCAAGGAGTTTAAATATGAGGAAGCACAAAGGTCAAATTCCCTGAATCATCCATCACAATGAATAAAACCAAAGAACATGGTTCTGATGTAAATCAAAAGATTGTTGAGCTTCACAAAATAGAAAGTGGATGTAAGAAAATAGCTAAAGAATTGAAAATCCCCATTTTGACCACCAGGACAATAATTAAAGGTGCATTGCGCAACTTTTCATGTTAAAAATAGCCGTTTTCTAACCCATACATGCTTAAACAATCGCCTGATGGGCTGAATGAGCCCTTCTTTGATCACTGCGATCGCCTCTATAACCCTGTACAGTGAAATATATAAGAGGGATTCGGGCTCGAATCTGAGACTGGGCGTGACGTCATGCGCGTTCACGCTCGCCTGGCTATGTCTGGCAGGTTCGTGTAGCTATTCGCCGCCGTTCTCCGTATCAGAGAAGACAACTCGAGCGACACAACTCTAGTCAGCTTTCCACAAAAGTAGACGATGGATTCAAAGGGGCTGTTTACACCTGGTCACTTCATGTGTCTTCTGTGATCGGATAGCTATTCGATCGTGAAAAGACCAGGGTGTAAATGCCCTCCGAAACGCATTCGAGACGGATTTGAATTCGATCGCTCAAACCACTTGAGGACGTGGTCTGTGCTGTATTCCAGACGAAACTGGACAAGTGTAAATGCATCTGGTTGTTGAAACCAAGCTATATGTCATGATATTTTAGTCATATATGAATGACGACGCGCATCACCTGAGCAGCTGAGCTGAGCCCCTTCATCAAGCGCCGCAATCTATCGCAAATCAAAGTGAATTAGTGAAAGTAAGTCGCAGACGCTTAACACTACCATCTTCATTAAAAGTAAAGAAATGAAATGATCTTACCAGTTCTGTTGCCGATCTCTCTTATTGCTGTCTTTGCTGATTTTGAAATTAGCCGATGATTAATAAAATCCAGCTCATATCTGTTGCTTTCGGTGACGTGCACTTCATTAAATCTGTATATGGCGCGGAAAGAGACCGGCTTGTAGCTCATTACAAACCCCAACGCAAACTCCACGTGAGACAGAAAATAAAACTTCTGTCTGTCCAGTGCCATGCGTCGGAATAAGACGAGAGTCAACATCGGGAAGCTTTCAACAAACGGAGAGATCTCCGGTCGTCTCTAGGGCTCAAACGGGTCATAGCCTATATACAAAGTGATAACTGAACGTGTTTCCATAATAATTCAATCATAAGTGGATACAGTAAGCACAGATAGATGGAAACAAAAACCGAAGTTTTCTACTACCCCCGTTTCCCCCTCTCACACAAGTGTGTAATTTACTCGAATGCCTTTCCTTTCATATATTTTAAATGACTTGCAGATTTATTACTGTATTACCTCATTATGACTGTAACAAAAGATGTGTGCCGCACAGTGTGCGGCTGATGCTCCTTAGTTATGAACAGCTCGTGCAAACGTGCGTATGTGTGTGTGTGTGTTCCTCCATGAACGCGCACAGCTCTGGTTGCAGTTTCGCTTGTCGCCAGAGGGGGCGTAGTTCTGCAAAAACTCAGAGACTTGCGTTTAGCTCCTTTAAGAAGTTATAATCAACCAGGAAGAGGACGTGCGTCTATTTTGCCTTAATGGACGGTGAGGATGAAAGTTTGAGTGTCCAAAGAAGACTCTTCAAGGATCACAGATGGAGAATTGCAGAGATTAGTTGAGTCTTGGGGTCAGAAAACCTAAAAAAAAAAAAAAAACTAAAAAACAAACAAAAAAAAAAAAATACAACCCCTACATCCCCACATGTTGTTTGAGAGGGTTTCAAGAAAAATGCTCCTCGCTCATCCAAAAACAAACTCCAGCATATTCAGGTGTCAGACACGACTGGATCTTCAAACGACACAGGGTTCTGTGGTCAGATGAAACTAAAAAAGGGGCTTTTTGGCAGCAAACCCAGCAGATGTGTTTGGTGCAAAAAGGGATGAAGAGTACCCCATGCCTACGGTTAAATATACTGCTGGATCTTATATGTTGTGGGCCTATTTATTTGCTGGAGGTCCTGGACATCTTGTTCAGATACATGGTATTATGGATTCTATCAAATACAAAAAGATAAAAAATAAAAACCTGACGCCTTCTGCTAGAAATCTTATAATGGGCCGTAGTTGGATCTTCCATCAGGACAACGATCCAAAACAAAAATCAAAAAATCAACATAAAAATTTGTTACGGAGCACAAAATTAAGCTTCTGCCATCTGTTATCTTGGCAAAAGTTTACAGATCTGAGGTTGCAAAAAGTTTTTAATAACAGGGTGCCAACAATTATGGCCAGAGTGTTTTGGAGAAAAACATTTATTTCATAGTGTGATTTACCCCCACTTTCAATTCTTTTGCTTCAATGAAAGGTTAGAATTTTGCCAATTTTTTGAATGGAAGATCAAAAGGATAAGCAATGCAGAATAATTTTTTACAGCCAGTTTTCATCATATTTACCAGGGGTCCCATTAATTTTGAGCACGACTGTGTGTATATATATATATATATATATATATAAAATACCAATCCAGATAATAGCTTCTAAAAAATGCCAAAAAGTGTGTCTAATAAATTCTATGTTGGACCAAATTGTTTAAATAATCTCTTGGGGGTAATTACTCAGCCAAATTTGATGTGATTAATTAATAGGCACATCATGTAATTAATTAGATTTAAAAAAAAAAAAAAGTTACCATTTACAGCCATAATAA
The DNA here is from genome assembly GCF_016745375.1 of Pimephales promelas. The sequence continues at coordinate 2,364,219 of NW_024121555.1, forward strand.
TAATAATAAAAATTATATAAAATTAAAATAGTTTATAAATATTTTATATAATTTTATAAAATTAAATGAAAACAAAAATAAATAAAAAGCAATAACATAAATTTGACAATGTCTATAGAGCGTCTCAGTTGACATGGAGGTGGAGTCAAATGCTTTTGCATTCACCCGCAAATCCTTTGTTCCCTCGCCCAAAAAAAAAAAAGTTATTCGCTTCCAAAACATTTGAATGTTTTGTGCGCAATATAATTTTTCCTCCCATTATTTCCACCACCACATCCCTTTAGAGGCTCTGTACATTTTTTCATTAATAAAATGCAATGCAACAACTCTCAAACCAACAATGCACTTTCTTTAAAAGAAAATGAAAAAAAAAAAGAAAATGGAAATACCTTAGATAATGCTATGCCCAGCAAACCTTCAAAAGCTTTTAGGTTCAACTGTGGTCCAGTGTAAAACGGATCAGACTGGGCCTTCCTCCCCAACCAGTATATAGTGATCAAAACCTGTTTATAGGGGGAGAGAGAGAGTGTGAGTGTTTTAAAATATGTTGTCCTCATTTGTGTGCTCAGATGAAAATTAACCTTTATACACTGAATTACTTTATACAGCTTATATCAGTTTTAACAACACGTTTTAACATGATACGAGTCTAAAGCAAAGCCTCTGAGAATTTAGTGTTGTGCATGCTTGCGTGTGACATGAATGAATGGCTTCTGTGTCCCAGTTTCATTTCTGTTCCCATCTAGAAAACTATAACCGTTTGTGCACACAAACATGGGGTGGCAAAAGGGTAGGAATGTGGCACACGTACAAGACAATGAAGACAACAGTGTGCTCTGTAGTGCCTGTTGGACCTCTAAGATCATTAGAACTATTCTAATAAGGAATCAAATACAAGAGCATTTTCAACATGTCAAATGTCTGTCTACGCATAATATTAACAATTTAATAAAGATGCACAGCAGATAGGTACCCCCAGTTCCAATATCTTACATGCATTATTGCCATCATTACCATCTTAAACAAATGAAGACACTTGTTAGTCAGAAATCCCTAATCCAAATAGTGCATGCAAAGCAGTATATGTGGCTTGAAATGTCCACTTTTAAATGATACTGCATTGAGAATACCGCAGGAGACTGTAATGAGATAAAATTACAAGTCAACTTGTTTGGTATGCAAAGGCCGCGTTCAGTCCATGTCAAACACAAGCCATGCATAGACACTTGGTTAATACCAAGCTTTGAATAAAAAAAAAAAAAAAAACTTACGTTTTTCAGTCTCCTGCACGTCTCTTCACGTCTAAGCAGAAGGAGAGAAGGAGGTTAATGCAATGAGTGTTCACTGTCAGACACATAGATCAGTTCCAGCTTACACTAACAGTACCGGCAACTAAATCCCCCCCCATACCCTCCAATAAAATTAAGTCATTGCTATAAATGGACCTCAACTACATACCGCGTAAGCTTTACTGTTAGTCACTAATCATGTACACTGATTTTTATTTACAATAACCATTATGTACAATGAAGACAATCAGCAAGTGTTCAAACGATCCTGTAACCTATCTGACATTGGAACATACTTGTTCCTACAGCGTGCTGACACTGGACATGTGAGCCATCTGTTTGTCACTATGGACTAGCAAACATGCATTTGCAGAGGAATGCACCCAAGCACCCGACGCTCATGACGCATGTGGCGTTATCTTAAAAATAAGTCAGACGAGCTATAAGAAACAGCACTTGATCTGAGGTTAGTAAGAGAAAGTGTTTGTTATTTCATTTAAGCCCTAAAACAACATGACCGCGAGAAAGCATGCAAGTTAAAAATAGCAGTCAAATCCATTATAGCTTCACCATAGCATTTGGTTTGAAGGGACAGTCGTTTAGGGCTAAATTTAGAGGTCGCCATACCTCATCTCCACCCTGTCTTGCCCCTCGTCCCTCCACAAGACCAATAGTGGGGACATGAAGCTCTCAGCAGGGTGGACGACAAGATTTATTGTTCAGGGCTAGGGTCAGGACCTTAAAAGTATTAGGCTGTGTGATGAAATGCACAGCTCAAGGGTTAGGAATTAAATTAGTTATTGGAAATACCTTTACTATCCCCATCCCTATTGTTGTTGTTTTTGTTTGTTTATTTGATTCGTGTTCTTTTGTGATGGCTGTGATGTACTTTAGGACCCCCTCGAAAACGAGATGTTGCATCTCAAGGGGTTTATCCTAATCAAATAAATTATTAGCAATACAAAAAGGTATTTAGAGCAGATGGGTGCCAGGGCCCCATGTCATGACTTAACAGTAAATTATCAATCGAATCTAAATACAAATTCAAATGATGAAAAAAATACCATCAAGATGTGAACTAAAACCTTATTTCTCCCATATAGAAGGCATTAGAATCAAAATGGATGAGAAGCACTGTGGCAGAGAGAGGACAAGAAAGAGAAGGAAGAGTTTTGAAACCCTTCTCTTCAACCACCTGCCATACAAAGACCTTTTTCACATTTCAATAAGCTCGATCGCAATTTAATCAGAAGTGAAATAAGCTATGAACATCTCATGTTGGTTGTAAAATTTACCAAAAAATGAAAATATGGCATTTACTCAGCCTCGTGTCATTCCAAAACCGAAAGACTTTAGATAATCCTCGAAATTTTGTATTCACATAAAGCGCATGACATTTGGTAAACTCGCACATCTTCCGTGTTCACGAAATGTAACGTGTTCGGTGTGCCAATCATTGTTTATATGGATATGATTGTAAAGATTTAATTTAGTCTTGTATTTACATCTTATGACACCTTTATGACCTTTTTGGATCTTTTAACTTTTAAATGGAAGAACTGAAATCTCTCAGGATTCATTAAAAATAATTTAATTTGTGATTGAAGTGTCTAGTTTTTGAAAAGACCCTAATTGAATAAGTGACAGAATTCCATTTTGGGTGAACTAACCATTTATTAGTGACAGATCAGTCAAACATCATGTCTGACTGTTCCACCATTTAAAGGGATACTCCACTTTTTTTTTGGAAATAGGCTCATTTTAAAACTCCCCCAGAGTTAAACATTTGAGTTTCACCGTTTTTTTTTTTAATCCATTCAGCCGATTTTCTGATATTTAGAATAATATCAGTAACCAGAGAGTTTCTGGTTTCATTGACTTCTATAGTAGGAAAAAATATACTATGGAAGTCAATGAGACCAGAAACTGTCTGGTTACTGATATTCTTCTAAATATCAGAAAATCGGCTGAATGGATTCGAAAACGGTAAAACTCTGGGGGAGTTGTGAAATAAGCCTATTTCCAAAAAAAAGTGGAGTATCCCTTTAAATGTCATCATTCAAAATACATTTTCATACAGCAGCTTGACTAAAACATGGGGCTTGGTTGGTCAGGTATGAAAGTTTGAGTTTGATATTGGACAGATAATGTGTGACAGGACTCATCCAGCCTTTCATTTGGTATGGAAATGTAATCAGACTGCAAACACTATTCAAATGAATCCTCTTCCTGCAATCACATGGAAGACTTACTTCCATGTCTTTATACTCACACAAACCACAAAGGCAGTAATAAAGTTTAAATACAGATAAGTTTCCATCAGATATTTAAGGATAATTTAATTATGCAAATAAAATGGAAGAGACATAAAAGGCACAGGCAGCAAATCCAGCCATCTCAGTTCATAACAGTTACAGGTCTTACATTGCAATGAAATGCAACAAACAAACCAGAAATAAGAATTTGCAGTTTCACTTCTCTCTGCTCACCTGACAGTCACACGTGTGGACACATCTTGCAGGTCTCCAGGATGGAAGAGCTGTGCTTCATTGAGCCCTAGTTTCTCACAAGCCTTGAGAAACACATTCACGTTATCCTGAAGAGAAACCAGCATTGACTATTGCAGATAGGGTAAACGAAAAGTTAAACGTCGTATAAAAAAAGAAGAAAAAAAAAAAAGAAAAGTTGAGATGCTACAAGGTAGGGAGAATTGACTGCTGAGAATTGACTAGTACAAGAGATGGACAAGTTGAACAGAAAAGGGGTGGGAACTGAAGGAGACCGTTGCCAGGTGCTGTCCAACACACTCACAGCATTTATAAATGGAAACCTCAAGACTCATGGAAAAAATGTCTTGGTATATGCACAATGTTAGACAAGTGTATCTGAATTGTTAGATGAAATTGTTTCATTGGAGACTAAATCTTAATTCTATAACTAAATAAATACATCTTTGATGTCATTTAAAATATGCTCACCAAGCCTGCAATTGGGGTGGACAGCCTGTTAAGTCGTTTGATGATGCCTGGCTTCAGTTTGTTGATCAGACTGAAAATAGATTGAATACAAATAAATAAATAAATAAACTGTATAAATGTGCTTAGTTTAGGTAAACCTTGAAAATGTGCAAAATAAACCATTGCTTTGTTCAAAGAAATAAAAATCATAGAAAAAGCACTTACTCGCACAGAAGGACTCCATCCTCTAAGGCCACTCGAAAGGTTTTGCTTCCAAAACGCTTGTTGGTAACTTCCTGTTAAAGAAAAAAAACCCAAACAGATCCCAGGCACAATTCAGGACTACATACAGTACGATGCATAGATGTTGAAACACAAATCATTTGTTTTGGCCAATAATCATTTTAAAATGCTAAGAATCAAATTAATCGTGATTAGAAATGAAAAATTAAATCCTGTAGCATTTTATTTTAAATGAAAGTAAGAAAGAATGGTAAATGGACTGCATTTATATAGCGCCTTCATAGACCTAATGGCCACCAAAGCGCTTTACATTTGCCTCACATTCACCCATTCATACACTGATTCGTACACCGACGACAACATACAAGAACCTCACATCATGCAGAAACTTACATCTAACAATGAAAAAAAAATTGCGCTTTTTGCCCCACTCAAGGAGGTCGCTGTGTAATTCACACCCTGACTAAAGACAGGCACCCACTTAACGACTGTAAGGACGATGACAAATGTAATTTGATACTTACGACTGATCACGCCCAAACGCACCGAGTCAGAGACAGTTGTTTAAAATCTGCTCCAGTCATTGGAAACAGTTCAGTCTCAGAATGTTTCAGCTGGTCATTAAGTTTGTCCCCAGTGACACAATGGGAGAAGCATTTAAGCAATCTTATAAATGCACTTAAATGTAGTATCGAATCGTTAATCGAATCACATTCAATTTGATTGTGAATCGCCTTGAATCGAATTGTTCTAAATTTGCTAAAACTTATTAAAGGAGTAAGTAGTTCACTTTAAAAAAAAAAAAACTTTTTCTGATAAATTACTCACCCCCATGTCATCCAAGATATCCATGTCATTCTTTCTTCAGTCGAAAAGAAATTAAGGTTTTTGATGAAAACATTCCAGGATTTTTCTACATATAACGGACTTCAATGAGAACGGTTAAAGGTCCAAAAGACCTTTCAGTGCAAACTGCAAACTGTTCAAAGGGCTTTGAATGATTTCAGACGATGAATAAGGGTCTTATCAAGCGAAACGATCACTCGTTTAAAAAAAAAAAAAAAAGTTTGTTTATAAGCTCAAATGGTCACCTTGCTCTGTTCTGTGATGCGCGTTCGTGACTCTCCTGTTCAAACTCGTTCATCAAAATGAACAAATCTTTTCCCGAGTCAACTCGTTCATTTCGTTCGTTAAATGAACCAAATGACACGAAAAAAAGATTCTCATTTTGATGAACGAGTTTGAACAGGAGAGTCACGAACACGCATCACAGAACAGAGCAAGGCGACCATTTGAGCTTATAAAACTTAAACTTTGTTGTTTTTTTTTTTGTTTTTTTTTAAATGAGCGATCATTTCGCTTGATAAGGCCCTTATTCATGCCCTGAAACTGTCTTTTGGACCTTGAACCGTTTGGTTTCCGTTGAAGTCTAATATATGGAGAAAATCCTGGAATGTTTTCATTAATTTCTTTTCAACTGAAGAAAGAATGACATGGATATCTTGGATGACATGGGGGTGAGTAAATTATCAGCAAAAGTTTTTTTTTTTTTTAAAGTGAACAACTACTTTAAGTGAATTTGCCGTCTACCCAAAAATTCACAGCCATAACACACACACTTCCTAAATCTGTCAATTTAAGGGGAACAAATACATAAAACATTAATATTGTGAAACACAACAAAAATGTAAAATTATTGTCAAATAGATGCTGGGCATAAAGGTCAATTCACACCACACCAACCAACATAGTTAATCACCATATATATATATATATATATATATATATATATGGTGCATGTCCGCTGACAGCTAACTACAGGCCCTCTCAAAAACACAATGCTATTTTCACTCCAACCAAATATATTCCAACCAGAGTATGGTCTTCACTCATCACATGCAATACAATAGTGCTGCCATTAAGCTAGAAAAACAAACTGTAAGCAAATTCAACAAGACCTATGATTTACAAGATTAGAAGAAAAAGACCACCACGACAGCTAACCTTTCTGTGCACCATGACTGCAACATCATGGTCACAAAACAATCCATGCCATCACTGCCTTAAAGTTGGCAGCTCTGTAACCAAAACCACTTTCATTTCGTGTTGTATTTGTTCCATTTAAATTGGTCTGACCAGCCACACATCTAGTAAATGTGCACTCCAACAGGGCCTCAGACCCTCCCACACAGTGCATCAATTTTGGAGACTGAGGTGCCCAAGCAAGCAGGCTCCAGACTGTACAAGTAATGTGGAGGAGTGGGCATTTGGCACACAGAATGTTGCAAACAGCTCAGGGGTCCTTTGTGTTCAGAATCAGATTGAGATGCACTGAAGCATCCATGCTTGCCCTGGTGCCAGCCCAATTCTGCATCCTGATCATCAGCGTGTTTGGACACATGGAATGTACTCCATCAATAGCTGCTTGTGTAAGGTCTACATCAAATGAGAATTGAGAGAGCCAAAGCAGAACCTGTAAGATCTAACAACTACTCAACAATATTCTATCCCAGTTTATACATATGCAAGTATATTTAATAATGTAGAGAAGCATTAGTTTCCTAAATTTACGTTTAAAACGCATGCAACAAAAATAAAAAAGCACCAGCATTCTAGATGGCAGAGGAGCGGAGCTGCAGGTTTTCAGGAAATGGTGGTTAGATCTCAGAGGTGAGACTTCAATGCAGGCTATTGAAAACATGAACACATTCCCCATGCAAAGCTAAGCACCAACAACAAATTACCTATACACTACCATGTTTTCTGGACGTACACTGTCCCATTCAAAAGTTTCTGTCACTGTTTGTGTACGATTTTTTTATTTATTTTTTTGTATTTACAACTTTTATTTAGTAAGAGAATGCATTCAATTGATTACTAGTGACATTTGTAAAGACTTTTGACATTGCAACAAATATATATATATATATATAAAGCTCTTTGAATGCTCTATTCATAAAGCTATCCTGAAAAAATGCATCACTGTTTCCATAAAAAATAAGTAGCAAAACTTTAATATTTTTAACAAGAAACGTTTCTTGAGCATCAAATCAGATTTCTAAATGTGACACTGGAGGAATGATGCTGAAAATTCAGCTGTGCCATCACAGGAATATTTTATAGTAGTATTAGATTTTATACACATTCGTATATACACACACACTAACCTAAAGGATTATTAGGAACATCATAATAATACTGCGTTTGACCCCCTTTCGCCTTCAGAACGGCCTTAATTCCACATGGCGTTGAGTCAACAAGGTTCTAAAAGCATTCTTTAGAAATGTTGGCCCATATTGATAGGATAGCATCTTGCAGTTGATGGAGATTTGTGGGATGCACATCCAGGGCACGAAGCTCCCAATCCACCACATCCCAAAGATGCTCTAATGGGTTGAGATGTGGTGTTTGTGGGGGCCATTTTAGTACAGTGAACTCATTGTCATGTTCAAGAAACCAATCTGAAATGATTCGAGCTTTGTGACATGATGCATTATCCTGCTGGAAGTAGCCATCAGAGGATGGGTACATGGTGGCCATAAAGGCACGGACATGGTCAGAAACAATGCTCATGTAGGCTGTGGCATTTAAACAATGCCGAATTGGCACTAAGTGGCCTAAAGTGTGCTAAGAAAACATCCCCCACACCATTACACCACCACCACCAGCCTGCACAGTGGTAACAAGGCATGATGGATCCATGTTCTCATTCTGTTTACGCCAAATTCTGAGTCTACCATCTGAATGTCTCAACAGACATCGAGACTCATCAGACCAGGCAAAATTTTTCCAGTCTTCAACTGTCCAATTTTTGGCGAGCTCCTGCAAACTGTAGCCTCTCTTTCCTATTTGTAGTGGAGATGAGTCGTACCCAGTGGGGTCTTCTGCTGTAGCCCATCCGCCTCAAGGTTGTGCGTGTTGTGGCTTCACAAATGCTTTGCCGCATACCTCGGTTGTAACGAGTGCTTATTTCAGTCAAAGTTGCTCTTCTATCAGCTTGAATCAGTCGGCCCATTCTCCTCTGACCTCTAGCATCAACAAGGCTTTTTCGCCCACAGGACTGCTGCATACAGGATGTTTTATAAACCCTAGAAATGGTTGTGCGTGAAAATCCCAGTAACTGAGCAGATTGTGAAATACTCAGACCGGCCCGTCTGGTACCAACAACCATGCCACGCTCAAAATGAACTTAAATCACCTTTCTTTCCCATTCTGACATTCAGTTTGGAGTTAAGGAAGTTGTCTTGCCCAGGACAACGGAGACAGAGATGTATACACACACAGAGTTATATTAATTTGTAATTATGTATAATATATATACATATATATATATATATATATATATATATATATATATGAAGAGTTCAGATGCAAAAGCCTCTAAATGCCATTTGAAATTTTCTTCTAAAATGACCATTTTTATCAAGCTTGTATATTTATGTTCAGTAATTTCACTTAAATGACAATTAATAGGTAATCTTCATTGCCTTTTAAGTGAAATTACTTAACTTAAATATGTATATATATATGAAGAGTTCAGATGCAAAAGCCTCTAAATGCCATTTGAAATTTTCTTCTTTAATGATGATTTTTGTCAAGCTTGTATATTTAAGTTCAGTGATTTCACTTAAATGGCAATGATAATTACCTATTAATTGTTATTTAAGTGAAATTACTGAACTTAAATATACAAGTTCGACAAAAATCATCATTAAAGAAGAAAATTTCAAATGGCATTTAGAGGCTTTTGCATCTGAACTCTTCATATATATATATATATATATATATATATATATATATATATAAACAATTCCCATCCCAAACTTTTGAATAATAGTGTACTTACACAAATGGGAAAAAAAACTATTTCTTTAAAGTTTCATATAAATACCAAAGTACTTAAATGTATATTATGGAATTAAATAAAAACTTCATTATAAGGACACCATGGTACACATTTTATTGCTCAAAATGACTTTAAGCATTTTATTGCTTAAAGTCTTGCTGTGAACTAATAAAACCACCATGATGAAAAACAAACAAAGGATTACATCATTATTCAAAACAATCAATAGTTGAATAAAAGACACATTGTATCTAGGATTTTATGGAGCTGATGGCACTAGCTACTTTGCAAATGGTTCACAACTGATAAATTAAGACAACCACAAATGGTAAAGGTTGTATAAAGCTGCTTTAAAAACATGATGAATGTTATCTTGTCTAGTTTCTATTTAATTCCTAATAAATAACATTCAGGAAATGTACATTCTTTGCGTTCTGAAAAAAATGGCTGTGTAATAAAAACCAAGGGGTAAAGCTAATATCTGTCAGGTAAAATTGACTAATTGTTTACACATTAATAGCACTGGGGTTATAGTCAATCTTCTCAACAGAACATGAGCATGAAAAGACCTACAGCCAGCAGTACATTAGATGATGTCATTACCTCAAGCCATCTTTGTGCCTCCTCGAACGCAAGCTCACAGCTGACTGCAGACTGCTGACGCCACTCCATCCCCGCTCCCAATTCCACCTGTGTGTGTTTCACAATCAAAACTCATTTCAACACATTCACACCCAGATTATATGCAAGGACACAAAAATATTCATCCATAGAAATACCAATATTTACATTTATAATATGTAATCTTTATATAAGTGTATATAAATAATACATTAAAAAAGATAAACAAGTGTCAAGTTATTTCTATTTTACTACAACACACATTGTTTCTGAAAAGACATTAAAGATAGTTCAGGTTGACTTAAAAAAAGTGATTTGAAATGCTATATATATATATATATATATATATATATATATATATATATATGTATATACTTCCTATATATATATGAAGCATATAAAGCTATAAAACATTATTAATATTAACTGTAAACATGTAAAAGGGTTATACATCAATTTTGATACAAATGGTGTAGGACAATTATAACGGAAATCACATTAGCAGGTTTGCAATATAATACAAATCATCAGAAAAATCTATAAAAACCCGATATTATAACTTTTTAACATTACCACTACAATTTAACTTTAACAGTCTAACTAAATATTGATGTAGTGTGTAATCTTCAAGAGGTAATCTTCAAACACACCAGAGAAAAGTGACTCTGAACGGGTTAAAATTAATTTCCATCACCAACTTCCAGGTTAGCAACCCCAAAATATGGTATGACTCATAATGCCACTGTGCACCTGTGGCACCCTGCAAGAATCCCCATCCCAAACTTACCAGCAAGCCCCTGTTTTAATTTTGTTTTGTAATTTCCTGAAACTACTCTTAAAATTTCACTTCCCAGATGTCGACTCGAAAGCGCAAGGTGTTTTCCCCGCTACCCGCGCGCGTGCCTCCAACACAACTCTTTTAATCTGTTGCAAACATTCCGCTACAATTTGACACCTTGAACGCCCAGCAGCTCTACTACCACCGAACTTGCTTGTTGCAAGCAGGAACAGAAATGTCGCCGTTCAGTGAATACAGGGGCGATAAGTGCACAGGACAGCTGCGTGTTTGCAGAGGCAAATGATTATGATGAGTTGTTTAAATATATGCCACGCCCCCTTCTGTCTCTTGATAAGAAGTGATGTTTCGCGAGTTGTGTCAACAACAACCAGCAGATGGCGACGAATAATCACTCCAACAACGTTGAACGCTATGAGGGCCATTTGCGCTTGAATGGTAACATTTTTATATTAAAAAGAGCGCTTAATATGCTGTGTTTTATGCTAACACAGTCAAGGGTATTCAATTAAATTATTTTAAGGCCTTAAATTATTTTAATGTTAGTTTTTTTTTTAAATAAAATTGACTGAAGAACACGCTAATAAATATGTTTTGATAGACTTTACAATGGAAATCATAGCTTTTTACCATTATAGATTATTTGGATATGAACACTGGGGCTGATTTATGTTTGGGGAACATTAGTCTAGCTAGCTAATATGATGTAGGCCCATGTCAAAGGCTTGGCTTGATAATTAAAAAACAGTTACTTTGGGTTGACAGTTTGTCCCTCACATTACATTACAGTAAAATAAAAAAAAAAACATTTTAAATGTAAACGTATGTCTAACAAATCATTAATAATAAGTACTGCAAAATTCCATTTAAAACATGTGTCCATTTTGATTTCATGGTGACTTTAACAGCATGTTAGGTCTGGATATTGACATATTATTTATATATATATATTTTATATTTTGTTTTAATTTGGTATTTTTAGCGGATTTGTGGAACTAAATTAAATTTTTATGCAGTAGTTACACTTAGGCTAACTGTCAGCGTTCCACAGGTGGGACGCTTGCCATTATATTTTTAAAACAATATCTTAGACAAGACCTTAAGTAATATTGACAAGCTATATATCATTTAAAAGCTTACAATCTCTTGTTTCCATATTTGGTGACTGATTTTCAAAATAATTTACACAGGAGCCGTAATTTATCAATTTGCAACAAGAATATTTTCTTACTCATAAAGCGTGTTCAGACCTTTATTTTGAAATAGCAATGAACATGAAAAATCATGAAAAAAAGTTAGAAACTTCAGTTTGATTTCATGACAATAGTTCAAAAGATAGCATCCATTCATTTATTTCAGAAAATAAAGTCTTAAAATGTTTTAAATATTACGAAAAAAATAATACATTTTTGTTATGGCCACAAGCTATAATGCGCATGCGTGTTCTTTGTATGCGATTCCTAGAGGTTGAATTCATATCAAATCTGCTAAACTTCCCATACTACTTCTGAATAGGATTTCTACTTCATAAATTGTGTGAAATTTGTGAAAATAATGATTCAGATCACTCAAAACACATATGGAAATGGAGGCGCCCTTATATGGGCTGTAATGGAGTCTGAAAATCTCACCGAACGCTAATTTTTTGAGATATCAACCTAAAATTTGAAACACAACTTGTTCAGATTTTTGTCTTTGATATTTCTGCAGTTTTAGAGTAGCCCAGGTTTTGAAAATATATATTTTATATAAAATATGAATAACATTTTTTTTTTTTGTTTTACATTGTACATTTCTAAAAACTCAAACTTCAATAACTTTTTTTCTGTTTCACTTTCTTAATTTATTTCACTTCGGGAAAAATCTCTTCTTTAAAACGAGACCAATCATACGTCTATATTCCAAAGCATTCTTGAATTACAACCATTTAAGTTTGAAATGAGCATTTCCATGTCTATTCAAAAAAGGGGGGTGACAGTTAAGAGGTAAAAAAAAAAAAAAAAAACATGTAGGTATTCACTTTTTGAGCATTGACCTGAAAATGACATTTCCAACTTAAACTGTCATAAATCTTTTTGCTTTGAATGCTTTAGAGCACAGACTTAAGTTTGGTCTCTTTTTAAAGACAACACCAGGCAGATTATTGCTAAAGTGAAAAAAGTTGTAAAAAATGAACTTTCAAAAAAGTTGTAGAATTTAACATTTATTGTTTTTAAAACTATAAAATACTACTTTGAATATTTATTTGAAATGTATATTTTCCAAAGCATGTTTTACTCTTAAAAAAAATTAAAAATTAAAAAATCAAAGGCATAACATGTGGTGTTTAAACCAATTCAATGCAGTTATTTTTGGAGTGTGTGTGTGTGGGGACATTTACTGTGAGGTGGACGATGACGCAATTTTCTTCTATAGAAACAAACTTTGTTGTATTATTTTCATGTTATCACTGTGAAGCTGCTTTGATACAATTTGTACTGTAAAAAGTGCTGTGTAAATAAAAAAAAAAAAAAATAAAGGTGACATGACTTGACGACTTGTGTGAGTGTTTGAGTGTGTGTTCGCATAGCAAGTGCCAAAACCTTTACCAGGTTCCATACCATTATAAGAAAAATGTTTAAAATAAAGAATTTTCAGTCAAAATTTATTGAAAAGCACCAGAGGGTTAACTCACAGATGAGGTATGAATATCATATTGCAATAGATGAATTATATCTATTGCATCTACTGTATATTATATTGCAATATAATTATTATTATTCGAAAACAGTGTCTAAGGATTATTCAAGACATGATAAACCAGAAGTAGGGTGAGATGCAAGAGTGAGAGGTGCTTTCAACAGCTGGAACTAAAACAGGAAGTTCTTCATCCAGCGACAGGAAGTGTTAACCAAAGCTGGAGCAATGTACACGCCTGTCTGCCCACTGGTTTCCTGTGTGACTAGTCTGCTGTCAGACACACAACACTTTATCACACTATTGTTGTCATCTGATGAACCCAAAGACAGCAGTATAGGTTTTAAAGCATGCTGACAGCTCTGTTGATCTATGAGGTATTTATTGAAATGAGAAAAAAATAAGTGGGCTAATGAAATCTTAAATGCACTTTTGTGTGTGCTGTACTGTAGGCTATACAGGTATATTAAATGTTCTATAATAAAGGAAGATATGGGTCTCTAATTGTCAAAAATGATCTATTGTAACTTGACCTTGTTAATCATTTCCGTTGACATGTTCCACAACTCATGCTCTTGCAAGTTTCTTCTGTGTGAAAGGCTATATATATATATATATATAGCTAGACTTTCTGACTTGCAAAGTGAACTGAAATGTGCATCCAATTGACACTTTATCATCTCATTTTTTCATTTTTTTTTTGTCTCATTTCAACAGCCACATGATGAAAGATCAGAGATAATATTTTGAGAATGTCTTCCCATTACTTCTAACAGTGAAAGCACTATGTGAAGACACCTGACAGAGGCCTGACTGGTAATGTATGGAACATGCACATTCAGACTAAAAGTTGAATAAAAGTAGTATAAAATCTGAGGATTTTCACAGTGGGTACACCTATCTGGTTTTTGAAGTTAGTTTAAGCACAACCAACAGAGCAGAGTTTAAGTAAACATGTTAGAAGAAATTTTAGCAAGTAAAAGTAGTTCTAATAATCTTTCGCACATCCATCGGCCCAGAATTCTATTCCATTCTGATCTTGAAATGTGTGTTTTTGATTTTAAATCTTGGTTTCTAAAGCCACTGGATGGAATGAACTAAACTAAAAACATACAAAGTAAATTTGTTTACAGTTTGGAGTGACCATGAGATTGACCACATATATTAGAGGTGATGTTATTTCTCTTGTTCAAACTCTTACTTACTGGATATATGTTGGACATTATGACAAAGTGTACCAGAAATGAATAGATAAATGAATGTTGGTTTGGCAAGGAACATTTGCAAGAAAGGCATTTTCTTTCAGTCAACAATGAAGTTTGGTTCTAAAACAAACATCTAACCAGAGCCAGTGAAACAATTCACAAAGGTTGCTGAGAGGAGAAGTTTTTCTCTTCTCATCTTATCTTTTTCTTATCTTTAAGGGATCGTTTTTATTGTTTTCAGATATAATGGATTGAAACCTGTCTGAAAGTCTGAAATATCATCTTCTTGTAGAAATATTGTTTTTTGAACAATGATTCTTTTTTTTTTCTGTAGTCCCCCCTCTGCAATGCCTCATTTAGACTTGCTGTAGTATATATATATATATATAGTGTGTGTGTGTGCTTCTTTTGTCCCTGCCCACTGACTAGTGGTCTATTTCACCTAAAGCTGAACAGCTGGAACAGTAGTACAGTTCCCTGAACACTGTAGCTTTGTCCTGGTCTGCCATTGCCCAGAAGACACATGAGAAGAGGGATAGTGGGCGCCCAGATGTGTTGGTCCAGCCAAGGGCACATTTAACTCATGTTCACATCTTAAACCACAACCATCCATACCCACACCCATTACAAGGTTCAGCAAATATTTGATGACAAATTCCAACTGTTTGAATCAGAACTAACAAAAATGGTTACATCATCCTTTTTTGCACAACAATTTATTGAATACACTCTAAAAAATGCTGGGTTGTTTCAACCCAAATATGGACAAACCCAATTGGGTTAAAAAAAAAAAAAAGTAATTAAAAATGTACAGTTGAAAGTGAGAGTTGAAGTTGGGTTAAAATTTTTAACCCAATTTTTTTTTTTTTTTGGGTATGTCCATATCTAACCCACATTTGGGTTAAAACAACCCAGCATTGTTTAGAGTGTAGATTTTTAAATGTAACAAAATAAGGGGTACGTTTGTGCTCAGATGATGTGGGATAGAAGGTTGCTATAATGTTCTTCTATGGTCTGCT
Source organism: Pimephales promelas (assembly GCF_016745375.1). Next base: position 2,379,871 of record NW_024121555.1, read on the forward strand.
ATGATGTTCCATCCCAATGTGTCATATAACTGACGTCTTGGGACGTCTTTTGACCATACGTCAACATCTGTCTTTCTAGGGTACCCTTAAACGTCGGTTAGATGACGTTATCGGATCCTAACCCTAACCCTACCCCAGACCTAAACCTACCCCTAAACCTACCCCGTCACCTAACTGACGTTAAAGGTAAAGCGTCAGTTGTATGACGGCCCGGGATCGTCAACTTAACGACGTTTAAGGGTACGCTAAAAAGGCGGATGTTGATGTATGGTCAAAAGACGTCCCAAGAAGTCAGTATATGACAACTTGGGATGAGACTGTGTTAGATGTTCAGTTCATGGTCTATGTCAGTGGATCTGAACCAGGGACCGAAGCCCACTAGGAAGCATCAACAAACTTCCAAGAGGGTGTCAAGATGACTTAAATGAAAGTTTATTTAAAATAAGATAAAGGCTAGTATTAAATTAAGTCAAAATTACTAAAAACTAAACATTTCTTATTTTACTCTCCCACTTCAACATACCTATATAACACAAAAACTGTAAAAGTTATGGGGCCTTTGAATATTGTTATGAACAATGGGGAATCTTAGAATTAAAAAAGGTTGATTGCTAGTTGGTTGTGTCACAGTCTTCGTCTGCACCATACTGTCTTCGTCCTCACTTCACTTCCCAGAATTCCTCGTGTCTCCACATCTGAACTCACTCCCTCATTACCCACCTGTCCATTGTCATTGTCCTGTGTGTCGAAACCATAGAAAACAACAATGGCAGCTGTAACATTCAGAGTATATCAGTAAACGTGCATGTTCTGTTGACGTCATTACGTATGGATATACGTATAGCCCAGCAATAGTGGTATTTTATGTGCGTTGTTTGGTTAGTCTACAAATAAACAGACCGAACGTTACAGTGCATTTATTGCTGGGCAATGTATATCGCATTTCTGAAAATGGTTCTGAGTAGGCATTTAACTGAGTTATTACACTGAAGCAATCTGTAGAGTTTTGTTTTGACCACAGACCAAGTGAATGTTTAGGTCTTGATTAACTAAAAGTGGAAACAACATAACTGAGTTCATTAGTTAAAAAAAAAAGAAGTGATGTCACATTCAGAGTATATCAGCAAACGTGCCTGTACTCTTGACGTCATTACGTTAGTATGGATATACGTAGCCCAGCAATAAACGCACTGTATGCAACGTTCGGTCTGATTATTTGTAGACTAACCAAACAACGCACATAAAATACCACAGCAGCCCCTACGGATATAGTGTTTCTGTAGGTGGTACACAGTGAGAATACACTTTTGGATAATCTACGTTAACTAGTTTTCAATCCATTGAGTGCAAGGATAAAATACATTTCCAAATATACAAATAAAGTCAAATAAAAGGTAGCCTATAACAGATTATCTTGGCTTATGCGCTGTTTTTCCTTCTCAGTTTCCCACAAATAAACAAGGAGTAACCACCTTTGGCGACAGAAATGATTACAAATGCACATGGTCCGCCATGCTGGTTTGTTTACATCTAGCTATACCACAATTCCTTGCGCTCAGGTAGTTTGGCGTGACTGGCCTGGAATGCTACAAAGTCGTGGTTTGAAGTCTTGATTTACGTGCTCAAAAACCTGCCTGGAACGCAGCATTAGTTCCTTCAGTTAAGTCAGTCCTTTGTCTGTAGTTAGTCATGTTTAGCGTGTGTTATCCTGCCTGTACCTGCCTGGAAGTTTCTTTGTAAGTAAAAGAAATTGCATTGTAGCTCTTGCCTATTTGTCTTCTTCTGCCTGCTCCACCCTGTGACAGGTTGCTTATTGGCTTTGTTCAAAGGAGCCTATCCTAAAGTCTTAATGATCGCAGCTAACAATTGAATTAGTTCCCAAATACAATCAATTGGGAACCTTATGATAAGAGGAGCATTTTGTGTTTTCTGGGATAGGACCAGAGATTGTAAGCAAATGTATGTCCTATCCTATGTAATACTGCAAAGTGATTAAAAATGTCTGAGGTGATTAAAAAGTACCCAATAACAAGTCCTGACAAGACATGTGGAACATAACAACATGACTCTCCTGATATTTAACTTTACTTTGAGTTGTAGAAAAGAATTGCGTAGTGAGTGACATCATTGATTGGCGTAAGGAATCAGATAATCGTTTTTTTTTTTGTTCGTTTGTTTTTTGAGCCAGTTCATTAAAATGAATTGTTGTAATTGTCTTTTTTCTATTACCCTTGATATATGTTTCCTTGTTCCCCATGTTTCATGTTCTTTGTAGGTTGTTGTCCTCAAAACAAAAATAATAATAATAATAATCTTAAACATCTTATTTATTTTTTAATAATTAAACCTGGCCCTAGCCATGAACATAGCCATATAAGCTGGAGTGGCTATGAAAAAAAGGGGCGAAAAAGATCCTCACCTTCTCCTGCATTTCTTGGTCCCATTTTATGACATGTGTAGAGTGCTATATGAGGTTCCACCATAATGGTTAGGGGGTACTGTCTTCAAAGGAGTGAGTCAGCCCACTAGATTTTGGAACACAGCTATAACGAGTCTTGTATTAGCAAGCACAAATAATTAAAATGTCCTGGCCAAGCAATTTTCAGTGCAATAAATTCAAATCTCCGTTGAACAATATAGTGAGGTCATCTTGTGTGTGTGTGCTACCATATAATGTGTTCTCAACAGGACCAAAAGAGGGTGATAGAGTGAGAAGTTGCTATGGTGATGCCTTGTGGTGTCAGAGGAGTGAGAACAAACTGATGTGTCAGATGGAGGAGAGTTCACTTAACACACCAACTGATTAACTTCTGATATCTGTAATAAGAGAGACAATTTTGATATCATTTGTAATCTCACTCTTGAGTCAATATATAGCCAGTGAGGCACTCTGATGGGACTAGAAGAGTAGTGAGGCAGAAGAGAAGAGTATTGAGGCAGGTGTTAGGCTGAGGCTGGTCAGGCAGAAGCATTGCAGTTTGTGGTGAAGCAGCGGAAGGCAGTCGGCAGTCTGTTCACAGTAGCATTATGAAGGCATGCTGCAGAGAGAAAACATGCAGCCATGTGGTTGTACAGCTATAAAGCATGGGCTGCATGTCAGAGCACCCATGAGTCAGTGACAGTTTGCTGCTGTCATTTGTTGAATGGTCAGTACGTATGAGGCATCAGTGGAACAATGACTATTCATGCTAATGAAGCAATTCTATAGTTTAAGCCAAATTTTAAATAACTGACATAATCTTAAATATTTTTCCTTTGTGTTTCACAGAAGTACACTGTAAAAAATATATAATCAATAAATAATGATATTGTATGATTTTTTTGCTTTACCTCATAACAAAATAAGTTAAGCAATTTGTCCGCTTTCGGGTTGAGCTTTCCGCGAAAGCGCAACTGGGGTAGCCTAGCTATGGGTTGCCAAGTTGTGATGACAAACGGGTTGAAATTGTATATGGTGTGTGTGGACTGTGTGAATATAATGCATTTAATACAACATCTGGCAACTGGTCAACATTAGACACACATATTGGTCCGACTATTCATAAAGGAGTTTGGGCCATGCAAATTACTGGAGTTTCCCGGGAGAAATAATAAACCGGGAGGGGTCCGGGAGATAGGACTGAGAAACCTGGGAAAAACGGGAGTGTTGACATTTATGCTTAGGACGAAAACACAGATAAGCTATTTGTATTGTGATAAATTACAAGTTTTCAGATATGCTGAAATAATGGTAAACTGTATAGCAAGGTAAACTTCAACCTATGAGACATGAAATTAAAGGATAACAAAAAGTAGGTGCTTTAGGATGTAACTTTTATTTTATATACTAGATCTACTGTCTAACATCACTCATCCCACTACTATCATATTGTTTGTAATACACATTTCCAGACACATTCAACACAGAAATGTTACTTACCACGATCTTACTGTTACACTGAAATTGTTCAGTCTAGTTTACTGGCTGTTTTCGTTTTCATATTATACATTCACCTATGTTGACATTGCTGATTGTGAAAGTTACACGAATAGATAGCGAAATGCCTTATGCTAGATCACAAATGTAACGTCATCATGGTACGAGCATGGAGCATTAGTTCAACCTCAAGCTGATAAAAGTAGCCTATTATTGTAACATTGCAGTGGGAGTATACAGTACATGAGTTTTCAGCATGTTGTGTGATGCTTTCTCCAGTGTGTTGAAAGTTTCAGTGTGGCTGGTACCATGAGTGCTAACTCTTGTGTTCGAGCACACACAAGAGCGTGAGCGCTAGTAAAAAATTGTTTTCAATCTGAAACATCACCGATAGAGGCCACTAAAAAATACATAAAGCACCTTCAATGTTGTATTAGCGTCACCTGTGATTGATCATGTGTCCTTACCACACCCCTTGTTCCCTCATTAGTATCCACAAGTTTCCGAGGGGCGCTCCTGTAAAAAATAAAGTGGGTGAAACTTCCGGTAAGGCGGCGGAAGTAGCATTCCAATGGTATTTTGTGTGTTAGTTAGCGAAGAGGCTAGCTGTTTTTCGGAGAATTATTTCACTATTTAAAGACGCAAAAAATTTATGAGAGATGTCGTTACGGAGCTCAGGGACAACATGTGCTGTTCGCAGTTGTATGTATAACCGGACTAAACTAATTCAGTGGCTTAAACGTGATTGTTTTAAACATAAGCCGAAAACGAAATCAGAGTGATCCTGCCAACGACTGTAACGTTAGTTTCCATCACCTCCCAAAAGACGACAAATCTTCCTGTGTACATTTGTTTAAATTCTTAATATTCTATCAAATCTATCAGCGTGTGTTTGGCTGTTCGCTACTGATGTTACACCTAAACTCAGGATCAAAGCCTGAGTTGACAGAATACCAAATGTGCCAGTTAATGTATTCAAGTAGCACATTCATTTATAATTTTGAATAAACTCCAAAGCACAATGGCTAAGTGTGTATTTTTTATTTTAATTGTTTGTCAGCTCGCACAGCTGTCTGTCACCATGCCTTGATGGGTACTGATTATTAATAATGTTATTATAATACTCCCAACCAAGTAACTGCGGAGGGTAAAGGTACTGTTATTTCACCCTTTTTAATTTCGTTGAGGTTGTGTTCCCACATCGTTAGCTAGTTTGGATCGCTATAACTTGAATGACTGTCAACTGTTGAATGAACGAGTGTGAAGTATGTCAAGTCGCGCTTTGTTTACTTCGAACCGGAAGACGCGCCCACTTTTGACGCAAGGCCTCATGGGGCGTAGGAAACTTGTGGATAGATGTTCATCAGTGTCATTTGTACCTTTGTAATTATGTGTTCTACAGTATGTAAGCTCCCGGTGTTTGTTCCTTACTGTATGTTCTTGTTAACGTTTGGTTCTGTGAGTATTGGGATCTGTCTGTAAATGTTCCAGTTCTGTTTTATTGTCAAGTCTAGTTATTGTTTGTTTGCCCAATCGTGGGTCTTTGTTTCTGGTTGTAAATAAACCATGTTTTGTGAAAGTTACTGTCTGCGCTTTGGTTCTATTTAGCGTATAATGAGATGTTTAATGTAATTAAGAAATGACTTAAAGTGACCCTAATATGCTTCTTAATATTTTAATGCTTCCTAATGTTGTTTCGGAGTTTCCTACAACAGGTTTACAAGCATCAAAGGTAAAAAGACTTTCATTTTCTCATAATATACCTTCACCCCATTTTCAATGATTCTCAAATGACTCCAATGATGAATCAGTCTCTCTAAACCCCTCATTTCCATGAGCTACTCTGCTCTGATTGACCAGGCAGCTCAGTCTGTTGTGATTGGTTTAACGCCCATTGCCATAAAAATGTCAGCTCAGGGAATGTACACGGGGGTAATCCATCAGCTGGAAACTGAAGCTTCCCTTGGGGGCCGCCATTGTAGCAGACCATCACTTGCTCTTAGCATTCCATTGACTCCCATTCATTTTGGCGTCACTTTGACTTTACATCTGAGACTTCCAAAGATTCCATTTGTCCATTATTTACGAAAAACGTCAATAAGGCACCAATACTTGTATCTTACGTTATGGCCCCATAGATGCCATTTTTGTAAAAATAGGCTAACAATTGCATCATAACCACCCGACTCTCTGCTGCACAGTACAGAAATTATCGTATAGACAGAAGGAGAAGCTTGCAGGATTTAAAGTCAAGGGAGAAGCCCATAGAGAGTCATAAAGTTGATCCCGCTCCTAGCTCATGGACAGCTCCTACTCACGATCTCTGGCTCTGCAAGATTCGTATAAGGGAATGATTCAGATTCCCCTTGGCACAGCTACTAGAAGACTAACAACTGTCAGACAGGTTGCTCATGTCACATCTACGACCGTCAAGCTCAGTTTGAGCCTTCGCAGTACGCTCAGCCATCAGGAAGTGAGTGGTTCTAATTGGCTTCACTTTTCTCCATTGAAATCTATGGGGTTGCTGTGTCCATTTATTTTACTGTCTATTGTACACCGTAAACTATAGACAATAACGAATGATGACATCAATTTTACCATATCATTCTGAGTGTGAGTCTGATGATGAATCACTGGAAGATCTATTATTCAACCCGAACCTCCATCGCAAGGACGACTTGAGCAGGACGTGATACGCTACACATATTGAGGTAAATTATGAGATGTTAACTCATAATTGAGTTGCAACTGTAATTCCTCATTATCTGCATTAACAAGTGTATGTCCATCAACAAACCAATGTGTATATGTCTAATTTATGGTTAACATGTGGGAACTGTATCAATAACAGTGCATACATTAGTCAAGCTCTAGCGTGAATGAATGATGTAACATAAAAGTTGATAAAACAAATATTGCTCTATGCTTAATGTTTCCTCAAAGTAGTGAGAATGACAGACAATCTGCATTAATATTCAATTCAATTCAGATTTATTTGTATTTCACTATACATATTGTTTCAAAGCAGCTTTACTGAAAGTGCATTTCAGAAACGTACTTGGAAAAATACTTTTAGTAAATCATGTAATAATTTAGGGCATAACATATCGCCGGTGTTGAGTAATAGACAGTTATAGGTAATTGTGGCCCACAGCTGATTAGCAGAAGTATTTCAGTAAGACAGTAATAATGCGAGTTAGCCAGTTAGCAGGAGACACAATATAAAACTGAAAACTAAGTATTCTGAACGCAGAATATATAGAATTATAAATTCATACTTATAGATTGTGTGTGATTCTGAAGAAAAAGTGTGTCCAAATTAACTGGGTACTGACCGGTCTTTCAAGAGCAAGCGTTTTGCGGATCCTGCATTGAACTCCAAGATTTGAGAAGCAGTCGTCAGTAAAATGAAGGAAAAACAGCAAAAGATTAGTATGGTTGTAAAGATAAAAAACTGGCTTTAGCTTCACATTGTAGAGCACAGTGCCGTCATCTCAACATGATGCTTTCCAGTATCCGCAGGAATCAACTACAGTTTTTGAGGGGGTTCAAGTTTTCCCTGGTGTCTGCGCACGCAATAAGTGGATGGGCAATGTGCTGTTTTGTCTTGCCGTCAAAACAAAACTGCATAGGATTTGTTTTAAAAATTATTTAATTGGCTCAGACTCGACTCTATAACTTTATATATGGTGCAATTTATATATAAAAAATATTGCAGGATGTTTTCATTCACTTAGAGAGCCATGTTACACACACTACATGGTACATTTTAAAAATATTTAATTGGCACATAAATTTAAGTTGAAAATATTTAAACATCCAATTTGATTGTACTTAATTAAAGACAGCTACTTAATAAACACAAAAGGAAAATTATTTAAGACTGGTTTTTTTTAAGGTGCAGCTCAAATGTAGCCTTAAAAATAGTCCACCTGACTTGTTGACTATTTCATGAGTCAGTGGGTTGAACTCTAGAACTGTCTGACTGATATATGAATGAATCAATCCGAATAATTTTGGGGATTAAATCAAATTGTTCACTGAAAAGATTTTAGTCCAAATAATGACTGGTTCATACATTGGTAACAATGACAAAACAGTTACTCGGTTCCTCACAAAAAAGCCATAATATGGCTTCAGAAAATTTAATATAACATTAATATGTATCACTTTTATGAAACAGAAAAAAAAAAAAAATAGAAAAAAAAAGAAAAAAAAATGTTGGACTTATGTTTTCATTGTCCATGGGTTTTCTTTAATAATGTTTTTTGTTAAATGCCTGAAATTAGGTCTGTGGTTAACAAAAGCTCAATATATTTTCTAGTTTTGTTCTACAACATAAAATACATCGTTTAAACCCATCCTTTTACGTCTTGAAAAAAAGCGTTTGCTTACAAGAGGCTAAAAGGGGTTATAAAGGATGTCAGTGACATTAAAGTCATGCTGATTTAAACAGATAAACCCATTTTACACATGAGATTTGATTATACTCTAGCTCATGAAAACTATTCTAACTCAAAAATTCTGACTTGTAGATTTAGTTGTTGGAAACTTGGTGCTGGTGAAGCCATGCGACTGTGATGTAGTTTGTTTATAGCCTGTTTAGCTTTTTACTTTTAGTGATTGCTTCAAAACGAACATGTTCACTTGTGAAGACTATCTTGATCAACAAAAATAATCATAAACTTTTTTTGGTCACAGAGCTTAATTTGATTAACTGCAATAATACAAAAGACAATAAAATAATCCCCCCCCCAGGGTACTGCTAACTTCCGGACTGACAAAAGTACTTCATCCTTGCTTGACCTCTATTAATTGCAACTGCATAGAGGGAAAAAAAAAATCTCCTTTTGTTTTCCATGGAAGAAAGTAAGTCACACTGGTTTAGATGGATATGAGGGGTGAGTAAATGATGACAGAATTTCTATTTTTGGCTGAACTGTTCCTTTAAGGGTTAAGTGGGTTTGAGAGGGAAAGTGTGTTGGATAAGGCTGAGGTTGGATTGAGAGAGAACGCAAGGATGAGAGTGTTTGTTGTAAGATGGGGAGAAGGGAAACAGAAAGAGAGTGAGAGATTGAGGTTGGTCTGAGAGAGAGAGAGAGAGAGAGAGTGTGTGTGTGTGTGTGTGTGTGTGTGTGTGTGTGTGTGTGTGTGTGTGTGTGTGTGTGTGTGTGTGTGTGTGTGTGTTGGAATGCTGAGGTTGGAGTCTGTGCTCATGTTTCCCTCTGGTTTTGAAAATCAGGGAGCCCTGAGCCCATTAGGAGACAGACTCAGAGCTAAGCCAGGGCCTCCAGACCTTGCCAACCACTCTTCTCCCTCTCTCTCTTCCTCTCTTTTGTCTTCCTACTGAGGCACTCACTTCAAAATAACCTCTTATTTATGCTCTCTCTCACTCATCCTTTACTTCTTCGCAGGCACTCTATCATTTTCATTTCTGTGTCACATTGTTGGCTTCTCTCGTCCCTCTCGTCTCTTTCCCCCTACTGTCCTCCCCCTTTACTCTTTCTTTTTTATTTCCACATCTCAGCTGTAACCACCGCAACTTGCCTCTAAATCCATTTAAAAAAAACATTCCTTAATGAATTTTATCTGCGCAGGTTCTGTTTATCAAAATACACTTCCCGTAAGGTTATTTCCTGTGATGCAATGTAATAGGCATCACGGCTTGGTGCCATGTCTAGTTTGTGTGCACCCCTAGTAAATGAGTCAGACAAATGTTTATAGTTGTACTCACATTCTGTACTGAGATTTAAAGAGGTTGTTCGTCCAAAAAATGACTATTCTGTCACCATTTACTCACCCTCATGTCTATTCAACTTGTCGACTTTCTTTCTCAACACAGAGGTATTATAAAAATGTGACTGTTTTCTTTTCTTTTTTTTTTTTTCAAAATTGTTAATTTGGACCCCATGAGTTTTCATTGTATTAACAAAAACAGTTTTGGAATGACATTGAAGGTAAGTAAAATGATGACAGAATTGTCATGTTTGGATAAACTATCCCTATATTAAAGGGATTTTTCACTTTGAAATTAATTTTTGATATATTTCAGCTTACCTCATCCAAGATGTAGGTGTCTTTGTTTCCACAGTAGTTTCAATTTTGATATTTTTCGGTCAAACCGTTGTTGTCTGTCGGTCATAATGGAGGTTTAGGGGTGCTCAAAGAGCATGCACAGAGAAGTCAAAATTAAACATGATTGAATGACTCGTAAATGTAAGTACACATTGATGGCCTAAGACACGAAACGAGCGGTTTGTGTGAGAAAACGAACAGTATTTATGTCGTTTTTACATCGTGCTACCACAGCGATAACGCTTCGGTCTGCACTTGCGGCGGAAGTGATCGCTTGCGCACCTACGTCAGTCTTTGTTTATACAGAGATTTCGGAAGTTTTACCTTTCACTAAACATATTTAGATATACGGGAAGACGATTTCGGTATATCTAAATATGTTTAGTAAAAGGTAAAACTTCCAAAATCTCTGTGTAAATATTGAGTGACGTCACACGCAAGCGATCACTTCTGGCGGAACTTTGAACATGATTCAGTTCGGTTCAGTTGGACAACTGATTCAGATCACTTGGACGTCAATGTGATTACAAGTGGTAAAAACGATATAAATACTGTTCGTTTTCTCACAAAAACCGCTCGTTTCGTGTCTTAGGCCATCAGTGTTACATTTACGAGTCATTAAATCGTGTTTAATTTTGAATTCTCTGTGCTTGCTTTTTGGTGGACCCCCATACCTGCATTATATGACTGACAGACAAGAATGGTTGGACCGAAAAATGTCAAAATTAAAAATACTGTGGAAACAAAGACACCTACATCTTGGATCCCCTTGAGGTAAGCTAAAACATATCAAAAATTAATTTCAAAGTGAACCATCCCTTTAAAGTGCTAAGTTCACACAAAAATTAAAATTCTGTCATCATTCACTCACCTTCATGTCATTCAAACCCATAAGACCTTTGAAACACATATCACATATAACACCCGCTTCGGTCAGATGAAGTTCTTCCATTAAAAGTCTATTCCACCAAAACGTGTAAAAGTAATGCACATCAATGGATTGGTTTTATTCACATGTCAGCACATCAAATATGGTAAACCGTAGATCAATGTGCTTGCTTGCTGCATAAGAACTAATGAGGCTTGGTATTGTGTGTTAAGCAAGCATGTGAGCTTCCGTTAAGCATTTTTATACGCTGTATGTTGTGCATCCTAAAATCTGTTTATCATACCAAGTGATCAAGTCTCTGCAGAAGAACTGCTTGATTCATTTGGATTCATTTTACAATGCCTTCATGAACTTTTTGAAGCTTCAACATTTTGTTGGAATGGGCTTTCAATGGAGGGACAGAAATCACACAGGTTTATTTAAAAATGTCTTCAGTTCTTTTTCAAAAGTCTTATGGGTTAGAACAAAATGAGGGAATAAATGACCACAGACTTTTCATTTTTGGATAAACCATTCCTCAGGCTGCTGATGTCACCAATTACACCACATGTAACTTACAAACCGGGCGTGAAATTGATTCCTTGTCTTGTTTAACATGGACTGATCTATATGAAAGACCCTTGAAATGTGAACACGGTTGTAAAACAAACTATTTTTCCTCTGAATCATGACATGTTGCGCTCTCTCTCTCTCTCCTTTCCTTTTGCTCTCTTTTTCCACAGGCCAGTCAGCAGCTCCCCCTCCTTATTGACTTCACTCCACTACATGTTCTCATCGTCCGAGCATTCCCTCCACCACGCCGAAAAGCTGTCTCTCATTTTCCCACTGCGCTCTGGTCTGCACTGGGGGCTTTAAAGGGGGGCCGGGGGTGCGGACCCCAAACGACGTGGCAGAGTGTGTGCGTCTATACGCCGACCAGCAAAACCACACACCCTATGAGGACAGTCAAATGAATACGATGGGATTCGTTCACATTTCCCATAAATGATTTCTGTCCACTACGGTCTCTGGAATGAATTACCAGGGCTGCCAGTAATTCATCAACGGCTACATCAGTTTAGAGAGGAATTTCACTGATACCAACCATGCAATTTCAATAACCATCGGAGAGGTTACGGGGGGATAAACTAACAGACAGACATGGAAGGAATGGGAAGAAAGGCAGTTCACACAGGATAAAGTCAAACGAATATGATGGTGATTGTGTTTTATTGGATATCTGTGTGTATCTCTCTATAACTACAAAATATAACTAACTTCAGCATTTAATCAGTTTTTTGCAACTAGCCTTTGTCAAGGTTCCTAGAAACGTTGAGAAAAAAAAGAAAATGCTGAAATGAGTGTGCAGTTATATTTTGCCTTTATAAAGCTTTCTTCTCTAACTTGCACCTCTAAAAGGTGTGTGTTCCGATGTATTGTTAAAGGACACATTGAGCACAGCAGGAAAATGGAGGCTCTGGGAATACTGGCAAGGAGGAAGTACTTCCCTCAAACACACATACATTTACTCTCTCGCACACACACATACACACATTCCAACGCTCGCACATACACACTCCCTGGCCCCCTGCAGACTGTGTGGGGGGTGGTCAGTCGGGCTGATTTTGGCAGCGAGAGTCTGAAGGAGTCCTACAGCACTGAAAAATACATTATCTAGGGTTTTAAAAAAAGCATCAGACTTTGAGAAAAACATTGGAAGGCAAAACCACAATGAAACCGTGAAGTGAACATAAGACTGAAAGGAACATTATGTCCAAGGTTATGCTTCTCAGTTTTAAGGTAAACTAAGGAACGGTCTGAATCGAAGCAATTGATTCTGTTCTGAAAGAGTCGTTCATTGGTTTAGTGACCGTTATTCACATGAGAGCTGTTATCAAACTGAATCCATAGTTTGCCCAGTGATATCAATTACCTAATGCTGCACAATGTGTCCATGCTGTTTGTATTTGAGAGTGCTGCTGGTAAAATATAAAAGTGTCAATCGAGGGGTAATTAAGCTTCTGAAACCAACACAAACACCTCCTAAATGACAATAGCAACCCTTTGTACGTTGGGGACACTGAGCGAAATTTCACCGAATCACAACATATCCTATTTAGAGAGCCATTTCTTCATTGGTCTCTGATATAACTCGCTCACAAAAGATAAAATGGTTTAATGATTGTCATTCTTTAATCAGAGTTGTTATTGTTAACTTCAACTAAAACAGAAGTGAAAAAAAGTCCGTAAGTGAAAAAAAAAAATGAAAAAAAAAAAGTTTAGTACAACAGTGTTACAAATACTGTAATACTTATGGTACTAAGTATTACAAATAAATAAAAAAATCAAGTCATATATATATATATATATATATATATATATATATATATATATATATTTAAATATGCAAAAGCAAACAAAAAAGTTACGAAAGTTAAAATGAAACCTGAAAATATACAAATAAAATCTAATCCGAAATATTAACAAATACTTAAAAAAAATAAAAACATGTTCAACACCAGGATTTTTAAACTCTTCTTTGGTATGCCTGTTTTATTAACTTTTTTTTTTTTACTTATTTTTCCATTTCTAAGCATTGACAACTGTAATTTAATTGTTGTCTAATTAAAGTGGTTAAAGGCGTCATCAGAACCAAAGTTCACTTTTATATGGTGTTTGCATAAAAATGTGTATTTGCAGTGTGTGGACACAACCACCAAAGTATAGAAAAAAAAAATCCATTCACTCCTTTTTTTAATCCTCAAAAAGTCTAAACACTCAATAATCAGGCAGTGTGGATTTTCTGAACACTATGATGTCATAATGCTCATGCTCCGCCCACAACCACTGATGGACTGTCCCGCATTACCATATTTCTGCCCTCAGCCATTCGACACCATAGATATCATGTAAAGACTAGATTCCCTATTGGCCGCTGGGCACTGAGAAATCCAGCCGCCATCTTGAACCGGTTGTATTCCTAATGTGTTGCATAGCAGCAGATGCCAGAGCACTGTGCAGCATATTCCTTCTCAAATCAGTGGACTATCGCTCGGGAATTACTTTACACAAGTAAGATTTAAGATTTAACATTACCTTATTGGTTGTATTTTGTGAGCAAAATATCCCGTGTCCTGTATCATAGCTACATGTATGACCTATGCAGCAAAAAACCCAGCGTGAAAATCAGTTCGGTATTCAGTGAGATATGATTAATTAATTGTGCTGACAGCTCATATCACCCGCCAAACAGATTACACTGAGTGGAGCGGATGACCGGTTTAAGATGGCGGCCCCATGGCTCATCCATGCCAATAGGCAGTAGCGGTCGATAGGACGTCTATGTATTCCATAAGATGTCTATGTTCGACACCCCCCATGGAAGAGAGGGGTGGGGTGAGCAGTTGCTCAATATCATTTAAAGAGATCCATGTACCGAAACAAAGTGAACAGAAATGTTTTTGAGGAGGTAAAAAGGGTGTTTTACACAACCATTGAGGAAATTTAACCAAAGTATATTATGAATATTTACATTAACACCCGAAAGAATCACACAAACTTGTGTAAAAATGGGCATTCAATGACCCTTTTAATATTTTTTTATTTTATTAAAATTGATTCATTTGGAGTTTTGAGCACTCACTCCGTCCTGTATGTTTAGGTGACCATGGTCTACCTTGTTTTTCTTTCTCACAGTCTGGTCCAGTGTACTTGATTGGAGATTGCAGGGCTCTTCAGCTGAAACAATATAAAAGTTTGTTTAGGTGTGTGTGTGTGTATGTGTGTGTGTGTGTGTGTTAGCTGACAGGGTTCATTTCATTCCAGTTACTCAGTCATCCTTTATAGCAAGGTCTGGGCCAATCAAATCCACAGATATTAAGTTTACATGCACATTGCAATCTAGCTTCACTGGGTTTTTTGTTTAGTCAAACTTCATCTTCATCTGTCTGTAATCTTATATGCTTAAATATACATCGCAGTTGGACTGTCTTTTGGCACAAGCATACAATGTCAATCGTAGTCCGATTAACGCGAATACATTCTGAAAGAAGCCAAGCTAAAATCAAATTATCATGTTATCGACCGTGCAACTATTTAGTTGAAAGAATCAGTCTGACTTAAACTTTTTAAGTGCATATAAAAGAAGGGTTCTTTATTTGCAGGAATGCCATAGAAGAACCATTTTGGTTTCTCTACAGAAGCTTTCAGGGAACAGTTTTGAAAGGAAACGAATGGCATTTTAAAACTCTTAAGAACCCTTTTCCACTATTAATAAACCTTTTGTGCAGTGGAAAGGTTTAATGGATGGTAAAGGTTCACATACAGCAGATGTTAATTAATGCAGATTAGACTCCTTCAATGTCTAGTTTCTCCATTTTAATGATCTTCTCATGTTATCCTCAGGTAAACACACCTTAGCTAGGATGTTGAGGTATTTTATTTTTTATTAGAGTCATGTATACGGGTTGAAAGCAGGTGTTAGAGCAGTCAGGCGTTTACGCTTGCCTTGGGCTTCACATTAGCGTCATGCTCCACTGGCTTTTTTAGCATCCTGGCTAGCACTTACATACGCAGTGACTGCCAACCTCTCTAAGCCTCTCTTTTATATCTCAGTCTCGGAAAGTATGTAATAATATATCAAATAATAATTTCAAATAATTCCCTCAGTATGACTTGACAGACACCACTTCAATGAATTAATTAACATTAGACAAACAAGCAATTTTACTTTTTTTTACAAGCCATACTAGCTTCAGCAATATCTTAGTAATCCAAGACAATAATCAAAGATTACTGATATTCTCCACACAATTCTTGTTCATTCATATCTTCACAGAGCTAAGAAAACACAACCCCTTGGAAATCCATTTTAAGCGCCGGAAAAGACAGCCAAAATCAACAGTCCAATCATCTCTCTCGATTCACTTTGACATTTTGACTGATGTAAAATGAACATTTCAACGCCTGCACCAACAGCAGATAAAGTCCTGTCAATCTAGCCAATTACCTTTCAGAAATACAAGAACATTTCTGTCAGATTGTGTGATGGATGACCATCCATGTCTGGTGAAACCACTAAACTTCCATGCAAAACTTGTGTTTTCTTTTCAATTTGCAGTGGCACTGAAGCAGCTAAACAGATGCCAAATACAGTTTGATTGTTTCTACTGGCTTTACCGACACAGTTTTACAGTTAACAGTAATTCTTTACCTGTGAAAAAAAAACAATTTCTCATCACAGTCAACTTCCTGTTCACTTTAACTGAGCCAACCGAATAGTTAGAACGGAAAGGATGCTTCCAACAGCTCTGAGAGACCGTATCGCAGTGAGAGGGGGTGGAAAGAGGGAAAAAACTAAACAGAGTCCTCCAACTCCTCTCACACCTCCACAAAAGCACAGGACCGACACAAGGTGGGAGAGCAGGTCGCTATGGCAACTGACGAGTGGCCTCCAAGGAGAGTCACACACATCCCCCAGACTTCCTCAATTAGCTGCACACACACACATGTTAGGGAGGGCTACAGTGCTTGCTCTGAATGGACATTTTGGTTGCTCATTAACACAGGGTGAAAGCAGTTTATTTCTGGAATGTTTCTAACATTTTTTCCCTCATATTTATATGTTTTTAACCCTGTCTTTTTTATTCACTATATTTCACTGCATATCTTATATGTGCAGCCTTGTAATACATCTGAGTTCCCACAATCCTGTATCCACTTGGGAATGGTGACCACATGCCATTTCACTGTGCAGGTCATTGACATTCTGGTGCATTGTTACCACTGGCCCAGTGGTGGTTTACTGTGGTGGATCATTTTTGCCAGCAACAGAGCTTAATGTCCCTAGCATGTTCGCCACTATCCAGGCATTTCTTCTTCATCGCTGAGATGTGTTTAGATATCTGTTAATCCCCCTGAGCTGTTGAAGATGTTTATTTACTTTAATTTATTCCCAGAGGAATATTTTATTGCTCAGAGGTCAGCATTTATTGCTCAGGAGCAGTGGCGTAGGTTTGATTTTGAAATTAGTGGGGACGGGGACATCAATTTATAAATATATTTTAAGTTTTGATCAAAATTATTGCTAGGGATATATCAGTGTCACTGGATATTGCGGGACACGTTACTAGCGTCCCTACTAAATTCGACACCCCTGCTCAGACTTAATGGAGATCTTTGGTTCATGTCATTTAAGTATCAACTTTCTCTGAGATGTTTCTAATCACTCCTAAAGGTTCCAAGGGGTGGGGTGAAGGTGTTGCCATATGAACCAGTCCCTTTTTATCTTAGTTTGAAGAACATTTTGATAATCAGATTAACTTTTTTTTTTTCCACCATAAAGAAGCTTTTGTGCTTTGGAAACATTTTGGGGGAAAATTAAAGGTACTTCTTGGAACCATTATAGAATGCCAGTAAAGAAAATGTATTAGTGTATGAGACATAATAAAGTAGACAAAATTTTGACTTTTTTTTTGGCATATAATAAGAGAGTTAAAATGAATGTGTAGCTGATGAGAAATGTTTAGTTCATATTCAAATTTCTGACTTTTGAGAATCATTTGAGATCTTTGTCTCCTGCAGAAAGTTAACATTTGCAACACATAAATACATAGATAAACACCCACAACATTTTCGTAGTCACACACACACACACACACTGCTTGTCCTCTTGCCTGGCAGCCCGAGGGTCCACCCCCTCCCTTCATTCAGCCTGGTCATGTGACTCGAGCTCTGTGAGTAACAGCACCGTGTGAGCCATCCATTCATTTCCTCCTGAGAAACACACGGCGGAGGAGGGAAGAGAGAGAGAGAAGGGGGTCACATCAGAAAGTGCGACAGAGGAAGACAAGACAGAAAAGAGGGAGACAAAAGGACGCTCTAAGGATAGTGTTCTCGCTCTCAATTACTGAGGCTAATAAACAAGGTTAGTAGCCTACTGTCCGATGTTTTTCCTTTCCGTTTAGCTACCACTTCTTACTCTGTTAGTTTGTTTGACTGCAGACCTGTCAGCTGTCATTTAACTGACAGTTACAATCGTCACTGTAAATAAGAGCACATTAATACCTTTATTTTTGAATAAACTTACAAAAAATATTCAATGTTAACAGAACTGTCCATTCGTCAGTGATACTTTTCAATAGTAAAAGAGTTATTATTAATGTGGCAGATGTTTTATTTGGGGGTTCTTTTTCACTTTTATTGCTGTTGACATATTTGTGTAATTGTTTAATATGTGACCCCTGACTTTATGACCTGAATTCTTAGTAAATCTATAGCCTAAGTTTTTATATTATGTAAGTGCATTATTGATAATTTGATAACGTGTTTACAGTTTTGCTGTCTTGAGTTTGGTTTTGAGTTTTGGTTCTCTCTTCCTATGTGTTATGTCATATAAGGGCTGCTATGTGGTTCTCTGCACATTTATGGATGTTATATAAATGCTATATGATTGTTTGTTTGTTGTTGTTTTGTTGTTGTTTTATTTTTATTTTTTTGTGGGGGGCTACTTATGAAAGACTCCAGGATTGCATCCAGTTGACTCTCTCTCTCTCTCTCTCTCTCTCTCTCTCTCTCTCTCTCTCTCTCTCTCTCTCTCTCTCTCTCTCTCTCTCTCTCTCTCGCTTCAGATACTGACAAATGAACATTACATGATAAATGCAGTATATGGTGTAAATATAAGAACTGCACAGAAGAACAGTAGCTTTGTTGTAGTCTAGTAAAGAACTAGAGGAGTTGCATCTGTTGGTCTGATTTGGCATGGACGATTTTGTGTCTCTCCATCTGCCAGTGGTTTCCCTCTCAAGTATGTGACATGGTTTTCCTAGCCAAGTCAATCAGACCTTCAAAGCTCTGAATAAATAATTAATCATCATTCAAGAAAACCACAGAACAAGTCGAGTTAAATACAATTTAAGTAGCTATAAATATACAGCATCGTCTGCACCACAGAACTGAAACCGCACCTGAGAGTTCCTCTAGTGTCTATTGGTGTCTGGTGTCTGCCATGTCTACACCGGATGAGCTTTGTGCTGCAGTTGCATGGAGAGGAAGTTCGGGGGTCACTAGGTCTTGTGTTTTTGGATGGATTTCTTCACCTGAAACATCAATAAAATAAGTAAAGTTTCCTTTCACTATGGCGCTTGAATGATCCAGTGAGTCAGCGGTAGTTCAGGCAGGTTCACCTCTGGGTGGTTGTTGTTGTAGATGTGGTCTTTAGGAACACAAAGTGGGCGTGAGAGGGAGCTAAAGGGTGAATGTGTGGGCTTCGTGCAAACATGATTTGAATCAATAGTTTGAGGGGGTGTGAATCAGGTGTGGAAAGAGTTTTTGTGTTTAAAGTTTGTAATGGACTGGCCATGCATATAGGATGTTTTTCTGCCAATGATCCGAGACACTGGGATAGGCTCCAGCATCATTATACACGCAGTTTGAAACATGGATGGATAGGATGTTTTACTTGTATTGTGTAAAACCGTATGAAGTATTGTGGGTTGTAAATACATGTTTATTTAGTTATGGTGTGATTAGTATTAGGGTTGGCATGATAGTGAAATTTCAAAAAATAAATAAATAAATAATTTTGATTAAATTTAAACAAAAAAAGTATTTATTTATTTACCATGTAGTTAATAAAAATCTAAAAGTATGTTATATTCTTGTACATCTCTGTACCTTATTTACCCTGAAAGAGTGTGTGTAATATACAATACAGGTACATATTACGTACTTAATGATATAGTATACCTTTCACCTCTGTTACAGATTTTTTTTTTCTTCTCCTTTATATTGGATAGTAAATACAGTAAAATACAAAGCCAGACCTATTGCACATCTCTGATATTTTGACACATCCCTTTTTTTGTCTTACCGTTTTACACTCACTGACTGTTACATTAATACTCAAGCCAAATAAGACAAGCTTTTTAGCTAAGAAGAGCATTTGTCCATTCATGTGACACCAAGACAACACTCGGGAACCAAACTTGGTGCTCCGTGATATCAATAATACAGAAAGACTAGTATTGTTACTTTTGATTACTTAGATCATCATCCCTACTAGTCAGCATATTCATTGGGACCTCATGTACATCTAAATTGGAGTACTGAAGCTTTCACTTTCAAAATGATTTTCAGTGCAGCTTTTCTTGGCATAGAAACCCAGATGCTTTCACACAGACATGCACCTACACATATGTGCATATAAAACACAAATCAGAGGAACTAAATCTCCTTTGTGAGTCACCAGCCTACAAAGAGTGAAGTGGCAGGGAGGTTCCTGTACAGTACGGGAAACAGCAGATCTCCCCAGTGACCGCCTGGCTCATTAAACAGAGCTCTGCAAAAGGGCTCCAAACCAGAGTCTGCAGCGGATACACTTCCTGTGAACACTTTGACTGAACTTTGACCTCTGACCCCACAACCACTCCTGGAGGGACCTGACCTCCAAAACGCAAGAGGAAGAGGGAAAGAGTTTCATGTGTGATCTGTTCCTGGTTATAGAGATCTGTCAAAGCCAGACAGTTGTCTTCAGCTCCACAGCTGTGTCGTCAGGGCAAATTATTTCAGAAGAGCTAAAATCTGTACTTTTTCTCAACCTCTTTACATCGTGCTCTCTCTCTCCTTTCAGTCTCCTCTTTGGTTTTCACCTGCAGTTGTTGGTTCTTGTTCACTTTCTCCACTTTTTTTCTTTAGTTGCAGCTGTGAGCTTTCCAGCCTCACCGAGGGCAGCGAAGGAAAAACAATTCTTACCCAGCCCTGTGTGAGCATGCACTGCTGGAAAACAAACACAGCTGCCTTGCTCATTACGAGCAGGGGCATCATAACACTCAGGGAAGAGGGCTAATATTGTTCAAGGGGTAAAAACACATGCCTTGTGAGAAAGAAAAAAGAGTGTTTTGTGGTCATTATCTGTTTTGGAAGGGCTGCGTTATCTCTAGCAATCACATCCTTTCCTGTCCTCCACTCCTTCTGCTTCCTTTCTCTCTTCGCTTCTTTTCTGTAAGTTTACTTTTTGTATGAGGTTTGGTCTCTGGGTGGTTAGCAGTCACGCTAGTTAGCATGCTTGGTTACTGGCACTCACGCTGCGCTTCAGGGGCCGAATCTTTTCTGGCACTGCTCTAGAAGAGGCTCAGGCTTTCCCACAATGCCGAGGACAGCTGGGAAGGGCTATCGCTGCCTCCTGAGTCCGCACAGCCTACTGGGAATGAGGGCAGATCTCCTCCAGCTGTGAAACAGGCAAGACTTTCAAACACCTTAGTGGGTGGTTGTTTGGACGGCAGGGTGACATATTGTATATTCATGATGTATTTGCAATTCTTTTCTGGTGATGTAGAACTAACCAATATTATGAATTTTGCCTATGAAATTCACTAAAACGTTTGTCTTTGTTACTTAGAGTAAGGTTTAAAATAGGTAATTAGGTAATAGGCTAAATAGTCTATTTAAATAGGTAATTGGTTCAATTATTGTATGAATTATTTAATTAATCCTTGATTCAATTGGATTGTATGCCTTTTTAAGTGTTTTATTAATTAAATATATATATATATATATATATGAAGAGTTCAGATGCAAAAGCTTCTAAGTGCCATTTGAATTTTTCTTCTAAAATGATCATTTTTATCAAGCTTGTATATTTAAGTTCAGTAATTTCACTTAAATGGCAATGATGATTACCTATTAATTGTCATTTAAGTGAAATTACTGAACTTAAATATACAAGCTTGATAAAAATGATCATTTTAGAAGAAAATTTCAAATGGCATTTAGAGGCTTTTGCATCTGAACTCTTCATATATATATATATATATATATATAGAGTCAAGCCTGAATCACAGTCCAGTCCCATTCATCCTTTACCATTGTGTTGTCTTATATGGCACACAATACCATATATAAAGGTGAATTTTGACTAAAAAAATTAAAATAATAACAAAAAATGGCATGTATTAATATATATATATTTCAATAAAACAATAAGCAATTTCTGAACAATTTAATAAATATATATATATACAAGCATTTTTTTTAAATCTAAAACAAAAATATATAACATTAAACTATCTATATATACATTTTTAGCTATACAGCCTGCCCGCCCAATCATAGCCATGCAAGCACAGCATAGAAAATGCGTGTCCTCTCCAAAACAGTTGAAAATGTAATTCCCTTCTGTATATACTTCACCAATTTGAGAGCAATCAGAGGTGTGAAGACAGAAAGCTGTAACACTGTACAAAGTGCAAAATAGATTGCTCAGCTGAGCACAATTAACTCTAGCTTAAATAGAGATGGGCTCATTTTCTACTATTTAGAGCAGACACGATCCAAAAAATGTGCCTCTCAGAGGCTGCTTCCTAATAAAAAAACAGGAAGTCCACACAGTCACTCTATGATTAGTTTGAGTCAACTGACCTGCATTAGGGAATGTTAAAATTGTTAGTTGCCCCTATTATTCAACCTCTAATTTTCAAGGAGCACATTTTTCTTAAACTCTTCACGGTCGACGCCACACATTGCACAATATTGCCTAATAACATGGCCTTCAGATATTGCGCAACCTGGTGTGTGCCAGACCTCTGATAATAAACATGCGGTTCAATAGTTCAAGTCAAATTACACACATCTGTCTCACCCTGTCCAGCGGAACACCAGAGAGAGAGAGAGAGAGAGCTTCAGATGTTTCTGGCCCGCTGTTTTCATGGAAGAGAGCACAGCAAACCAGTCCAAGCTGTGACCAAGAGGCCATTTGTCATCTTTTTTTGCCTGATCTGGGAGCAGTCTTGCTTAGTGAGGGCTTGATCTTCACCATTGTAAAGCTGATCTCGAACCTGCAATAACTTCTTACAACACACTGTGCAGATGAGGAAGATATTACAGACAAGATGGGGCAAAAAAAAAAAAAAATGCAGACTGTGTCTTGAGGTTTAGTTGAGTTGTTTGCGAAACAGGAAAAACATTTGTTGACACTTTCACTTTTCAGAGCGCACTGCCTGTTACTTCCATCGACTTAGTCTTCTGTGAGACAGAAAAGACACATGGTTGGATTATACATAAAGGCATTATGGGGTAAGACTAAGAAGATCTGGAATGACCTCTTCTCATATAGCCTTATTCTTATATGCCTGTTTCCATCTATCTGACACATGCTACATATTAAATAGAAATCTCTTGGCAAAAGAAACTGATTGTAGCTTCTGTCATTCAACAATCATTTTCAAATCTACATATTCATTTGCCATATACCTGATAGACCAGACTTTCCATTCACAGACAGGCGCTGTCACCTGTATGGCAGGAGGCAAGTAGGTCCCACATGAGGTCAGTAAATACTAACTTATCCGCTCCTAACACTGACAGATTTAAACGGAGGGGTTCCAGGCTCCCCTCAAATCAATAGCAGATGTGTAAGTAAGTGAGCGTGTTCACTCCTAGTTCTCTCTGAAGGCAAGTGGAATATGCAGAAGCCTGATTTTTTTATTTTTTTTTAACTAAATTTGAGGAATCTGCTGGAGACGTTCTGTAGTGTTTATTTACTTTAAAGACTGCGAGGAGCAGATGAATCTTCACACAAAGCATCGATTGTGAGGCTGAGAGAGAAGGCTATTTCATCCATGAAGAGCATTCAAGGGTTTTATATCAACATCATGTCTAGAATGTTTATTATTGTAGCCATAATGCCAAAATCTCTTTACAACTACCGATCACCACTAGGTGCGTGAAATGGGATGCCAAGAGGTCAGTCAGTTTGATCAAGATTTCCTGAATGATCACTGACTCAATAAATTCTCCAACTACCATTTAGGCCATGTGTCCACCAAAGCGTTTTTAGCCACATGAAAACGCCAGACACTGCTGAAGACGCCGTGCTTTGGGTGCTTGAGAGGGTTTTGTCAGCGCAGCGGTTTACTTGTAACTGATTTCGCAGATTATTTGTTTCATACTAAAAATGTATTTTTCATCCATTTTGTTCGGTTTGCTCTGTTGGTTGATGTCGTTGTACAGAAAGAATGTTGTGACAGTTGGTCGGTGTGGTTTAGTCCCGCCCCTCCTCCACTGAGATTGGACGGGTGGGTAAAAAGTGACAGTGATGAGCGCTGCGTTTTATACAAAGTTGAACATTTTTCAACTCCCGGTGAGGCGGCGACCAGTAAAAACGCTGGGCGCTCGGCGCTTCAACGTGAAAAAAAAAACCGCTCAGCACCTCGTTTACGCTCATGGCGTTTAAAAAACATTGCGCTCCCATTGAAAACAATTAAAAACATACGCCAGAAAAACGCTTTGTGGACACACGGTCTTAGTGTAGAATTTTAAGTGTTTGGGCCACCTTTGATTGTTCTTTTAAGAATTGTTAACATTTTTTTTTAGAACTTAACAAATTGACAACTCTCGTAGAGCTTGTTTATGGACTGTCCGCAACATATAACTGTTCAAGCTAGATAGATCAGATGTAAAACTATATAAATTTACAGTTAAAAAAAATGTAATCACAGCCTTCCTGATATTCGGAATTACGGAACAATAGTGCAATATGCAATTGCTTACTCAGTTCTCTGGAAAACCTGATTCTGATTTGGTCGATTTCGCCATTCATCGGTCTGATATTTTTGATAACCCCTCCCCCACATATCAGAACGTTCTTAAGCGTAACTGAAACCAGTGATACTTGGTTGACTCTTTTATCACCTTTCGAACATTCTCTCTGAAAATAACTTCAGAGGTTGTCATTATTCATTTTACAGTAATATTGATGTAGTTTTCGTCTCGTTGTCAGATCATTTGTTTTGAAAGATCCTTAGTGTAATACTTTTTAAATATAATAAACAAGTTTGATTTTTAAACAATTTCAGGTCAAATCAACATGTCAATAAGTATTTGCTTGATGAGAAGCTGTGTGTGAGGACAGTACATTATCCTTTAATTATATGTATGTCTTGTTTAAACTTGTTTGTTTGTCTTTACTTAAAGCAGCTTGCCAATAACTTGTATCTTTGCCGAAGCTTTGAGTTTGTTTTATAACATTTGAACTCAAATCACTATTTTGTGTTGAATTATTTACTTCTTTAGAAATGGGGTGATGTAAACATTATCCATGGTGGCTGTGCATTATCCCTTGCATACAACAGTTACATAAACAATCCTTTAAAAGTTAATATTGAACGTATATTTAGACACAAAATTTGACACAGCAGAATTTGAGATTGTGAGCAACACAGTTGTGGTGTTGAGTCCATGTTTTAAAAAAATTGGTTGAGTGAATTATATACATCTATATCTGTCTGTCTGTCTGTAAAGCCCTTAACACACCAACCCGACGCCAACGAACTAGCGCTGATGAAAGCCGACTGTGTTGTCGCCTCTCGTCGAGGTAAAAAGCTGCACTTGAACACACCGAGAGAACTGCAGCCGACTTTCAGCTATAATGTGCGTTCTGCGCCTGCGTTTAATGAGCCAACTGTCTATTTCTGCAGATATGTCTATATTCGTCATTCAAAAAGGAAAACTGACGCTGCTGGCTGCAGATACACATAACGTAAACAAAGCAACGTGTGCTTACCATTTTGAATATCAATCCTGCTAAACACTTTCTTTATTCCACTCCCAACATGACATCATGACTTTTGCGTAAACATACACGCCACTTTCGAGTCAGGTGGCGTGTTATCTCTACGCATTTTGAGCTATCCGCGTGTACCCGCGTGTATGTCTACGCCATTAACGTCCGCGTCATTCCGCGTGTCCGTACACGCAGTCAAATCTCCAGTCATAAATGCCATTAACCCCAGTGACGGTTAAGTTTAGGGATGGGGTTGAGGTAAGTCATATCTTTTTTTTACCTAGGATTGTAAGGGAACAGTTATAAATGCCATTAACCCCAGTGACGGTTAGGTTTAGGGACGGGGTTGAGGTAAGTCATATATTTATATAACGTTAAGTCAACGGCGTTCATAAACACGATGAAAAGCGATTATGCGTCTTGATAGCACGCCAAAAATGGAAATACGAATTGGCGTGGCACTCCACTCAGTCTGCCACTCCGCTCATGTTAATATTGAAATATTCGCCAAGGAACACTCAGGTAAGAAGACGTAACATAAGAACAGCCTTCTACCTTTGCCGTTTTGACTTCTTTGCTTCTTTGTTTTGCTTTTATTCTCGTGCACTGACTCTTTCACTAAGCTGAACAGCCAATCGGAGTTCTCTCTTTCCCCAACGGCCCGATGCCGATTCAACATGTGGAATCGGGCGAAACAAAGCCGACGAGGACTATTTTCAGCCAACGGCACGGAACCGTGCGTATCACACCGAGGAAACTTAGTTGGCCGGCGCACAAAATCTGCCAGACGGCCGACCGTCGGCTTGGTGTGTTCCGGGCTTAAGAGAGAAATGTCCCACCTGGGGACCACATTTACCACAGTTCAATCACTGATAGAGTAGATCTCCTCAATAACGAGACATGGATAGGAACAAAACGAGAATATTCTAACAGGAACCAAGAGAGAATGAGAGAATATTATTTATGAGCATATTTAGTGGCATCACAAGTTCAGATGAAATTGTTCAGAGATCTGCTGAACAAGAAGAGTCGGTACAGAAGACTGGAATGTTTATATTAGTGGCCACATCTGTTCCTGGCATTGTTTTACTTCAAGGGTCTGGCCAATATTTTTTTTTAAACGTTGCTGTGCATTCACAGTTGATTCAAATAGTGTAATAGCACACCTCTCCCGTGCAGTTCCTCACACACACACACTTCTTCTCTCCCTCACTTTTTCTCTCTTGGAGGTTTGACAATGTCCTGGCTCTATCCGACAGAAGTTGTCCTGCCAAGGAAAATGAGCTCTGTTGAAATGGAAAGTCTGAAGTCACTCGAGGCTTTTTGGCAAAAGACAATTACGCAAAGCAGGAGAATCCAGAAGAAGTCTGCATCTTGGGGACAGATCCAGAGCAGTGTGCTCAATTTTTCAGCACTTGGTTAATAAGATCAATTTTAAAAGGGATAGGTCTGATCTTGGGAGCAGTATCTCAAAGTTTTGTGAGTAAAGGGACTAAGTTGTGTCTGTTATCTTTCCTGGGGAGGAAGGAGAAAAGGGAAGAGTGGAGACGAGGAAGATGTTTGTACAGGAGACATTGTTGGTGAGATTCGAGCCTGGTTATCAGTAGCATGGCAGTGGGCAGGAAGCGGCTCCGACCCAAGGTCACATTCTGATGATACTTGCCAACTTCCCCACAAAAAATGTGGAGTCACTGCTTTCTCTCTGAGTGAAATGTACCAAGGATGATTTGCTTTATTAGATCTCGTTTTCAATTTTGAAGTTAGCATGTTGCTAAGCTAATGACTTAATACTTTAATAACATCCATGAATTTGCCATTAGATAAAACTACTTTATCACACTTGTTGGCTGGTCTTAGCTGGTTTAAGCTGGTCAAGCTTGCCTCCCACTCAGGCCAAGCTGGTGTTCCAACCCGATATCACGAGAATTCGTTCGAATTTTACGAGGTGGCTAATTCGTACGACCTCACACGTACAAATTAGTATGTTTTTGCTAAATCGTACATATTTTATGAATTGGCCAATTCGTATGAATTTGTACGAATGACCTACCCCTGACCCCGCCCCTAAACCTACCCATCACGTGGGTTTGGACAAATGAGGTCAAAAGAGTGAGGTCGTATGAATTAGTACGAGTTAGCCACTTTTTAATCACTCGTATGAATTCGTACGAATTGGTCGTGAGATATCGTAGGGTGTTCAGCTAGTTTTAGCTGGTTGTTCAGTGTGTTACCTCTTACCTTTTGGAAAAAGCCTTTGTTTTGAAAGTGCACCTACGGTCTGATGCTATAAATGCTGTCGAGGTAGGGACCTCAAATACCACAAGGTCCAACCACCCCCAAACAACCAAAAAATTATAATGGCTTTACCAGAGAACTCGTAGAAGCCTTAAATATGCTGTACGAGGTGTTACTGTATATGCACACATGTGACGTTGGGTGCTGTCAATCAGCACTTGGGTGTGGTGTGCACCAATGCTTTAAAGTTGAGATTCTCTGGTAGGAGCACTCATGGGGAAGTGAAGTGTCTTCAGATTGGTGCCATTAATGTGGGTTTGGGCGTTCTCTGTTTTGAAAACCCAGGCTCACATGGATATACACAGCATTTGGAAGTAGGGGTTTTAAGTGGGCACAGCCTTTCGGACCCCACCCGTTTCCTGTCTGCCAAGGATTATGGCGCGCACACACACACACACATAGAGAGGCAGGTCTAAACTAACCAGGTCAACAGAAGCCAAAACAGTCAGCAGTTTTCTGTCTCTAATGAATCTGCAAGCACTGCAGGAACAAGAAGAAATCAGGTGATTTCCAGATATAATCCACCTCCTCTTTTTGTCAGTGATGTAGAGTTATGAGACTGGGCTAACACCATGACCTCCAAGAACCAATAAGGGAGCTTATGACTTGTGCAACACTTATAAATGCACTTCATGCAAGTTTGTGAGCCAATGCTGCCTATTCTTCTGTGTTTAGTTTTAGTAAAAAAAAAAAAAATCAGTTGCTCATTATCATTTAAAGAGACATTTACCAAAACGGGTCGCTTTGAACAGAGCTGTTTTGAGGAGGTAAAAAGGGTGTTGTTTTACACATCCATTGAGGAATTTTAACCAAAGTATGCTACAAACTTTACATGAAGACCCTAAAGAATCAGACCAACTTGTTGAAAATGGGCATCTGATGACCCCTTTAAGAATTTCCTCAAAAATGTGATAAAGGTCAATGACAAAGTGTTCACGATGTGCCATGTTCTTATGTACACTCTGTTTTATGTACGTTTGTACCATTTTATGAAAATTTGAAACTGAATGAACCATTAAAAATAAGTTTTTTTATTATTAAACTCATATATTTTTTGAGTCTCACAATTTGATGTTTTACAACCTGACTTACAGTACAAACTTGTTTTGTCATAAAAAAGTCAAATGATCAACTATTTGAAGAGACTTGTCATAAGGGTCTTCTTTGATATTATTGATAATTACTTTTTTTCTCCATGTTGGTTTCACATGACTTAGTGAAGTGGTTTTGTTAAAACATTTTTTACACAATATATTAATAAGAGATTGTGCCAAACTGCTTTATGGATTTATTTTAAGATACATTTTTTTAATTCTTTCTTTTAGTTTTTTCTTAAATAAGATATTAGGGAAGCTGTATCACCATGACATTTTTGATATTAACAAATTCATTTTAATTCAGAAGTTAAAATCACCCTCATTGAATAGCCGTATTGAAGATTTTAATCAATAGATCCGGTGGCAATTTTTTTGTATCATGTAATTGGCCCATTGCCTACCAGTTACATTTATAATGGCATTGCTGAAGCAGGGCACTTGTATTTGCTAGCAGAGGGTGATTCTCTGGTAGTGAAAGTAACAGCTTGTCCATTTGAATTCTAGTCATTTTTGCAAGTGTAAATGTTTCACACCTCTAATTTCCTGCTGTCTGGAAATTGGAAGCTATTTGTTGACATTTAGTACATGGACAGTTAACTTTTTCATTTAAAAAGTGTGTACATGGTTCAAACAAATGCACACACACACACACACACCACGTTAAATCATGAACACACTGAATGTATACTAACTGCTGTAAACACTGCTGTATAATGCTTCTTTCCTTGCTGAAACTACCCATGTTTAATGGCATTGGCATCTTAGCTGAATGTGACAACATGGCCAATGTCATTACAAAGTTATGTATTATAACATTCCTTATTGGGTAACTAATGTCTAGCCAGATGTTATAATTCAGTACTGTCACTGTAAAAAAGTCCAAAATAGCAAAATTTGAGGCAATTGTTTTTAAGCTGCTATGCTCACAATAAGAGATGTACTGTACATAGAACTGTCTTGATAAATAACAAGTGATTTTTCAGAAATCTAAGCATCTATTCAGATCTTGACCATAGTCAGGGTGGCGTTATTATCATTTCAGCTCTATACTGCATGTATACAGTGAAATGAAACAGCGTTTCACATGACTGTAAAATACCTCAAGCAGTAGTAAACACTTCTAAGAATGATATATGAATGCTTATTAAAACCATTTGGCTTAGTCTCTCACATATGTTTACTGTTACCATCCTCACAGTTTATCTGTTGGACTGTCACCGAACACATGTGATTTGAGACAAATTGAAGGTTGAGAAGACGTGTCATCACAGTTTTAGCAAACGTATTTGATTTCTCTATTCCTCACTATGTCTGACTGTCTGCAGAACAACATAGTGTGATTTAACACTTCAAGTTATTAAATCCTAACGTTGTTTTTCTGCTATGCCTCACAGGAACAGTGCTATCAGGATGTTGATGCTGGATGGGATGCCAGCCCTGCCAGTTAAAATCGATCCTGCAGAGTCACAGAGACGGGTAAGAGGTCAAAGCGATGTCACACCGGTGTAATCAGAGGCTTCCAACACCCAATAGCATAGTCACGCAGTTTGGATCACTGCGAACGCAAACAGAGTTAATGCAAACCAGTGCTGTTATAGGATTTCTGCATTCTTGAAACACCACTTGACCGATCAAATCAAACTAAGTGTTATACATATTCTGGTGGGTGAATGTCACAAAGCCTAAATAAATGAAGGCATTTTTTATTAGATAAAGTAAGAACTAAGAAGTCGATTTTTATTGAGATTTTTTTTTTATTGAGTGATAGTTCAGGACAATTACTTTCCTAATTATTTACACCCACATGCAACACAGTCAAAGCAAAATTTATTCTGAAACATTCCTTCAACATTTCTCACATTATCACAGTTTATTCGCTATAGTTTGGAAAATGGTAATAAAATATGACAAGAATCAAGTCAGTTGATATTTCACTGGTTTTGGCCATTTTTCTGTCTCACAAATGAATTAGGTTGAATAGTGAACAGCTTTCAGCTGTATATGTTATACAATATATATGTTAAACAAGGGCAAATGTGTCTACTTGTAATGAAAATAAATGTTACAATGCAAAAATCGTTATAGTCCTGCCTAAAAATAAGCCTCATTGTGCTACATATATGCTCTCTCTCTCTCTATATATATATATATGAAGAGTTCAGATGCAAAAGCCTCTAAATGCCATTTGAAATGTTCTTCTAAAATGACCATTTTTATCAAGCTTGTATATTTAAGTTCAGTAATTTCACTTAAATGACAATTAATAGGTAATCTATTAAATATACAAGCTTGATAAAAATGATCGTTTTAGAAGAAAATTTCAAATGGCACTTAGAGGCTTTTGCATCTGAACTCTTCATATATATAATTTATTTATTTATTTTTATTTTTGGGTGAAATGCCAGGCGTTTTTCTTAGTAGCACCAAGTAACCGTGCTTTAATTTGCCTTTAGCATACTGTGTATTGCTTGTCTACTCTAGTGGTTTAGATTAAGGTGTCTGATGTTTGAAGTCTTCAGGATACGTGCCAGATTTTCAGGCCTGACCAAATAAGCATATGCACGTGTTTCCCCCACTCTCCGTGTCCCAAGCTCTCGTTTTCCATTTTCATGCACCGCTAAACCCACACACATAACATTTTGCACCCTTTTTTACCCGTTTTAACAGTTGTCATTGTCGTCCCGTTGTTCGGGTCGAGTGCAGGATGTGCGTGGGCCACGCAGCTCATCTTTGAAGTGTGTTAAATCAACAGGCAGCGCAGATGCCAAAACGTGCTTCTAGTTTAAGTGGGCTCAACGCCAAGCCCCTTTTCTTGGAAATGCATTGCTCCCCACTAAAGCCGTCCTCACCAGAAGCTATTCGGATTCTGAAAATTAGCCATAATGACTGGTAGCCCCCCATTCGAGAGGTTGGATGTGGGCCGTGCAGGAGGGGATGGATAGGAAGGTAGTAAAGGTGAAGCATGAGTCGGAGAGAGAGAAATGGGGTAGAGATGAAGTTTCAAAACATGTTCCATTTCGGCTGAACAGCCTCCAAGTCAACCGCAGTAAAAAACAGAAGGGAAATTTTTGGGCTAGAAATAATGCTGCCAGGAGACCACTTTTTGTCCATGATTTCATTGAGTCTGAGTGAGTGCTTCTGAGATGTTTGACTGGAATGTTTTGGCGATTTTCTGATATTAATTTAGGATAAAAGCCCGAAAGACTGTGTTTTCCTCTCATAAACAAATAAGTGATGAATAGCCAAGTGTGGTGGTGTCCCATAGAGCTGGTAAGTCCCGTCCCTTCAGCTAACCTCGCTGGACCTCTAGGTTGAAAAATCGTCAATGCAAGTGAATGAGAGAAAATAATTATTTTCTAATCCCGTTTGAATTTTGCAATGAATGTGAACATATGTTGTCTGTGAATTTTTTACATAAAGTTTCGTGTAAAGAATGCTATAATTTAGCGGGTAGAATTTTCATATGGTTAGACTTTGTGTGAGAGCACTTTGTGGACTACAACTCTTTCGACGTGTTTGATATACGTCACCCCCACTAGCACACGAATCCCGCTAAACATGCCTGTGTCCTTGGTGCACTTGGTGCACAAACTAGTTGAGCGTGGTGAAAACCGTGATTTGTGGAGGGAAAGTGTTATGCGACGACGTCACATATGCGACGTGTAGTCTTTCTCGTTATGTCTATTCCACAACTGCTAGCCAAAGAATCATACAATATACTGTCAAACTCGTTACATGAGAAATTATATAAAAAATTCACAGACAACATATGTTACATTCATGGCACAATTCAAATGGGATCAGAAAATAATAATTTTCTCTCATTCACTTGCATTGACGCTTTTTCAACCTAGAGGTCCACTTGGAGTTTTACGGATGGGCGGGACTTACCAGCTCTATAGGCTATTAAAGTCCCCATGAAATCAAAATTGACCATACTTACTTTGTTTGCCTAAATTGATCGTTTTGTGGTGAACAATTCATACATGCAAGTCAATCCACACCAAAAAAAATTTTGGCTTCGTAATCTTTAATCAAATTTTGAAAATGCCCCTCCCCTCTGCATTGGAGGACCTTGCCCGATGACGTAGGCTTTACGGTGTGGGTGTCTCCTTAACATCCATAACCACACCCCTCCAACTGACAGCTGCTGTGTGTTTGCGAGCGCCGAGCCAATATTGATTGAGAGCGTGTGTAAACTTGCGTCATCCTCCATTTCAGAATGAAACACCCATTTTTCTAGATCCAATCAGGTGCTAGTTGGAAAAAAAGCCACGCCCACTATTTTGCCTCATTTAGTATTCCGTTTCTCTCCGAAATACGTCACAACACTGGAGAAAAGTCGTTTGCAACTTCCGCTTCACGGGACTTTAAGAATTTGTGCTCTGCATTTCATCCAAGTGCGCACACACAGCAGTGAGTATTGAACACAAAGACACCGTGAACACGCACCCGGAGCAATACAAATACTTAATACATACTCCCCCTCTCTTTCATATCAGCCAATCTAAATTTAGCAATCTGAGGTTATTTCACTCAGAACCTCCCCTTATCAGACATTAAAAATGTTGAGTATAATCCTCTAGTCAGTGACACAACTGGTTATCACTTGATTATTTGATTTGGTGCTCAGCAACATTTCTTATTGTTATCCATGTTGAAAAATGTTGTGCTGATAGACTGTGATAGTGTTTTAATTAATTCTTTGATGAATAGAGATTATTTTAAATAGAAATATTTTGTAACATTATAAATGTTCTAATTGATTTCCTTGCTGAATACACATCATGGACCTTTACCTTGACTGCCTAACTCAAGCTGCTTCGTCTTCATGCATCTTTTCCATCAACACTTGGCCCATTAATGCTAACACATACTATTCTATATATCTACTGTAAATCCTTGCAATGTGTACTGTGCTAGATTTATTGTGACTGGTCCCAGCACTTGCATATTGTTGCCCTATTGTTCTGGTTGGTTTCTATTGCTCTACTTTGGATAAAAGCTAAATATTTAAATGTAAAATGTGAACTCACTAATCACTTAATCACTCTAATGTCATCAAAAACCTACGACTTACTTCTTTGGAACACAATAGATGTTTATGTTGTGTCATGCATGTTTGGGATGACATCAAGATGAGTAAAGGATGGCAAAGTTTCTTTAAAGCCTTAAATATTCCTCTACAACATCAAAAAATGACTATTTAACTAATTTCCTTTTGTCTCTTTCTTCACAGTCTCCTGTGATCCATGACTATACAGAGATGGGCGTGTTGGTGTTAAACCGCAGATTTCGGACACAGTCGGATGACAGACGGTTCCTGTCCGACCCCTTCCAGACGCAAACAGAGCCAGTGGACCTGTCCACCAACAGAGCCAGAACCTCCCCGTCACTTTCAGCACCGTCATCTTTATCCTCGTCTCCCTCGTCCTCGTCCTCATCGTCAATACGATTCTGTCCACGGTCCCCTCCTTCCAGCAAGTCTCTGTCATCTTCATCACCGTCATCATCATTATCCATGCCTTTATCTTCCTCGACTTCAGTGATAACCCCAGTTCCTCGTTTGAAGATGTCTCCGTCCTGCTCTGGCCCAGTGCTGGCATCTCCCCCATCCAGGAGTCTCCAGGGGCAGTCGTTTTTGCACATACCCCAGCTGATGCCTCCTTGCTCCAGCCCGATCCACCTCCACCCACGCAGGGTGCCGGTGGTGATGCAGCCCATGCCGCTGATCTACACTGGGGTGAGATCGCTGGGTAACAGCAGGCTCATGATGCCGCTGCTAGAGGAAAACAGGATGCACAGGAAAGGTGAGACATAAGCATCTTACACTGTGTCTACGCCAAAGACAAAAGCACACAGAACCAGGGTTTGGAATTAACAACCGCCAAATGCGGGTAAAAATCAGCTTTGGCGAGTAGCACTGTCAAATCACTAGCAATTTTGGCGTATTACTTATTATATCGTTTACTCACTTTGCTGGGGAAGTTTGTGTAAGCCAAATCTGCTCAGATATTGCGCAAATACTCAACTTGTGAGTCATCATGATATATTAAATATAATCTGTGCATATCTGGCTTACTTGAACATGCACGTCACTACGCAACAAATAGTGGCACGCATGTTCATTTGCATTGAAGCAATAGCGAAGATTAAAAAAGCATTTGGTTAACAGAAATTACATTTTATTTTCCAACGTCCTGTATTGATCGGTCCACCTAAAATACATTTATGGTGATAAGGAAAGGCTGGATGACAGGATTTTGTTTGAATACGAAATTAATGTATGAAATCCAAATTGTGTATATATATATATAAATTAACTTTAGAGGAATATTTAAGAGTATATTACATTTACATTTTACATTACATTTATTAATTTATCTGATGCTTTTTATCCAAAGCGACTTAAAATTGCTATATATGTCAGAGGTCGCACGCCTCTGGAGCAACTAGCGGTTAAGTGTCTTGCTCAAGGACACATTGGTTAACAGGGACACACCAAAGGCATGTGTCTTTCCACTGCGCCATCACCACCCCATATCCCCATATATAACATCTATGTGGTGCAGTTTATCTGGTTTATTTCTTCTTTTTTTCTTGTTTTTCGGTCCTGAATGGACAGTAATGGACAGTAAAATTAGTAGCCAAATTGGCCAGTGAGTGAGAAAGTTAATTTCAAACCCTGCGTAGAATCCATTATAAACAGTGATGCTGTCTACATTGGATGCGACAAGGTGTGACACAGCATGGCAAAATCAGGCATGAAGAAAAAATGGATTTGCAACTGTCGCTTTGTCGCAGTCATGTAGACAGCTTCAAGCTGTTAGCAAATTACTGAACTGATAAGCCCTGCTTGTTATATATCAATTTGTCTGTCAAACTTACTGAACTGTCTGTGACACAAACCTCCTATTTTGGCTAATTCCCAGCATATGATAAAAAAAAAAGGTGTTTCTCATTTATATTTAGTTTTATATCTAAAATAAAAATATATACAAAAAATAGACATAAAAAATTGCAAAAAGCAAAATGACAAATTTAAAAGGAAAAGGGAAAACTCAAAAATAATAACCAATTCAAAATATTAATAAAACCCACAAAAGTATCTCAATGATAAAAGTCGGATGAATCTCTGCTGTAAACCGCATGTACAAAATAATGTTTTGAAAGATCGCCTAAAAGCAAAACATCTACATAAGTTGTAAACAAACAAAAGGAATAGTAGTACAGTGGATGTTTTAAGAAATGTGAAAAATGTATTAAAATAGTGGTTATCGTTCTTTATGAATATACCCGTTGTTCATTGTACACTTCTGTGATTATGTTTAGTTTATTTCTGTTCATGCAGCCAATTTCTTTTAAGAAAAACACACAAAATCGCATTATCTCCAGAAATCATCCATAACACATTTTCCTTTGTGTTAATGTCAATTTTAATGACGTCGAATTTCCGACTTCCACTTAGAATTTTAGTACTTTTTTCATCTTCAACCATTATATTTAGTGTTTAAACATAACAACCCGATACAAAAGCCTTTGCTTTCTTTTTATTGTGCGATGATAAACTGCATTTAAAGTAATTTATCCCAAACTCATCAGGTACACCAGCAAGCGCGCCGACTCATGACATCATGTACATAGAAAAGCGGTGGGTGAGGTTAAGAAATCCATCCTTCTGCAAAGTATTTCATTCTCCTCCTTTCACCACTTTCCTCTCTCCTCCTCCGTAGGTGCAAAGCACTGCTTTTTAAAAGCCTCTCTTCGAGTTTCCGTGTTTCTGGCAGGGTCAGTGACAGAATCCAGAGCCCAGCGGTGTGTTAGACAGGCTCAGCTCTTATAAGTGCAGCTCCATTGTGCTCGGCTCTTTATATTCCTCAAAACAGACGGCCACTAAATCCCTGCAGGAAGTAGATGCTATGGCAAAAACTTTGCTTAGCTAAAAAAAAGCACTTGGGTTTATTAGTGACAAAGCTTATGTGGAAACACAATAGCATCTGCAAAAAAGACACACACTCACGCACAAAATATACATATGTATATATATATTTGCAATATGTTCTCAAATTAATATCAGTTTGATTCATTATAAGGTAAGTCACTTAAATACCCCGAAGCTATCTCTCTCTCTCACGCTCACACACACACACATAAATCCTTTTTTCTGAAAGCTTGCCTCTGGGCAACAAAGCTGTTTTTAATGGGCTCTGTGGCTAGGAAGTATTTCCATTCATTCATTCTCTTTTTTTCAATCCTTTTTTTTGGGGGGGGGGGGGGTTGTAGATAGAGGTTGGAGATGTCCTACATCATATAAGTATCTGTATTAATTTGTGTGTGTGTTGTGTCTCAGAGCGCTTTCTGCTATAGGCTGACCAGTCAGAGAAGGGCATTTATCTACATCAGAAGCCCACTGTGTGTGAGCAAACAAGCAGGTTGACACATAATTAGGCCTGTGCAGTTCACACTTTGATGATCCAATTTCAGTTCATTAAAACATTCACGATTCTCACACAGAGACCAGCCCCCTATCTTGAGGGTCCGAGCCCTTATGCTCTGCAGTCTCTCATGAAGTATCCATGGCAACAAGACATGGAATGACAGAAGACAACAAAGAGCTTTGGAATTGCTATTACAACCAAACAAAAACAAAACAAACCAATACAGACATGCCAAGCTCTCTTATTATAGGAATAGAGTGAACTATATTCGGTCATTCATTTGAGCTAGGAACAGTTGAGTTCAATCAAAAAGTAAATGTTGTCATTATTTACTCATGTGCATGTCGTTTCGCATGGCAAAGTGGACATTGTGTTCTTGACATTCTCATAATTAATTATAATTAATCTCATAATTAATCAATAATCATAAGTGAACATCAAAACATCAAGCCTGCTCAGTTTACACAGCTGAGGTTGATATTATTTTAGTACTTCAACTTATTATTATTTCAGATAGTTGTCAAGGCAACGTAATTTGTGTTAAGGTTTTCAATCTAATATTTATAGTTCAGCTTCATTTCAATTCACAAAATAATATTTTATTTTACAATACCTACACTGATGTGATTTAACATTAAACTTAAATGTCATATTCCAGCTTTATTTCAATTGACAAAAAATTAATAGTCTTAGTTTACAATACAAATTAAATTAAATTTAAATATTAATTACATTAACTTTTTAATTTTAAACATAAAAACAAAGGTATTTTTATGACTACAGATAACTTCATGTACTATTTTAATGGTGATTTTATGCTGTCTATCAAAGCTTTTATTTAAACATTAATCAAAGTGCCATTGAATTAGAATCTTAGTTTGTTTTTTTGTGTCTATTGGTCTATTGTGCTACGGCCATAGAATCAAACTGTAGAGTCACATAACTGAATCATTTCTCATCAAACACCAGCATTTCAGTGGTCACATACAGTAAATACATAACGTTATGCTACAGCAATCCATGTACAAACTCTGAATCAAGTACGGAAAACCAACACTGGGTTTGTTTGGACTGCAGTATCTGATTGTAAGTTGTGGAATTATTTAATCAGATGTACATTGAAAATTCAACTGTACAAACTTTTGTTTTTATGCAGTCACACACCGAATCGCAGATGGACTGTCACCACGGCGATCTTTGAGTGACAGCGAGGATGATGACCTGCCCAACGTGACCTTGGAGAGTGTGAATGAAACAGGATCCACAGCCCTGACTATCGCCCGCGCTGTCCAAGAGTAAAGACACACTTTTTTATTAATCAGCAGTATTTATAATGCAGTCTACAACCTACCTAACTATCTACTCACACACTGCACACACACACACACACACACACACAGACATATGATTTATATATATATATATATATATATATATATGTAATAATAGATACACATATATTATGTAAACACAAACGTTTATGAGATGCTATTAATCGAGATAAATCGATTTGACAGCACTAAGATATAAGTAAACATACATATTACTTGTTATAACCTTTATTTTACCAGGAAAGAAGCACACTGAGTTTAAGAATCTCTTTTAGAAGAGCGTCCTGGTGTAACAAATAACATCCAACAATACACACAAGCAACTCTAATAAAATTTCACTGAGATACTAACTGTTGTGCTTAGACCATAAATTGAAGGATCTACAAACGCACTTTGTTAGTATTAATGCTATATTTAATGTTGGACAAGAGAATGAGTAGACACACGCACTCAAATGACTTAGTCTGCCATTTTGGGATTACTTACAAAAATTCTACCATGAAATGAGTGTGTGATCTTTTTTAAAGCACCCCTATTATGCTTTTTCAGATATTGCGTTTCATATAGTGGTTTATATATCTGTTTGTGAATGTAAAAGGTCTGCAGAGTTTCAAAGATCAAAGTGCATGACAAATAGAGTTATTGTCTCCCAAAAGATTTGCAAAACGAATCATTCACTCCTCTTGGCGAATCAGTTCGTCAAAGAAACCGAACTGATCAAAGATTCATTTGTGAACTGGATATTGCTGTGACTGATGAGCAAAGATTGCTTTCTATTATATTTTGCACTTTGCAGCTGCAAATGAAGAGTTCAGATGCAAAAGCCTCTAAGTGCCATTTGAAATTTTCTTCTAAAATGATCATTTTTATCAAGCTTGTATATTTAAGTTCAGTAATTTCACTTAAATGGCAATAAAGATGACCTATTAATTGTCATTTAAGGGAAATTACTGAACTTAAATATACAAGCTTGATAAAAATGGTCATTTTAGAAGAAAATTTCAAATGGCATTTAGAGGCTTTTGCATCTGAACTCTTCAAATGTAACGAAAGGATTAAAAGTATAAATTTTCTATTTAACATGTAGCAAGGTACAAATGGAAGGACGAATATACAGGACAGTAACAAAGTATTACTTTATTGTACAGTACACCATGACCACAACAGACTGGGCCATCTGACCAATCAGAGCAGAGCAGGCTCTCAGAAAAGATCCATTATCAAATTGTTTCAGATATAGTTGATGCTGCAATGTATATTATGATAAAAATTAAAGTGTTTTTTTATTTATTTATTTCTTGGGTACATGTAAACCTGTTGTAGGAGACCTCCCAAACAAAATTAGGAACCTTTAAAATACCATAATTAGGGCACTTTAATGAATTGAAGAGACAGTTGTATATGCGGCACCATACTTTATTTGTTTGCGAGCTATTGCTAGAAAAATGTATTGCTTATTTATAATAAACTTGTGACTGCAAGTATGGACAGAGGCAAAAAAAGCTGGCAGAATTGTCTAAATGTGTCTGGGAAGGACAAAGGTGCCAGTGTGATTTATAGCAAGGCGCAGGAGTGAATATTATTGTGAAAGAGAATGTGTGAGAGAGAGTCGCTGATTTGACC
Source organism: Pimephales promelas (assembly GCF_016745375.1). Next base: position 2,420,072 of record NW_024121555.1, read on the forward strand.
TGTTGGTTCTTCAATCAATGGGAATTCGATCCAGTGATTCATGTAGTGTTTGTTTTAATAGTTTCTATACAGTTTGTGCGGCAAAATTTGAAATCTGACAAACCACCCTGGAGATGTTTTAAGACACCTTTAATTATATAAATAAATCCGCTAATGTTCTTTTTTTCCTTATTTATTGTGATATTATAATTAGGTTTAAATATTTAAAGTTTATGGAAAAAGTGATCATGTGACTTAACTTAAAAAAAGAAAATGTGAGGAACCCTGTTGCCTTAAAATGAATGACGTCAGATGGCGTATTCAGGGTACACATTTTGCCATCTTGCTTTCCCTGGAAATCAAACACATGACCTTGTTTAACCAGTTGAGCTTAAGTAAGTGATCTCAGTCTCAGAGGGAGTGCATGCTTCAAGTTGAATGTGTTGTGGACACAGGTGCAGGAGTCGATGCAGGTTTATATATTCCTTGACCCGTGGCCAGCTAGTCAATGCTGAATGGACTTCATTCTTACCTTTATTTTTCTGATAAACTGATCTGCAGACAGTGATGCTGGCCTGCACGTCACCACCTCTGGAAAGCCCCTCTGGTGTTCTCCACTGGGAAACATACAAACAAAAGACGGAACATAAATGACTGTGCTGAGTTTAGTCCGATGGCAGCTGCTGTTTTCCCATTGACAACAATCTAACATTGATTCTTACTGTACAACACTCTAGATGGAGTTCCTCTGACCTTGGACGACTAAAAATTCCACACGATGGAATGTGGAAAATAGTGACAGTGTTTTAAAAAATGTAGATATTGTTTAATGGAGGAGAAAAGATCTAGGATGTTTTCTTTCTTTCTTTTCCTCTTTGGGGCCCCAAAAGTTGTGGAGTGTGCCAAAGGCTACAGGTGCCCCCACAATGCCCCCCATCCTGCACATGAATATGCACACACACACACATACACACTGCACTCCTGTAGACCAAAAGAAACAGGAAGTGGCTCTGTGGGGGGGTTGAAATTGCCTCTGCTGCCACAGAAAATATTTCCAGTGAAAATTCTAATTTATCTGACAATATATAAATCAAATTCAAGATGGGATAAGAACAGGCAGATTTCCCTGACACAAAATATATTAACACAGTAAAAGCATTGGTTTTCATCAAATAAACAATTCTCATTTAATTATTAACTGAGAAAATATTGTAATGTAAAAATTAATAATAATACTGTGTCATTTGTAAGCACCAGCAAACTGAACATATTAAGCTAGGAAACGAGAAATCATTTAACATTGGAAAAAATGAAACATCTTGCCTGTAAACCACCCTGATAGTGCACGTACATATCAGAGAGGTTCACATCTGTAAGACATGTTATTTTAGTGTTTGCTCATCAGCAATACATCTCTAGGAGGTTTCCTGTCAGGCGTTAAATAGACATTCAGAAAATAGAAAGGAGAAAGGAGCGTGTCAGCCTAGCCAGTGCTCTCGGAACAGGACACAAAAATCTGAAGAAAAGGACCGGAGAACAGAACGTTTTAATATTAGTACAAAATGACCAACGTTTTGACTCACATGTGTCTTCTTCAGAGTGTGAAATATATTAAAACGTTCTGTGCTCCGGTCCTGCTCCTTGGTCTTAGCAGAGAATGTCTAATTGAAGAGAATTGGCACTGGCTAGTTACTTCTGGTTTCTGGACTGGCTGCAGTAACACGTCTCTGTCCATGCGGGGGCGCTCGCGGTCGAGTGCAGAATGAATGGAAGTCAATGGGTTTTCACCCCCAGAAAACCACTTTTCTCATGATGTAATTTTTTGTCAAGTAATTTTACACTCAGCTGAAAATTGCATTTTTAAGTTCACTTATCTGTTCTAAAAATCCGTTCAAAACTGTGATGACGTCACACAATAGCAGAATGCTAGCGTGTTCCGGCCAACAACGACCTAACCTGTAAGAATAAGAAATCAAAAGGACATGAGTACTTGTTCATTCGACTTTTGGCCTATAATCTATATTGAACTTGCAGAATCAACTTACAACTTACAAACGACAAGCAGGTGAAAGAGACACATTTAGCCGTTTAGCCCAAGGGCCAACCTCCCCGTCTCTCTCTTGAAGCCAATACGGAAGTGAATTAAACTGCAATTCATCGAGTGGCCGCATGAGGCTGGCTGCAAAAGGGAGTCAAATCTGTATCTCCATCAAGTTAAAATGTCTAACTTCACAGCAGAAAAAATTCTGCCGCTAATTTTGCCCTTCATGACGAGTGTGAGGGGGGTGAATTTTTTTACAACTCATCTGTTTAAAATATATTTAAGCCTTATAGTTCTGCATAATTAAGGGCGTGGCCACTTGAGTGACCGGTGGATTCTTGCCGCCGCTTTCACTGCTAGTCGTTTGTCTGCTTTCTGTTAGCGTCACCCTCAGCTGTGTTTGTGCTTTTCCGGGATTATTTCATACAATTTAATACATTATACCTTCGCCCGTGCACGCCGTTGGATTCCGTCGTGTTGAGTATGGAGAGAACGACCAGCGCCGTGTTTCCAGCTGTTTCCCTCGCTTGCACTAATGGATGTCTGATGATTTTAGTACGTTCTCTCGGTCCATGCAATAGATGCACACCCCCCTTGAATGAGTGCGGATTTCTAGTTCATTTACTTGAAGTTCTGAGGTAATATCTTTGGTTTGACCCGTCTGAGGAGCTGGCGGCCAAAATCAGATTGTAAAAAATGGACTGAATGCTCTTCACGAACTTGACATGAGATGCCGACTGATGTGCTTGCCTTGAATCACTCACATGCACAAGCTTAGAGCAATTTGTAAGTAACTAATTCATTTTTAACCAGCAGAATAATAATGCATCACGATGCACATAGTTGACTGCTTGAATGTTGTGAGTGTGTGAAATGTGTGTGATTATGTCCTTGTACATGCTCTTAACTAATTACCCCTTGTGAGATTAATAAAGTTGATTAAAAAGTAAAGTAGTCTCACTTTTAGTTACGTCTTAACTATTATAATATTTCGAAGGGCAAAAACATGAACTTTAAGCATTGGCTTTACTTTTTCCATCAGCTGTCAATTCAGCGCGAGGGCAGCCAGTAAAAAAAGCAGTGGCATAGCATTAGCACCTCAGCTCCACCTGCTTCCCGCCTCTTTGCCCATTTTAATTTATCCGGTAGTGACGAGAGGTGACGCACTACCAAGATGGCGACGGCCGGCTCCGCCCACTTTAGGGTTCAAAAACGCTCTTCAGAAACCTGTGGGTGACGTCACGGATACTACGTCCATATTTTTTTACAGTCTATGGTTTAGCCCCATAGACTCCCATTCATTCTGCTCTCGCCCGCGATCACCTCCAGTGGAATTCTACTGGAACTGCAACCAAGATGATACACAATGGGGCTAATGGGCTCTATGCACGGCGTTATTTCCGCTGAAGGATTAAGGATGCTCGATAACTTCCGCCGATCATAGAGTCCAATGCAATACCGAGAATTTATATTGAATTTTATACTCCATGGTTATACTAATGAAACGTTAGTCACAAAAACAGATAAAACAGACACCCCTTGTTGTGTTTATGCTTCTTTTTAAAAGTATATTAAATAAACATAACTATATATAAAATTACATCTAAACGTATGTACGTTTCGTTTCAAAGACGGGAGGACAGTAAATATTGAAGACTCTGCCATAATCCCATTTTCTCCGGTTTTCCTCCGCTTTAATCTACACAACCGGAAATGGACGAGCATCCTAGCCCATAGGAAGTGCCAAGGCTCTCTGTTGGACGGGCTCTGGTCTTAGTCAGACCCTGGGTCCTTTTGCTCAGACATTCAGAAACATTTGACATTCATTGATTCCTATAGCTCCCTCAAGTGGCCATTTAAAGTCTTACATTTATGGTGAAAGACTTGGTGCGTTTACCAAAAGCATGCTAGCCAACTAGTCGCAAGTTCCTTCATTATAAGCATAGTTCAACGAGTCAGTGTTTCCCGAAACCATCGTTCCAACGAACATTCACAAACAGCATCACAAAGTTGTGTGGTCTGAACGACAACTCTCAAAGGTATAAAGGAATGGTCAACAGAGTCACTATAGATGCTATTTCAGAAATGAATTACAGCTGTTATTACATGCAGGTATTTTTAAATGTAAGTAATGTAAAAAACATGTATGTACACAGTAAATGGATTGTATCAAAGACAAGTCTTAGATTATGCCAGGATTAGGCCTTAGTTTAATTAGGAGGACTTTTAAGTAGCTTTTTTTTTTTTAAACATAACTTAGGAGGGGGAAAAAAACATATTTTATGATATGTCAGTGCAAGTTGCTTTCAATTAAAGGAGTAGGCCTAGTTCACTTTAAAGAAAAAAAAAACTTTTGCTGATAATTCACTCACCCCCATGTCATCCAAGATATCCATGTCATTCTTTCTTCAGTCGAAAAAGAAATTAAGGTTTTTGATGAAAACATTTCAGGATTTTTCTCCATATAACGGACTTCAATGGGAACCAAACGGTTCAAGGTCCAAAAGACAGTATCAGTGCAAACTGTTCAAAGGGCTTTAAACGATTTCTGTGATGCACGTTTGTCACTCTCCTATTCAAACTCGTTCATCAAAATGAACGAATCTTTTCCAGAGTCAACTTGTTCATTTCGTTCGTTGAATGAACCAAATGACACGAAAAAAGATTTGTTCATTTTGATGAACAAATTCGAACAGGAGAGTCACGAACGCGCATCACAGAACAAAGCAAGGTGACCATTTGAGCTTATAAAACTTAAACTTTGTTAAATGAGTGATCGTTTCGCTTGATAAGACCCTTATTCATCGTCTGGAATCGTTTAAAGCCCTTTGAACAGTTTGCACTGAAACTGTCTTTTGGACCTTGAACCGTTTGGTTCCCAATGAAGTCCATTATATGGAGAAAAATGCAGGAATGTTTTCATCAAAAACCTTAATTTCTTTTCGACTGAAGAAAGAATGACATGGATATCTTGGATGACATGGGGGTGAGTAAATTATTAAAGTTTTTTTAAATGTGAACTACTCCTTTAAAATACAGTAGCCAAGTCAACATTTGAAGTGGATCAAAAACTTTTATCAAAGTACATGAATTTTGAACAATACCCGTTCTTGTCTTAGGACAACTTTGATGAACCACTTCAAATGTTGACGACTTATCCTCAAATATGCAGTTTAGTCTGATACTAAGCCTTGTCTGTGAAATCGGGGTTAAGGCACTTGATATAAAGTGGACTTGAATAAATAATTGTATAATATTGTAATTTATTTATGAATAATGTATTATTTCTGCCTGTCATCCTGCATAAAATAGACTACCATTATCATGCTTAACAAAAGTATTTGTCCTTAATTTCTTTTAATAACGTTAAACATCATGCTGTGATTGCAGTTCCCTGTTGCCGTTCAGTATTGAGAGTCTGCGGAGGCCCCGGCCTTCAGAGTCGCCCGACTCAAAGAGAAGACGCATTCACAGGTGTGAGTTCGAGGGCTGTAATAAGGTTTACACCAAGAGCTCTCATCTTAAAGCCCACAGACGTACACACACAGGTGAGTCTATCATCTTTTTTAAAAAAAACGTCATATTCCCGTTCCATAAAAAGTCCGGTCTTTTATTGATATTTCCGTATTTTCTCTCTCAGGTGAAAAGCCATACAAGTGCACGTGGGATAACTGCACATGGAAGTTCGCTCGCTCTGACGAGCTGACACGGCATTACCGCAAACACACCGGTGTTAAACCATTCAAATGCAGCGACTGCGACCGCAGCTTCTCCCGCTCGGACCACCTCGCCCTCCACCGCCGCAGACACGTCCCACAGACATGCATAGTGTGAGAACGACACTTGACGGACAACATAAGCAGACGGAGCGGGTCTCTGTCTGCCAGTGTCGCATGCAGAAGGTCTGGAATGATTCCCCGCACAACAATAATGAGGTGAAGGACATGGGAGTTAGGACAGGAAGATGAGATCTGCCTTGCCTCATATTGTTTATCTTCTGCACTTTTATGTGAGGTTTATTCATGAAGGAGTCTTGTACTAATGAACTATTAAAAGCCATTTGCTGTTAAATATATTTGATTCTCCAAACTTTCAGGTTTGCCTTCAGGTTTACTCATAGAAGCCTCATGGAATTGCAGTTTTTTATTTTGAACATATTTAGAATTCATTTTGTAATAGCCTACTTATTTTTTGTCTAAAAAGCATTGCAGAGTAGCCTAAGCCTGTGCAAGATTTGGTTTTGCTTTTTGCAAATAAATGTCACTTTGAAAAAAAAATAGGTAATAATGGCAGGGTAATAATGGCATGGCAATAATGGCACAAACACATTAGACAAAAACATAATGACATTATAACAATGCATTTACTGCAAGTTCACTTTTTAGCTTCAAACTCTGCATGGGCTACAGTTATCACTTTATTATGAAATCTGAAGTTGTTTATATATATATATATATATATATATATATATATATATAACTGAATGTGAGGAGATGGTCGTACCATTAATGTAGTGTTCTGTCCTCTCAGGACTCGTCATATGAGAGAGACATTCTCTCACACCTTTTTAAACTTTCCTTGCATCATTTGTGCACAAAACTAGTGTAGCAGATGTCTGTATATTTTATAGTCTTTACCATGTGGTATCTAATTTTTGTTTGTTTGTATGTATGTCATATATTTGTTCTGTATTCTAAGATTTGCACCCTTCTGTCCATAAATATGTGATGCCAAAATTTATAGTATTTTACAGGGAACCCACTGACTAAAAATCATGTGTGTAAATTAACGTCAAATGGGCATTCCTTTTTTTCTCTTCTACAATGATGTATCTGTACATGATGTTATGGTAAACATTTCAGTTTTATATGGATCTAACTGTGAATTTATATATAAATACAGTATATGTTAGAAAAAGGCATGAATAAAAGCACCGATTTGTATGTAGAGAAAATGTTTGTTTGTTTGTGTTTTTTGTTTGTTTTAAGACATAACCCAAACATGAGTTTTAAAACTAATAAACAGCTTGTTGAATAGAATAGAATGATGATAATAAATTGAAGAGAACATTGATGAATTTTTTTAATTTGATTTAAAAAGGATGTAGAAAAGTATATTTCTGTGTGTATTTCTTAGTGTGCAGATTTTACTAGCCTCTGCTGGTAGATCCCAGAACTGCACTGTTTTATGTCTTTATTATCAGTCATTCAGAGGTAGCTATGTATTTCAAAAGAATTTTAGGTACAGTAGCACTTTATTTTACAGTCATGTTCTCCATGAACATATCTTGAAATTATTATAGTAATTGCAATAGCTAGATACTAACCCTGGCCTAAACATAAACTTTACCCATTTACTTTTTTTTTTTTAAATCAAGTGCTTTCTTAGGTAAGAGCTTGAAATGGGCTTGCACTTACATTAATGAGTCATTAAATCATGTTTAATTTTGACTTCTCTGTGCATGCTCTCTTAAGAGGTGAAAACAGGGTGGACCCCCTTAACCTCAAGTGTATGACTGATAGACAAGAACGGTTTGACCGAAAAAAATATCAAAATTGAAAATACTGTGGAAACAAAGACACCTACATCTTGGATGCCCTTAAGGTAAGCTAAAACATATCAAAAAATAATTTCAAAGTGAACTATCCCTTTAACAGATGTTGAAATTTTTGTCTTTTCCTTACTTACTCAGATGGGTCCAGAATCGCTAAAAGTTTTCTGAGAGGATTCTTAGAACCTTTATGATCTACTGAATGTGTAATATCTTACACTTTGATATTTTATGATAATATAAAATGTTATTTGTATTTTATATACATACATATCTATGTTTTCCTATATTTGGCCAGGTACATTTTATTTTTTGTATATGCACTCATTATAGCTATATGCTCAAATTGACCACAAGGGTGCAGCAGTACACCAGTGTTAACAACAGATTCTCAGGCATCTTTTCAGACAGCTGTCCTAAACTGGACCTCGTCATGCCGGCTTGTTCTTGCTTACCTACCGCCATTGGCTGTTAACTCATTTTTCAGCTTTTGAAGTCAGCAATTGGCTACGAGTGCCTATTCACATACTATATTAAGAGAAGGAATTCCTTAGATACCAAAGCCCGTATTCACAAAGAATCTTAATGCAAAGAGTAGTGCCTAGTGACAAAATTCTAAGAAAATTCTTAGAAATGTGGGCGTTTACTCTTAAAATTAAAGACAAAATCCTAGTGAAGAAAAAAGTTAAGTTAAGCATTAACCCGTAAAACAGGTCTTAAAGTCAAAATTGTTAGGAGTACGGACGAGGACTTTTAAGAGGCTTAAGAGTTTCTTTAGCAGAGGAGAAAATGGCAGAAAGACAAAGAGGGAGAAGAATGTGTTACAGACAATGAATGATAGTGAGTTAATAAGACTCTAGATTGAAACCTGTCATCCACTAACTGGGCTAACAGTAAACACTGTTCCTCTGTCGGGCTTTCTCATATTTCTTGGTTTTGATTCCATGATTGTTATAAAAACCAACATTGAAACCACCACTTAAATAGACATGCCAGCAATCAGTGCAATGGGCTTTATGCCCAGCTGCACTACTTCCTGAACTTCAGCCAGCTCCTTGTTTCCTGTCTGCCATTATTGGCCAAATTGATAAATTTAGGTGTGCTTGACCTCAGTAGTCATGGCAACAATAATCAGACACACCTGAATTAATCAATCTGGCCAATAATGGCAGACAGGACACAAGAAGCTGGCTGAAGTTCAGGAAGTAGTGCAGCTGGGCATAAATCCCATTGGAAAGAGTGCAACTTTTTTTATTATTCTAAGCCAATCAAATACCTTATATGAAATTAACTGCATGGTAAATACAAAATAAAAAGATTTATATACACATCTATAATGTGTGTGTGTGTGTGTGTGTGTGTGTTTTTGTGTGTGTGTGTGTGTGTGTGTGTGTGTGTGTGTGTGTGTGAGAGAGAGAGAGAGAGAGAGAGAGAGAGAGAGAGAGAGAGAATGGTAAAATAGGAAAAATAATGCATGTAATTTCAAAGTGAATGCTCAGAATAGACCCTATAGTTATTTTTTCCCCCCTTTTAAGACAACAAACCAATCACAGTCCTCAAAAGATTGTGTCACACATAGCAACGGGGTCAACCCCGCCTCCTCACTAAGATGAAAGTTTTTGTCTTTTCCTTTTTTAATTTTTTTTATTAATGCAATATTAACAAACAGAACAAGTCGATACAAATACACAATCTATCGAAACAAAGGAGAAATTATGATACCGAATACATTAAGAGAGGAGATAAACGAAATGTAACACTATTCAACAATAGTCTTAAAGAAAAAAAGAGTACGAAAAGAAGGAAAAGAAAAATGAGGGCATACAAGGAAAAAAGAAAACATTAAAGGAAGAATATTAAACATGGTACAAATTCTAGATGTTTTCATTGCTTTCTTATTAAAGGGATAGTTCACTTTGAAATTAATTTTTGATATGTTTTAGCTTAGCTCAAGGGCATCCAAGATGTAGGTGTCTTTGTTTCCACAGTATTTTTAATTTGATATTTTTCGGTCAAACCGTTTTTGTCTATCAGTCATATATGTAGGTATGGGGGTCCTAAATAAATAAATACTGTTCGTTTTCTCACACAAACCGCTCGTTTCGTGTCTTAGGCCATCAATGTGCACTTACATTAATGAGTCATTAAATCATGTTTAATTTTGACTTCTCTGTGCATGCTCTCTTAAGAGGTGAAAACAGGGTGGACCCCCTTAACCTCAAGTGTATGACTGATAGACAAGAACGGTTTGACCGAAAAAATATCAAAATTGAAAATACTGTGGAAACAAAGACACCTACATCTTGGATGCCCTTAAGGTAAGCTAAAACATATCAAAAAATAATTTCAAAGTGAACTATCCCTTTAACAGATGTTGAAATTTTTGTCTTTTCCTTACTTACTCAGATGGGTCCAGAATCGCTAAAAGTTTTCTGAGAGGATTCTTAGAACCTTTATGATCTACTGAATGTGTAATATCTTACACTTTGATATTTTATGATAATATAAAATGTTATTTGTATTTTATATACATACATATCTATGTTTTCCTATATTTGGCCAGGTACATTTTATTTTTTGTATATGCACTCATTATAGCTATATGCTCAAATTGACCACAAGGGTGCAGCAGTACACCAGTGTTAACAACAGATTCTCAGGCATCTTTTCAGACAGCTGTCCTAAACTGGACCTCGTCATGCCGGTCGTTCATGACTCTCGATTTAACCTTTAACCCATCTTCACCCTCACTATGACGAACATTTTAATGAAAAAATGCCATCCGTTTACCTTGGGTGTTGTCAGTCTAGGTTAAGTGATGATGAAATACCTTTCGTTACTATCGTATCGTGCCTTGTTAGTGCAGGTGCGTGGGTTAAATCCAATCATATGCAGGTCTTTATGTTTTCTCCTCGTGACCACACTCATCTGCGGCTGGCTGGCTCATAACATTAATAAAACAACATGATGCTTGACAGATTCAACCAGTGCTTTATGTTTGCATTCTGGCTCAAATTATGTTTAATTATGGATGCCAAAAATGTTTCAGGTTACTTGTGTCTCTCAATGATCGAATTTTCTATGAATAAAAGCTCCTTGAATGTACTCAACGATAAAAGTTATCATTAGGCTAAGTAAGTATTAAACGGTTCAATTAAATACAATTAATTAAATTAAAATAATCGGTCCCACTTTATATTAAGTGGCTTTAAGTACCATGTACTTACATTTAAATTAATAATTTGATACAATGGACTTATTGTGTACATACATGTTTTTACATTGTACTTATATTTAAAAAATACCAGCATGTAATTACAGCCGTAATTAATTTATGTAATTACATCTGTAATTACACAGCTGACCCATCCCTTACACTTAAACCTACCCTTAAACCTACCCATACCACCACACCTGTCCCTAACCTTACCTGTATCCCACCTCAATAGCACCAAAAGTGATTTACAATACAACATGAGCACAATAAGTACATTGTACTTATTTTTAAATGTAAGTACATAGTACTTAAAGCCACTTAATATAAAGTGGGACCAAATAATCTACTGTTTAGATTTAAGTCGACATTTATGCAATGTTAAGAAGACCATCATAACTAGACCTTGACATCATATTTTCAGGATGGAACCTCCTTAAAAATGTCTATTATGTGTTCAAAATATAAGCCTAACTTAAAAATTTGCTTAAAATTGCAGTCACACTCTTTTAATATGACATTCTTTGATAGAATGATTAAAATGTCATTTAAAAATAGATATATAATCAAAATCACATCCAAAATGTAGTTAGTGTGTAGTAATTTCTAATTATAGATAAAGTAGGCCTATCTTTATTTAGAAAAAAACGTGTTTGTTTTGCTATGGTATGTTAGGGATGACCTTTAAATGTTAAGACGGGTCTAAAACCGGTTTCTCAGATTTGGTCATGATTTGAATGAAAATGAGGATGTTCCTGCATTTTGTTAACTCAAAATTATGTTGTCTCTTTCTTATATGAGTGCAACAAAGACCATTTCATAGCTGAAGCTTCATAATGCTGTTTTACATCAAACTATAAGACCCTTGCAGTGTCACACATTTCCACAACCGTCAGGAGGAGAGCTGGACACACTGAGTGTTTGTGTTAGTTGGAAACAGATCCTGCATGTCTCAATCAGTCATCTCTCTCTGATCTGAGAGGATGAGAAACACCTTATGAAAATATTGTTTATCTGACAGTAAAAACAGCAGTAAGGCTTGTTGTTCCCCTTTCCTCTGCCTCATAATCCAAACAAAAGAATCTCTGTCATAACACAACCGCTGAGCACTCTTCAAAACAGAAAGAGAGAGAGAGATTGAGCATGTATGTGTGTGTGTAGAAAAGAGAGGGAGAGAATGGGGAGGCAGGATGTTCATATTTTAGTTGGCATGAGCTTTGCTCACTTGTCTTGCTTTTGCTCTTTCTTTTTTCTGCTTTATCTCTTCAGAGAAAAAAAAATAGGCCTAGTTATAATTTTGGCTCTTGACAAAATGATTCAAAGCTCAAATTCCAACTCTGAAGCTTGAAAAACATTGTCTATGCCTTTTAAAGTTTGTGCAACAGTGATCAAAAGGCGCACTTACGCAAGTCACATCACAAGAAATAACCGATGCCAACGCCATATGACAGGCAAAAGCAAACGTGTGAAGTTTAATGAAGCGCTTACAGGTTTAAGCAAGAATCAGGTGTCCATACAAATCTCTGGTGCAGACCCCAAGGCATTAGGAGAGAGTGCCAAGCGAACAAAACGTGACTACTTGCGCTGCCGCCTGCCAGACTACAAAGTCTCTGTCATGTTTTAGTCACAATTATATACTGGTGCCATTATGGCAAAATTATAGGTTCAAAGGCTAAACTGATAATTGTAAAGGTGTGCTTTTTATAACCACCCTATGAGTCATTCTTTGTTACACACAATGCCGGTGCATAAACAAACATGAAGGTTTTATCGAGAGAGAGAGAGAGAGAGTGTGTGAGAGAGAGAGAGAGTAAATGTTTGGTGATGTTTGCATGGTGTCTCAAAGAATGTTTTTGAAGTCAGTTATATCATATTCTGAAGTTTTCTGCACTATCAAAGGCCTTTAGATCCATATTCTACACAATAGTGTATGATGTCTCGTGTGGCAAGCCTGCACGCTAGTTTACAGTGAGCCTACAGTATGTTGACTAAACACTGGAGAAATGACACGTGAGGACATTTTTAACTGCAGTGTCACAAGCGTTTCTTTTCTCTGGGATTCGTAAAACCCTCCCTGTAAATGACATAACATTTAGAATGAAACCATGAGCAGAAACAGAATGATTGTGATACAATATTCCAAGACACTGTCTTCTGGGTAACCGAATCCAGTCACTTAATTGTTTACTTCCCATTAGGCAGCTCTGAGACTGCTTTTATTATACAGATAATCCTTGGAGGATGGGAGTTCTGGTAAATATTTGGCGATTCCAGACAAGGCTGATAATATAGTTATATCAGAGGAAGCTGCTGTTATTAATCAGTGTATGGATTTTTGTAATTGCAATGTGTTCAGATTTGCCTCTGTGGGGTTTTGTTACACCACATGTGAAATTATCCACAGCAAATGGTAGTGACTAGGTGAGGAAATGAGAGGGCCAATTGCATCTGGATACTGTTTTTTTTTTTCTTCTTCTTCTTCTTTTCATGACTCTCTTTCTTTTTCTATTTTTTTTTTCCCCCCCACTTTCCTTATTGAGTCATGAATGTTCCCACGGAAGTGAGGGAATCCCTGTGATCTTGCCCAGGATAGAAGGTGTCTGTCTACAGTGAGATGCCACATATCCCTGCTTTCTTTCCTATGTGTGCAGGTATCGTTCTTGTTGACTCATCCACCTCCATGCTGCCTTTTCTAGATAAGCAGGTTATTCCATGCTAGTTCACCATTCGCCATAAACAGTTCAAACTGGCCTTTTTTAAAAATGAAATTCAGTTATAAATATTTTAATACTTCCTATTCTTTTGTTTTCTGCGTAACTGTGAGTGAAACGTCACTTCATCATTGTGTATCAGACATTGCCACCTTGGGGGGAAAAAAAGGTGAATTTCATTTATCCGGTCATCAAAGATTCATTTATTGTTGTGCTGGAAAACACATTGGGTCCTTAACGACCCTATATCATTTTTTTTTTACCAAAAAATTAATAGGAAAACAGGGATTCATTTACATTTTCTAACTATAATGTTTATAATGAATTGATAGAGAAATACTAAGAATACTAAAAAAGGTTGATGTCTAATTTATATATATATATATATATATATATATATATATATATATATATACATGGGAAATTATGTAGTGAATGATGTCCCGGGTCACTAAAGATGCAAGGTATGTTTTTAAGGTTTAATAATGTTAAACTATTTCTATTTCAAATAAAGTTATTTCAAATAAAGTTTTTACTTTTTTGTTGATTAAAGGGTTAGTTCACCCAAAAATGAAAATTCTGTCAGTATTTACTCACCCTCATGTTGTTCCAACCCCGCAAGACCTTCGTTCATCTTCGGAACACATGAAGATATTTTTGATGAAATCTGAGAGCTGGATCACTCCTGCATACTAGTCCATAGGCTTGTTGAGGAATTGAAACTTTCCGGCCTTGAAAAGTTATTAAAGACATCGTTAAAATAGTCCAAGTGACTGCAGTGGCTCAATCTTAACTTTATCAAGTGACGAGAATACTTTTTGTGCGCAAAAACAAACAAAAATAACGACTTTATTTCAACTATTCTTTTCCCTCTAGTCAGTTAACGTAGTGTGATAGCGTAGAGCTATAATACAATAATAATACGTACAATAACAGAAGCTTACGCCCGTCGTTTGATAAACTTAAGATTGAGCCACTGAAGTCACTTGGACTATTTTAACGATGTCTTTAATAACTTTTCGAGGCTGGCAAGTTTCAATTCCTCAAGAAGCCTATGGACTATGGAGGAGTGATCCAGCTCTCAGATTTCATCAAAAATATCTTCATTTGTGTTCCAAAGATGAACGAAGGACTCACGGGGTTGGAACAACATGGGGGTGAGTAAATACTGACAGGATTTTCATTTTTGGGTGAACTAACCCTTCAAAGGATTCTGAAAAATAAACAAAACAACTACATTTAGTGTTGTAACAATAAGAAATTTCGGTAACACTTTAGAATACGGTTCCTTTGTTAATGAATAACTACAAAAGAACTAATGAGTAACACAATATTAACAATCTAGTAACTATTATTAACTAACACGAAACTCTGATTAACGAACTAGTACGTAATAGCGCACAGGCGAACGTGGTAGTTCACTATTAAGTAATCAATAACTACTATTTTTTTAATACTTACCAGATAACTACTAAAAAAGTTTATTAATAATCTAGTAACTACTATTAACTAAAAGAAACTCTTATTAACGAATTAGTAAGTAATAGCTCACAGATGAAAGTGTTACTAGATACTTCTGTGGGAATTACTAATTATTTGGATTCATATTATAAAGTGAAGATCATTGGAACTAACTAGTAATTACTCAAGTGTTACTACATGATCTAGTCATGATTTGTGCAAATGTTTGAAATTTTTGGTGAACTTTAGTAACTTTTAGAAAATGTCTTTAGTAACACTTGAGTAATTACTAGTTAGTTCCAATGATCTTCACTTTATAATACGAATCCAAATAATTAGTAAGTAATAGCTCACAGATGAAAGTGTTACTAGATACTTCTGTGGGAATTACTAATTATTTGGATCCGTGTTATAAAGTGAAGATCATTGGAACTAATGACTCAAGTGTTACTACATGATCTAGTCACAATTTGTGCAAATGTTTGAGATTTTTTGGTGAACTTTTTTTAGTAACTTTTAGAAAATGTCTTTAGTAACACTTGAGTAATTACTAGTTAGTTCCAATGATCTTCACTTTATAATACGAATCCAAATAATTAGTAATTCCCACAGAAGTATCTAACACTTTCATCTGTGAGCTATTACTTTCTAATTTGTTAATAAGAGTTTATTTTAGTTAATAGTAGTTACTAGATTGTTAATAAACTTTTTCAGTTCTCTGGGAAGTATTAAAAAAATAGTAGTTATTGATTAGTTAATAGTGAACTACCACTTTCGTCTGTGCGCTATTACTTACCAGTTCGTTAATCAGAGTTTCTTGTTAGTTAATAATAGTTACTAGATTGTTAATATTGTGTTACTCATTAGTTCTTGTGTAGTTATTCATTAACGAAGGAACCGTATTCTAAAGTGTTACCGAAATTTCCTGTGTAACATAACAGTGTATTATAATGATTTCTGAAGAAAGCCTTACTGAAGGAGTAATGATGCTAAAAATTCAGCTTTGCCACCACATAAATTGCATTTTAAAATATATTATTACATTATTATACATTATTACATATGAATGTAAATATATTAAAATAGAATCTCAATATTCCTGTATTTATGATCAAATAAATACTGCCTTGGTGAGCATAAGATACTACTTTCAAAAACACTCCAGACTTGTGAATGAAAGTGTAAATCATATTATTTTGCAATTCCTATCTGAATCTGGTGAAAAAAAGTAAGACACTTTTTACTTGCATTTGCCACTAGTTGAGTGTTGATTCTGAACCCTGCATGTGTTCATCCAGTCAAACTCAAAATACATGCTGAACAACATGTACTGTAGCTATCGTTTACCGTGAGGCATAATGCTCATGCCAGAGGACAGATATGGATTAAGATATGTCAGATATGCCTGTTCAGCTGTGACGGACCATAAGGGCATTCTAGGATATCTGGGAATCATGATTAAGCCTGATCTGGCCAGTGATCCTGATGGAAGTGATTGAGGAACATCTGTAGTCTTTTTCTGTGGAATGAGCTAAGGAGCTTCATCCCACTCAGGTCAGTAAGTCAGTGGATGTGTGTGTGAGGGTGGGAGGTAAGGGTTCAGGGGTTGGTAGCAGAATTCTGTTTAGTGTTTGTTATGCTATTGTGTCTAAGGTCCCTAATGTATCATTAGAAAAGGGAGTTTGTAGAGAGTGTTTTCCATCAACACTGGAGACAATGTGGACAGTGAAAAAGCGACAGCTGTGTGCAAAGGGGAGCGAAGGAGAGTCGGAGAAATTTGCAGCCGTCTGATCCATTAAGACGGCAGACTCCATTTGTGTGCTGAGGACTTCTCATCCACGTGTGCATCGTGTGTGTGCGTGTGCATTAAAAACGAGAGCTTCCAAGAGCATGGGAAAATGAGAGCGGGCAGTTCATATTTGGGAGCCCTCAGGAGAAGAGTGAGGGGGAAGAATTCACTCTGAAAGTTTTGAAATGGCTGTCCGCCCGCGCACACAAATTGCCTCGCCACCTTTGAGACATATATGCATACCATAAACTAACAGAAAAGAAATGTCTTGGGACTTTGAAACTCAAACAGACCGTTCTTACATCCCTACCACCCACACAAGCCCAGCTTGCTGGAGTTCCGGTTGGATAAAGTGAACATTGGAATATTATTTTTTTTTTTTATTTACGCTGCATTTAATGTTCAACTTGGATGTTTAAGTTGGATGTTTCAACTTGAAATGCAGTAAACTGACTTTAGTTAGATTCAAAATTAGTTGAGTCTTTTTTTAAGTAAAAAAAAAACAACTTATTTTGATGATTTAAAGCAGAGTAAAAACATATGTTGTCATAACCTATTTATTATATATTTTTTACAGTGTAAAGATTGAAAGGGTTTCAGGGATTCAATCACGTTGTTTATGCCTCGTCAATCCATCTAAATTTCTTTCACAACTTGATTGGTTTAATATTATATTGTTAATGTTATTTGATATTAAACCTCCCTATACACAGAAACAAGTCTTTGTGCACAAATGAAATACAGTTCAAATATTTTTTTGTTTTATCTTATGAAGCCTATTATTTACTGCTACTTTTGTATTTCATGTTAATTTATGGTAGCATTGATAATTGATTGAAAATTAAATAAATTGATAAAGTAATTAATATCTAATTTTATTTTACATTGCTATTTTTTATTTGAATAATATAATCAGGAATATATATATATATATATATATATATATATATATGTATATACACTCTAAAAAATGCTGGGTTGTTTCAACCCAATTTTGAGTAAAATATGGACATACCCAGCCATTGGGTTAATTTTTTTAATTACATTTAACCCAACGTTTGGGTTTGTCCATATTTTACCCAAAATTGGGTTGAAACAACCCAGCATTTTTTAGAGTGTATATATATATATATATATATATATACAGAAAAAAGGGGGGGAAAATCCAGATTCTTATAAACATCTAGACCCAGATCTGTTTCTTTTCAGGTTGAGTAAATGAAGAGAAGAATCTGAAGAAGGTCTTTTCTGCTGCCCTGTGGGTCACTGACATCCAGTTGCGTCCATTTCATTAACCTATTACTTCGCAGAGACACCTGGATGGAGCATCTTTTTTATATAAACAAAAACCTTCGACCTCTGCTGTTTGTGTGTGTGTGTGTGTGTGTGTGTGTGTGTGTGTGTGTGTGTGTGTGTGTGTGTGTGTGTGTGTGTGTGTGTGTGTGTGTGTGTGTGTGTGTGTGTGATATGGCAGGTGTGTGGTCACTAGCCGATAGTAAGGGTGCTCGCCTAACATATAGATTACACACAGAGTTATTAAGATCATTAGGAGAACCCATTAGCTTAAATGATCTGTTGTTGTGGAAGCTGGGCTGCTGCCAATCATAATAAGGATTATCCATTAATAGAACTCAGCTATTCAAGATAATAAACTTTTTGTTTTCTTTTGTTTTTTTTAAGGAAGAAGGATGGACTGGTTAGACTAATGCATCAAGTGTGACATATCATGTGAAGTTTCCTCATATTTACGTGACATTTGCTTGCCATTTGCTTGTCTATTGTGCATGATTGTGCATTTTAAACGGTCTTTGCTTGCTGTTCTTTTTTTTTTTTAGACTCTTTACTTAATAGCCACACTGTACAAAATATAGTGTTGGTATAACTTAAAAAAGTAACATTTGAAGTTCATGTAATTAAAAAATGAGATTTGCTTAATCAACAGAAACTCAAAATGTTATGTTATCTGAACCACATAAATGATCTAAGTTGATTTGGATAAAAAGATGACAATGATGATATTGTGATTCATGATTTGTGATAACATGATATATATACATAAATATATGCTTTAGTTATAACAAATGAAATCTGCAAAAGATTTAGACATCTGAAAAGAGTAAAATGTGTGGGCTGCATTCAGGCCTGTTCATCATGGAGATGCAGGCAGTTGCATGGGAACCAGAACGTTTCTGTTTGACATATAATGAAGCCTTAAGAAAGGGGGGGTTATTCATCCAACAAAGAGCTATTGAAAGCCCTCAGTTATGAAATGGCATAAACTACCCTTTTACCTCAAACTAATCCAATATCTGAATCACCGTCATTAATGATTTATGCATGCTGCAGGTAGTGAGTGTGCTGCATGTTTACAGAAGGAGGAGGTCTCCTGTTCTTGGTGACACCCTGTTCTACGTTTGAGAAATGCTCATTGAGAAAAATCCGTCAGGTTTATGGCATATGTGTGGCTAAGACAGCGGATAGTAAATCAATAAATGCTCTTATTCATGTCTTGATTTTCTGTAGTTGTGCAGAGTGTTTGCAGGCAATGTTTCTTTCTTTCTTTCTTAAGAACACTCGAGAGGGTCTTCACCTAGTTTTATATTTACATAAACATTAACAGATAAAATGGTGACTTATTACTTTGAGCAAAAACCTATAGAAATCAATGCAGAATGATGGTTGAATAATTATTAATGGAGTTTTGTGTGAAAAATGATGTCACCCTCTATAACCTCAACAAACTTCATGACATATGGTTACTGACGTGCAATAACTTTCAGTGAGCAGGGAGGTAAGTTGTCACAAGGGGAACCTGCTGAAACAACATCTTATACAGTAGGCTTTCATTTACTCTTATGTACAGCGAAACAGCCAAAACACAAAAAGGAATACAGAGAAATATCAAACCAGTTTCGGCTTTTACAGACAGGGCTGTAACTATTCAGATTTTTTGCTCATGTGCAATTTGATTTGTAGAACACACAAAATAATTACTCTTTTGCACTAAACATCACTATTGTACTGTACTGCATTCATATTTTATTTATTTATTTAGTTAGTTAGTTAGTTAGTTAGTTAGTTAGATATTTTATTTATTTAGTTAGTTAGTTAGTTAGTCCAAGCTGATTTTTTTTAATCTTCCCTTCCACTGTAGCTCTTAAATCTTCATTTATTACAGCAGGGATATTATTAACTAAAAAAATAGTTAGTCAGTTCGAATCCTTCATTCTGATTGGTCAAGAGCTGTGCTTTCTTCACGATAAAACACGGCTATAATCTTTATATATATATATATATATATATATATATATGAAGAGTTCAGATGCAAAAGCCTCTAAATGCCATTTGAAATTTTCTTCTAAAATGATCATTTTTATCAAGCTTGTATATTTAAGTTCAGTAATTTCACTTAAATGGCAATGAAGATTACCTATTAATTGTCATTTAAGCGAAATTACTGAACTTAAATATACAAGCTTGATAAAAATTTCAAATGGCATTTAGAGGCTTTTGCATCTGAACTCTTCATATATATATATATATATATATATATATATAGTAACATATTATGCAACATATTATTTCAGCAAGTTGCCAAGGAAATATTTCTCATTTTCAAATAGTTTATCTAAATCTATTTTTTTTTAATAATAATAATAAAAATATGAATTATTTAAACCAAAGTTTCAAACTATTAATAAAAACTATGGTATTATTTTAATGACCCTAAACTCTGCACAAGTTGTTATATGGCTTAAGAATAATAAACCTTTATGGTTTTTTAGGTTTGTTTTGATTTTGAACTTATCTTGACCATGTTTATCTGTCTCTTGCCTCATATAAATGATTATATACAATAAAAATGATAATAAACAATATGAGATTCTTTATATATAATGCTAATTGAAATTTTAGGGGTTCTAACATTTTATAAGTCTCCAAAACCTGTTGAAATGTAACCCTTGTGAGGTTTTCTCATAGCCATTCTTGCTTTATGGGTGCATTACATTTAATGTGAATGATTCCCTATCATTACTGGCTCTGAATGTTCATTTTGAGTCTCATTTCACCTTGTATTTTTTTATGCTGATTCAGCCTCAAACAAGGCACTTCATTTGTCAATCAAACCATCTATAAATAATCTGTTTTGGACCGTCTCTATATGGCGCTCGAATAAGATCCTGCTCAATCCTACACAGACAACTAATTTAAGTGTAGCCTACTTAATAAACAAAGGGTCAGAATTAAAAAGCGGTCACCACATGTGAACGTGTTTCCACCATGACACAACCAAACAACTGAGGCTCTGAAGCGTCCCCATGCCGCAGCTGTTTTAGTACATCAGCTCATGAGATTGCCTCTCAAACTCGCAGTGTTTCATGGTTGACCGTCTGCCATTTTGTTTTCCTCACGCTGAGGTGTGAGAGTACCGAGAGACTGAATCACGGAAACGGACCCTGTAGGCCACTGAATCACCCTCTGTTTAACACATAGATGTGTACCAGCGTCCAAGCTGTCTTCTGGAAGCTTAGGTTTGTCTTCAGCTATGGCAAACAAATGTCAAGATTAGCCATGAGCAAAACACAGCCCCTAACCCACACTCCCTCCCCCGCAGGAGCAGCACTGTTGATGTTTAAGAGGGGAAAGTACCCATTTGAAACCACTGTCCATTAAGGTATTAAGAACATGATTAGAACCATAAGCTCAAACTCCCATGTGTTCATTCAATGCTTATTATGTTTCCACAGTGTGTTGGGAACAGGTCCTCCTTTCTGTGTGGGTGGTCTGTAAAGCTACACTGGAAAAAATGCACCAAAAACAGCATGTTGTATCGGCCTGCGGCCAGAAGCCCAGATGTGACATTAATTGTTTCTAATCTGCTCAATGAGCCAGTAGTCCTTTTCACACTCAGTAAATATAAGGTGCACTTGTAAGGTAAACAATATAACTTCATATAGCTGTCACTGTCCCACAGGTGGGACGTTAGCCATTATATTTTTAAAACAATAATATCTTAGTAAAACCTTAAGTAATATTGACAAACTATATATCATTTGAAAGCTTATAATATCTAGTTTCCATATTTGAAGACTGATTTTAAAATAAATTACAGAGGAGCCGTAATTTATCAATTTGCAACAAGAATATTTTCATACTCCTAAGCTGTGTTCATAAATGTATTTTAAAATGGCAATGAACATGAAAAATCATGAAAAAATGTTTGTTTTCATGGCAAGAGTTTAAAAAAATAGCCTCCATTCAATTATTTTAGAAAAAAAGGACAGAAAATGTTTTAAATATAAAGAAAAAAATAATAAATTAATCATTTGTGATGTGGCAGCGAGCTATGCTGCACATGCATGTTCTTTGTATGTTTCTTAGAGGTTGAATTCATATCTGCCATATTTCCCATACTACTTCAGAATAGGGTCTCTACTACATAAATTCTATGAAAATTATGGAAATAATGGTTCAGATCACTCAAAAGATGTAAATGGAGGCACCCTTATGTGGGCAGTAAAGGTGTCTTGTGACCTAGTGAAAAAGTTTGGTACTGCGCCCAAACAAAAACTCACTGAAAGCTCATTTTTTGAGCTATCAACCTGAAATATGAATGAAACACAGCTTGTTCAGATTTTTGGCTTTGGTTTTAGAGTAACCCAGGTTTTGAAATATATATTTTATATAAAATATGAATAATTCTTTTTTTTTTACATTGTAAATTTCCATAAACTCAAACTTCTATAACTTTTTTTTCTGTTTCACTTTCTTAATTTTTTTCACTTCTACAAATCTGCCAAATGTATTCTTTAAATCAAGACCAATCTTTCTCTATATTCCAAAGCATTATTGAATTACAACCATTTAAGTTCCAAATGTGCATTTTCATGTCTCAAAAAAGGGGTGTGACACATAAGAGGTTCCATAAAGATGAACAGGAAATGCAACATTTTTCGAAGTAATTCAACCAGAACTAATTCAACTAGAAAGTAAATCAAAACGTCTGTAACATGATGTTCTGGTTTAAAACTGCTCAGTGGTCTATATGGTATCTACAATGTTTTATGAGTAATTCAAAAATTAATTTAACCAGACACGTGACTTGCTGCTTTAAAAAAAAAAAAAATAACTATGAGCTGTATCAGGTCTAAATTTTACTCTTTTACACAACTACAGAAAGTAAAGTACAGAAAGTATATCCCATCAGCCAAGAATCTGAATTTTGTATATTTAAAATACATTTTGTCCACGAGGACCATCCATAGGGACCATCACAAGAGAAAAGAAAACGGATGTTTCTTCAGAATACATTGTGTCATCATTCTGGTAGCTTAAGGTGAGGACCACATGGAGCTAGAGGCAGCCTGGACAAACGTCTGAGGATAAACCTTCTACTAAGGTACAAGTTTGATGTTTTCTTTGTTAGACAGTTTGCATGTGTTTGATTTGAATGTATTATGTTTCTATTCGTAATAAAGTTACTGGCCAATTGGTGAGTAACTGGGGAGTTTCATTTAAAGGGATAGTTCACTTTGAAATTAATTTTTGATATGTTTTAGCTTACCTCAAGGGCATCCAATATGTAGGTGTCTTTGTTTCCACAGTATTTTCAATTTTGACATTTTTCAGTCAAAACGTTGTTGTCTATCAGTCATACGCTGGAGGCCCGGGTCTACCAAAAAGCATGCACAGAGAAGTCAAAATTAAGCAAGATTTAATGACTCGTTAATGTAAGTACACATTGATGGCCTAAGACACGAAACGAGCGGTTTGTGTGAGAAAACAAACAGTATTTATATAGTTTTACCTCTTGTAATCATAGCCATGACAAAATGATCTGACAGCACGGGCGCTTCGGTCTGCGCATGCGCCGGAAGTGATCGCTTGCGCGCCTACGTCACTTTTTGTTTATACAGAGATTTCGGAAGTTTTACCTTTCAACAAACATATTTAGATATACGGGAAACCGCAATGGAAGACGATTTCGGTATATCTAAATATGTTTAGTAAAAGGTAAAACTTCCGAAATCTCCCTGTAAATATTGAGTGACGTCACAAGCAAGCGATCACTTCCGGCGTGACATTGAACTGATTCAGTTCGGTTCAGTTGGAATTGCACAACTGATTCAGATCACTTGGACGTCACTGTGATTACACGAGGTAAAAACAATATAAATAATGTTCGTTTTCTCACAAAAACCACTCGTTTCGTGTCTTAGGCCATCAATGTGTACTTACATTTACGAGTCATTAAATCATCATTTAATTTTGTTTTCTCTGTGCATGTTTTTTGGTGGACCCCCTTAACCTCCAGTGTATGACTGATAGACAACAACGGTTTGAGTGAAAAATGTCAAAATTGAAAATACTGTGGAAACAAAGACACCTACATCTTGGATGCCCTTGCGGTAAGCTAAAACATATTAAAAATTAATTTCAAAATGAACTATCCCTTTAATCACCAAAGCCAGTTTTAAAATGTTAACATCACATGGGTTTAGACAAATCGTACAAATTTGTGCGAGTGAGGTCGTACGAATTAGCCACCTTTTACTCACTCGTACAAACTCGTAAGAATTGGTCATGAAATAGCAGAAGTTCATAAAATAGAAGTTCGAAGACAAAATAAAGATGGCTATGCGCTACTAATTTTTCTTTACAAAGTTGCATCGCCAACTACTGGCCTGGCATGCATAATACAGCGTTTTTGGTCATTTTAGCATCTTTGTGATTGGAATCATTCTGACAACGCTGTCGTCTGTGTGGCCAAGTAGTATAAATATACATTGTTTCTGTTTTGTGTTAAAAATGTTCGTGGCCCCTTCGTGGAAATTTCTCTCTTCTCGCTGTACTATTCACTGGTTTTGGATGTGTGCGCATGACCAGAGAGTCCGACGAGTGAACCTCGTGGTGATTGCTGAAGGATTGTTGAAAATCTATTTTTAATAGTTTAATAGTTACTTCCTTTTTTCCTCAATTAGACTTTTATGTGTCTAATTGTGCTCCTATGGACCGCTGTCACTACTCTATAACAGCAGTCAGAATAAAACCCCAGTTTAAAAAGCATAGTTTGCTTCCGGTGTGTATTTCCTCCATTTCACCTCGTCACATCTTTACGCGGAAAAAGCGAAGGAAAAACTTTTCAGTGTTTAGTAGCCTACATCATTGTCGTGTAAACGTCATTGTCGTGTATTCATACCCTTAATTTATCCAAAACTGTGTGTTTAGGAAATTGCCTCAGAACATTCAGTGGTTCAGTGTGGTTTTGCTGAACATTTACCCTGATCATCCACAGCTACATGACTGGTGCTTGAGGGAAGATAAAAGTCGGGTGATATGTGGAGTGCTGTAAACCAGACTGGCATTTCTGCTCAAAAACTTTAATGGCTTACATAAAAGCCCCATATAATCATCACTTTTGCTTGATTGGTCTGAATGTCTTTTTTACCTTTCACAATCCGAATAACTACAAACCTATCAAGGCTTAGTGTTGGGATATATTATGCTAACTTGATTATACACTCTCAAAAATGAAAGCTCCAAAAGGTTTTCGCAGCTATAAATGAACCATTGGTCACACTTTAGATTAGAGTCTTATTCTCACTATATTAACTATGACTTTTGCCTCAAAAGTCCTAATTACTGGTTATTAATAATTTGTAAGGTAGTTGTTCATTTAAGGTATTGGGTTATGGTACAGTGAGGAAAATAAGTATTTGAACACCCTGCTATTTTGCAAGTTCTCCCACTTAGAAATCATGGAGGGGTCTGAAATTGTCATCGTAGGTGCATGTCCACTGTGAGAGACATACTAACAAAAAAAAATGATTTTTTAACTATTTATTTGTATGATACAGCTGCAAATAAGTATTTGAACACCTGAGAAAATCAATGTTAATATTTGGTACAGTAGCCTTTGTTTGCAGTCACAGAGGTCAAATGTTTCCTGTAGTTTTTCACCAGGTTTGCACACACTGCAGGAGGGATTTTGGCCCACTCCTCCACACACATCTTCTCTAGATCAGTCAGGTTTCTGGGCTGTCGCTGAGAAACACAGAGTTTGAGCTCCCTCCAAAGATTCTCTATTGGGTTTAGGTTTGGAAACTGGCTAGGCCACGCCAGAACCTTGATATGCTTCTTACAGGGCTACTCCTTGGTTATCCTTGCTGTGTGCTGCGGGTCATTGTCATGTTGGAAGACCCAGCCTCGACCCATCTTCAATGCTCTAACTGAGGGAAGGAGGTTGTTCCCCAAAATCTCACAATACATGGCCCCAGTCATCCTCTTCTCAATACAATGCAGTTGCCTTGTCCCATGTAAAGAAAAACACCCCCAAAGCATGACGCTACCATCCCTGCTGTGAAGCATGGGGTGTTAGAATAAGGTGTTCTTGAGATGGTACTCATCATTCTTCTTCCTCCAAACACGTTTAGTGGAATTATGACCAAAAAATCAATTTTGGTCTCATCTGACCAAATGACTTTCTCCCATGACTCCTCTGGATCATCCAAATGGTCATTGGCAAACTTAAGACGGGCCTTGACATGTGCTGGGGAACCTTCCATACGATGCATGATTTCAAACCATGACGTCTTAGTGTATTACCAACAGTAACCTTGGAAACGTTCTCAGCTCTTTTCAGGTCATTGCCCAGATAGCAGACTGACATTGAATCAACGTGGAAATATGACATCGAAACAACGTTGATCTGACATTGTTTTGCTCATCGAATTAACGTTGAACCAACGTCAGATGCGTCATTCTTTTAAAACTAACGGAAAATCAACTTGAAATCAACGCGTTGTTTCAACGTTATGAAAGCAAACCAATTTTCGATTTCATTTAGCTTTGAAGAATGCCGCGTCTGACGTTGGTTCAACGTTAATTCGATGAGCAAATCAACGTTGTTTCAATGTCATGAGAGACGTCGTTTCCACATTGATTCAATGTCAGTTTGCTATCTGGGTGACCAGCTCCTCCCGTGTAGTTCTGGGCTGATTTCTCTCCTTTCGTAGGATCATTGAGACCCCACGAGGTGAGATCTTGCATGGAGCCCCAGTCCGAGGGAGATTGACAGTCATGTTTAGCTTCTTCCATTTTCTAACTCCAACAGTGGACCTTTTTTTCACCAAGCTGCTTGGCAATTTCCCTGTAGCTCTTTCCGGCCTCGTGGAGGTGTACAATTTTGTCTCTAGTGTCTTTGAACGGCTCTTTGGTCTTGGCCATGTTAGTAGTTGGATTCTTACTGATTGTATGGGGTGGACAGGTGTCTTTATGCAGCTAACGACCTCAAACAGGTGCATCTAATTTAGGATAATAAATGGAGTGGAGGTGGACATTTGAGATCTGTGAGGGTCAGAATTCTAGCTGATAGACAGGTGTTCAAATAATTATTTGCAGCTGTATCATACAAATATGACAATATCAGACCCCTCCATGATTTCTAATTGGGAGAACTTGCAAAATAGCAGGGTGTTCAAATATTTATTTTCCTAGAATATAATAGCGCAGAATAAGGCATTAATATGTGCTTTATAAGAATGAATAAACACGCCAAATCCTAGTAAAATGCACGTTAATTAGCAAGTTAATTGTGAGATTTACTAAAGTGTTACTGAACTATTTTTTGGTTCCCCAAAGAACATTTCAATGAACAGTTCTTAAAAGAACATTTTCCATTCGTTTAAATAACATTTCAATAATCTAAACACCCTTTTGTGCAACGGAAAGGTTCAATGAACGTTAAAAGTTCTTCATGGAACTATCACGTCCATGATACCCATGTCTGGCACTATCCATATCATAATGTACAAATCTGTGAGAAATAAAGCTGTTTCCCTTGTCTTTGGCACTTTTGTTTGTTTACAGCAAAGGGAGACTCATTCGTATTGATCTGGCCCGGACAGGTTATGAGAAAGTGCAGCTTGTGATGTTTTGAAGGCTGAAAGTGAAGAAAAAAACAGGGGCCCTATATGCATTAGAGAAATAATGTTCACCCTGGGAGTTTAAACCTCCATGTATAGGCTACGGAAAGGGGACGGCAGGAAAGGAAGAAAGAGTGGAGGAGAGAAAAGGACTTGTAGGAGGAACAATTCTCAGGAGAAACCCTGAAGAACCTCCTGATTGGGTCCAGTGGAGCTTCCATTGTTTGCCTGTCTTTGACATCTGAAGTTCATTATGTCCAGGGGCAGAGGTTTGTCCGAGGAATCAAACCAAGAACATATGTAGAAGAGAGGGAGAAATTCCCCTTCTCCTTAAAAGTAATGAAAGCATTTATTTTCCTTTGTGGTGTTTCCTGATCTCATATCAAAAGCTGTATTGTTTCTTTGCTCACAGGGGTCCCCAACGTTTTGGCAGCTTGTAATTCGGTTGCACCCCAAGAAACAGTGCGTTCAAAAAATGTCCATCCATACTGATCATTTCAGGGTCTGAGATTCTGATCATTACAGATCATATATTTTATACCAAATACCAGTTTGGAATCAGGTTTAAATTATGGAGGGGAATCATACTAATTCCATTATTGTGAAGAGGTTCAATTTGAGTGATGAAGGATGTTTACAGTATAGGATCTATGAGCCTGTGAGCAAAGCAATCATCTGTTCCGGCAGAAACACCATTAAGATCCCAGTGATAAGATTGATTTTGAAAGGCTGTAACGTGGATGTTTGTGGGATCTGTCCTGAACATGAGCTGCACATCAGCTATTAAGTAACAGTCTTACCCATATTAAAATTCTACTATCAATGTACTGTTAATTTCACTATAATGCCATCTTTAATCGATGAATAATATTAAACTAACAATCAATAAAAGGTGTACACCCAAAAATTAAACTTATGTAATCATTTATTCACACTCGTGTTGGTCCAAACCAGTTTCGTTCTTCTGTGGAACTCAAAAGAAGATATTTTGAAAAATGTTGGAAACCAAACGTTTTGAAGAAAAAACAAAATCTCTAAAAAAATAGGCCTTTCTTATAGACAGTACAGGTTTGGAACAACATGAGGGCGAGTAAATGATGACGGGTGAACTATCACTTTAACGCTTATTGTTTTATTGGGCAAAATGTACAATTCGAAATCACTGGGCAATGTAAAAATAACACTGAGGTATTGCGCTGTCAGCGTCACTCATTTTTGAGATTTGTTGACGTAAAAAAGGAATTCCCATTAACTTTCTTTTTCAGAGCTTGAGGGTTTGTTTGATTCGTAAAAAATTGTTCCTTTACGAGGTCAACCATCAGATAAGAACACATTCAAAGTGTGTGGAATGGATCCAAGTGATCTTTGAAACACACATTTCTGCTTTGATGATAGTTTTATCTTTACTTCATTGTAGTATTTTTTTTTTCTTGAACCTTAGAGAAACATCAACAAATAGAAATTGGTCAACTAGTATATGGTGACTAAAGGGAGTGAACAGGAAACGCTAGACATACACCAGTGTAAACTATAGAAATGCAGTTTATCTGCTTTAAGGGAGGATGATTAATTACACCAGTGTAGGGAGCTCCTAAAGTGAAAAATAAAAATTATTTTTTGACTATGCAAAAAAACGTTTTACGAAACTTTTTTTTTTAAAACTTTTACAAGTCGTAGCTCTCAGAAATTTGAACAGTTCTACAATCAAGTGAAGGCTTTTTACAGTTCACAGTTATTACGGTAATTATGAGATGAAAGCAAATGTATCTTGTCTGTATAGATTTTTTTTGTTTTTGTTGCAAAGATCCATAAATAAGAACTCACCTGGGCACACATTATTACAGCTTTGTAGAAATTTAACAGGAACAAAAAAATGCGTAAGAGAAGTTCAGTTTGTAAAAAGCATTACAAATTATGAAGTTGATTTTATTAGAATTAATTTCAATCAGTAGACATAAATGTTTGTCATGAGGACAACCAATTTAGAAATATAATCTACAAAATAAGATTAAGTGAAATATAAAAAAAAATCAAAGAAATACAAATAGTCACACAGCCAAAACCAGAGCAATATGATGCCCTACTTTTTCAACGACAAAAAAAAAAGAAAATAATTCAAAATAATATTTACAATAAAATGTCATAGTATTTACATTAAGGCATTTCAATTACATAAAACTTGTCAAATTCCACTTCACAAAGCCAATGCAATAAATACATTGATTTTACAAGAAAGAACCAGATGATACTTTAACCCTCTCTATAAATTATGAAAGGTGGCCGAATTGTGGTAATAGTGAATTAACGGCAACCTGCTGCGTTTACTGACTGTCTTTTTATAAACAAGAAGTCCTAGCATGTGCTGCTGATAAAAACAAACATTGAAAAGGCACTTTAAGATGAAATGTGATCCAAAGGCATTATTTTAAAGGAACAGTCACTGTGGTCTCGTACATTCATATGAGCTTATGCATCAATGACAGTGGGAAAACAAACGGTCGGCATGCTTCTGTGTATAAAGGGGACTCTACAAATCACACAGCTGTCTAAAGCCCTCTTCCACTTCTCATTGCTTTTCTATACCATTGTTTAATAATTCATGAAATAATTGCTGTTCAGTAGCAGCACATTATCATTCAAAGCTATAAATACTTCAGCAACGAAAAAGAGGGAATCGCAGCATAGGCTGTGTACTTGAAACCCCAGTATGAGCAGTAACTATTCCAGTGATATAAGTATTTATCATACATATATATTCATATTTCCAGTCTAATTCAAGTGCAAATTAAATGGGAGATGTGTTTAAGTGCTTTGCAGATGTACAAGAACGAATCCTGTGTTTCATTACGCTTAAAGGAAACTTGATCTATACATCCGAAAGAGAGATGAAAAAGGAACGGGCGTTATATCTGAAGGTACCACAAGAAATTGGCTTTCATGGCAATATCAAAAGTGTTTTCAGTTTACAGTCAACAGCTCAACACTCTCGACAGGTCAGAGAGATAAGTTTACCCTAAACGTTATAAGGTTCGTCGCGGCGTAGAGAAAGAAATAAGTTGTTCAGTTATCACTTCATGTGCATAATAATAAGCGAGTGTGTGTTTGTGTCTAATTCTGGTGCCTCTTCATATGCAGGGCGAGATGATCGGAGCGAGAGAAGCTGCGGCTGCACACGGCGCACTGGAAGGGTTTGGCTCCGGTGTGCTTCCTGAAGTGACGCGTCAGCTCATCGGAACGTGCGAACCGCCAGTCGCAGCCTTCCCACGTGCACCTGTACGGCTTCTCACCTGAACACAGAACACAATGGACATCAAGTTAAGGCTAAGCACATGGAGTCACCACTAGAACATGGAAGAAACAAGTTTCTTTTCACTAATACATTAGTAATACTAAATGAGTAATCTGTGTGGGTAGCGTTTCTCTCTCCGTCATTGCTAGTAACCATAACAAACATATACCGAGAGGTGTGGACCTACCTAATAAACTTCACTTATCTCGATCTCTAAGATTAAAGTATTTCAGGATTTTGGTATGTTCGTGGAGGCTGACAAGACCAAACTCATTGTCGGCCACAAATAGCAGCACAATGTTTGCCTTTCTAGAACTCGGGTTTAGAAGATTTAAAGTGTGTTTTTCAAAAGACGACAAGGTTATGTCTTCCTCCTGAAATCAAGTCGGATTGTTAATCCCTTCGGAAAATCCTGCCAGCTCGACACATGCATTACAAGCCTTTCAAAGCTCGAAATTCGGATAGTCGATGACAGATACAGTAGTAAAAAGAAATAAAAAAAATGCAAATCTTCCATTTAGACGTATTTTGTGTCCTTGTATAAAATAATTTGCTCAAAATTGAACATTTTGTGATCTTCGTGTTGTTCCAAACCTAGACTTACTTTATTCTATGGAACACAAAAGAAAATATTTTGAAGAATGTTCAATTTTTCTGTCCATACAATGAAAGTCAGTGGGGTTCAAAGCAACATTGGACCACATTGACTCAACAACAATTTCTTTGTGTTACACACAACAACTGGACGCTGGTTCAGAAAGACGTGACGCTGAATAAATGACGACAATTATTTGATTTGAGATTTAGTTTTTGAGTTGTGCATTATTGTAAACATGAAGTGCTTCAAGTAATTCAATTATTGTTTAGATTATTTGAATTATCAGTGCAAATGATAACACACTGAAAACTTCATCACAATGTTTTCATTCATTTGGGCTATAGCCTTTTAAGTAATAGATAATAGGAGCCGAAGGACTATAAAGAGTGATACTGCGTGTTCAGCTGTTTCAATCATGCAGTGGGTGTGGTGCTCAAAAACAATTACCTAGAAAAACGTGAACATGTGCCTGTCTTGAGCTTTAACGTTTGTGAGGAGAGCCCTGAACAGGGATCCTGTAATGACTTGTTTGAATTGCGCATCTCATGCGTTCGTCAGCCTGAGGCCTATCTCTTGTCTTCAGGGACTGGTTGGATTGGATTTAATCTTAAGTTGTTATCTGGAAATTGTGTTTTGTTTTGTATTTTTTTTTAACTAAATAATACTTTTATTCAGCAAGGATGCATTTAATTAAACAAAAGTGACAGGAAAGACATTTATATTGATTCAAAGGTTTTCGGTAACACTTTAGAATAAGGTTCCATTTGTAGTTACTTATATTAGTTCACATGAAAAATACTTCTAAATAATTTATTAAATCATAGTTAATGGTAATTTCAACATTTATTGATACATTATTAAGATCAAAAGTTGTATCGGTTAATAGTTTTTAATGGACCTGAGCAGATAAAGACAATGAACACTAGTATTTCTACTCTACTAGTTAATGTTAGTTAACACATTTACTAGCGTTAAGTAATGGGACCTTATTGTATAGTGCTACCAAGATTTCTATTTCAAATAAATGCAGTTCTTTTGAACTTTCTATTCATCAAAAAATCCTGAATAAAAATGTATCAAGATTACCAAAAAAAAAAGAAAAAGAAAAAAGAAAAAGAAGCACAACTATTTTTAACATATATATATATATATATATATATATATATACACACAACATAAATATATAACAAATATATTTAAATATATTAAAATAGAAAGCAGTTATTTTAGATTTTAGTAAAATTATAATTTTACAATATTACTGTTTTTACGGTATTTTTAAGATAAAAGACTTTAAAAAAAAAAAAATCTTATAGACTGCAAACTTTTGAACAGTATCGTAACCGTATTGTATTTTCTTTTTATTGTGTGTGTGTGTGTGTGTGTGTGTTTTAAGCAATATTGTGTATCGTGTTTACAGAAAAAGTGTAAGACATTATTAAACTCATTATGAATTTAAAGTAGCACCCGCACTGTAATTGTAAATCTTATTTTGACATGTTGTTTATTCGAATACAGCAACACGTCTAGTCAAGTCCCATTTAGCGCTTTTACGACACAGATTGTTTCAAAGCAGCTTTACAGAGATAACAGGAAAATAATGCAAATAAGTTTGTCTCCAGAAGAAAATAGAATCACAGTCCAGCTTAAATAAGTTCAGTGACGTTTCATTTTTATTGTAAAACAAAAACTCAAAAGACTAAATCATGCCATGTCAAGACTTGTGGGTGTTGTTATCTTATCGTAATAGTGCTTTACAGGCAGTATGAGCGAGTAATTAAGCTTAGGACGTTGGTGACATAAAAAAATAAATCTATAGCTGGAAAAATCTACAAACTTTTGATTGGCCGGATAAGTACAGTGGTTTATCAGTTTATTAAGTTAACATGCCAAAGGCCAAGTTCTGGAATTCATGAATATTCAGATTCACTCCTCAGGGTCAAATGAGGTCTGCTCTTCTGTTTACTTCCATTCAAATACTAAATGTGTATCTCCAAATATATATATTTTATATATAGAGAGAGAGCAATGCTAAATTTTCAAATCTACGACTGATATATTCAAATGTTGCCAAGAGGTCGTTCAAATATTGGAAAAAGGAAGTATAAAAGGCTGTTCCTGCTGATGTATTTGGGCATGGTTTTGGTGCAATCTCATATTAGGAAGCGGCGCAGGATAGCTTTCAGGCATCGTGCAAGAATGAATGCATGTGCATGCCAACAACGCACTTCTGCCCAGCAACATGACAGTAAAGTGCCAAAATAGGAGGGCAGCTTTATCAAGCATAAATAAAACCATTTTTAATTGGAGAACTCTTACCAGTGTGTGTCCTCAAGTGAGCTTTCAGGTGGGACGACTTGGTGTAAACTTTCTTACAACCTAAAAACATACAACAGCTTTTGTTACTCACAACAGTATAAAACATTTGAGTGTTTAAAAAATGTTGGAAGGCTATATAGGGAGAGTGTTTATAAAATCATTTTAAATATTTATTATTTTAATAATTGTAGAGACTGTATAAAATGGTTGTGAGGCTATCAATAAAAATATTATTCATTGTGAAAATAATTAATTTATAAATGATAAGTTTTAAAAACAATGCAATCATTTTTTTTGATGCATTGACAGCGTGGCAAGAGTGTTTTTGAGATAAAAATGTTAGGAGGCTATTGATAATATAAATTATGAAATATTTATATAGCTTTTATAAATGTGCCTTAGGGAAAAAAAAACACATTACGGGTGTCCATCTTGAGACAAAACAATGGTTAAACTGAAACTACAGGCTTAACACTTGTCTGTGCATAAACAGAATGACAAGATAGTTTTAATGTCTTGAGATATAAAAATGCTGGGAGGCTATTGATAAAAAAAAAATATATATATTAAGTACGACAAGAGAGCAATTTATTCTTTTAAGTCACCAACACAAAATCAGTTGGTTCACTCATCACCACAGTCACAAACAAGAGCATCCTGTTCTTTGGTTTCAATATGCTTTCTTTTCCAATTAGGAATCCAAAGCCCATCTCATGTCGTTAGCAGTGAAACCCCACTCAGTGAAGAAAAGCAGTGATGGGTTCTTAATTGCGAAGCACGTTGTTTCAGACATGCAGCTTCTTAGAGTAAATGCACTATTAATGGCACTGTGAGGCTTGTCTGTTTTACAATTTGCCCAGTCAATTTGATGCAACAGGATTCAATAACAATTAGCCTGACGTCAACTCTTTGGCATTCGTTTTGAGCACTGGTTAAAAGGCTTTGCCCGTCTCTGAATTATTTAACAGTGGATTCAAGCGTGCGAGTAAGAAAGCAGTGTTGTGCTCCGTAAAAACACAAGAGCATCTTGTGAATTTGGCTTTATTACCTCAACATGATTCATTTAAGTTCAGCTGAAACGATTTGTAAATTCTCCGTACCTGGAAAATCACAGTGGTGTATCCGCCTTTTCTCGAGGTCTGGGTTTGTCCTTCGGTTGTAACGGACAGGCATGGACTCGTTGGTCGCGGAAGGTCGTGTGGAGGTGTGGGTTGGGTGACTGGGTGCATGGACAGCCATTTTGGAGGCGATACTGGCGGCGTAAGATGGCGGCGGTGTCAGATTGTG
Organism: Pimephales promelas; assembly: GCF_016745375.1. The sequence goes on from NW_024121555.1 coordinate 2,455,236, forward strand.
AAGCTGTTCCTTCTGTCTGTCAGGACTGCCAGGTTCTGAAGTGGGAGGCGTAGGGGGAAGATAGGGCATTTTGAGCTGCGAGTGAGCCTGGCCCTGAGGATGGACGAAGTGGCCGTGGCCGAGATGGTACCCGGCAGAGGACATGCCACAGTATGATTTGGAAGCAGTCTGTTGGGTCGCTAAGTGCAGGTCGTGGAAAGTAGGCATCTGCGCGGGCACAGAATGAGCGTGAGAATCGGCTTGATGGGGGACGTCAAGGTCCGAGTTGAGGAGCTGGAAGAGTGGCCCATCCTGAGGGATGTCAAAGCCTTGCATCTCCTGCTTGACAAAGACCCCGGCGTTATCGTCCATGGTGTCCATTCCAGAGCCTGAAGTGGAGTTTGCGTTAAAGATGCTGGTGAAATCTGGTAGCGTGGATGGAGGAGGGCCGGTCGCGCTCACTGGACACTCTGGATGAGCGAAAGGCGCCGCTAACGGTTCAGTTTTGACCTGGCTGGGGACCGAAGGCCGTGCTGGCCGGCACAAGCCCGTTCTTAGGTACGCAATGTCGGGCAGGAAGACGTTCATGTTGATGCTGTAGGGGGAACAGTGGTCATCTCCAAAAAACTGGTCCATTACAGAGATGCTCTCTCGTCTTGACTTCTTTAAGTCGGGGTGCGCCATAGGTTGTGGAGACAGATATTTATCCATCTCTAATTTAGCCTAGAGAGCAAAAGAGAGAAGCATAAAATTGTAAATTCAGTTGGAAAGGCCATTAAATGCAAACAAGGTAAACAGATTTCAGAATAATAACTACTGGAATATTGCATACGCTGCTTCTGTCAGCAAAGCTGGCAAGATCTCCTGGGACTGCTTGTGTTGGCGGAGCACCAACACAGACAGTATACATAAAATTTTAGAAAAGCTTGCACGAATGCAAATATTCACTGACTCTTACAACAATGGGCAACCTGCTAACTCAGCTAAGCCAAATTGGCTTGGAGTAAAAATATATGGACTACTTACGATATAAATATATTAAGCATAATAATAGAAAACGCATTTTAGCATTTATTCTGCTGTATGAAACAATGGATTAAAAAAATATAATTATCCCTCATATGAATATAGAAAAGCATGTTGGAACAAGTAAAAATAAACCGACGAACCAATTTATCGGCCAGGCGGAGTATTTTCCGCATATTCACTTACTTCCACTTCAATTGAGGACACTTTGACTACTTGAAATCTTGAACAATGATAATTCTTCATTATGTTATGTGCGACGACAGTTATGAGTAATGGTAATGACATTTTTTTTGTATTGGAATTGCTAACACAACAAGTAAGCTAGCAGTCAATTAATCTATGTATAATACTAATAAGAAACCTAAAATTCTTTAGAAATATGAATATCAATATGTTACATGAACATGCAAGTTGGATCAGGTAAAGCGAAATGCGTCATGTAAATCAAGCGATGAACCAATTTATTGGCCAGGCTGAGATATTTTGAGGTAACCAATAACCATGTCTGCTGGCCGATAAACAGGTCACTTTCCCCAGTCTTTAAATCTTAACAATTAATAATAAATAATTGATCCCAACAAATTTTAAGTAAACATTCATCTAAATTGCCATTGTACAATGTTTATTGGCTATAACAGCATTACCTACATCATGAGATAGGCCTACCACCAATTTTAGAAATTTTGCAGGTATATGCAAAATCTTTGTGTGAAGATGTGAAACCTAAAAATCAGGACTTGATCAGGACACCTGATCTGTGATCAAGCATATATTGAGAGCACGAAGCGGTTGTGTTGCTGTATGAAGCAGTCAGAGGTAAAGCATTTATCAAGTCTTCGATATGTCTCTGCTACATTCCACCTAAGACTGTAAAACAGCGCTCATACCACAAGCTCAAAACAGACTTTGCTGACAGGTGGAAAGCATGCTGGAGAGATTGCTCAGGCTTTCCACATAAATGCCAACCAATTATCACAAAACCATAATCAGCAAAAAATAATAAATCAAGACTCATTCATTACGCCCTCCTGAATGTAACATCTCACTAGAGGAATAAACACGAGGGAAAATAAAAACACTCACACACACATAATAACCTACATACACTCGGAATGCCAGAGCTCTTTAAGTGCTCTTTTACGCGGCTGCTACGCATAGCTATTTCTGGATTTAGATCTTCCAGCTGTTCGCCGGACATGTATCTCTTTCACAAGTTTTCAGATTGAGGCTCAGCGTTGCTGGGAAGTTTGAGTTCGGAGCGCGAGAGCAGAGCGCGTGGGTGAGGAAGGAGGGAGGAGAGTCAGTTGTTGACGGTTCGGTAGCCAAGAAACCAACTGCAAGCAACTGACATGAGCCTGTGCGCTATCCGACCCAGCCCAGACTCTCCCTTGCGTTACAGACACGGGGAAACCCCCCCAAAAAACATCACCAAATACCTTTGAAGCGCATAATGGAAAATTATACAACTGAGGACGCTTTTAATTTGAAATCTTGAACAAAACAGTGTTGATTCTTCAAACTCGGCTTATGCTATGTGTGACAGTAATGACGGCTATGGTAATGTTTTTTGTTTGTTTGTTTACTATTTGGAGAACATGGGATAAGCTAAGCACTGAACTCGCGAAGTTATCTAGAAGTCAACAAACATTCAATAACAACATACTTTAAAATGACAAGCTGGACGTAGAAAAAACTCTGTTTGATATGATGTAAATGATAAACATATAGTTGAGAGAGAGAGAGAGAGAGAAAAAACTTACACTGAAAAATGATATAATCAATAAGTTATGACAACGATTTTTTTTTATATTGCTTTAACTCACCAAAATAAGCTAAGCAATTTAAGGCAGCATTTTTTTTTTTTTTTTTGCAGTGTGTTAAATGAGCACAATTTTTGTTTTGTTTCTCTATAACGTACTTGCTAATAATGACTGTTAGGTTGTTCTAAAAAAAATAAATTGTACACACAATTGAGTAAAGGCTGCATATGTTTAAGTTATCATGGTAAAGTGCAAAGTAAAATCACAATGCAGCGTGTATTGAAGGATGTCAAATTTGAAAAATCTAGATGAGGGACAAAATAAAACAAATTCTAAGAATCTGAAAATCCAACATTTCAGCTATCGTTAAAACTGTATCGTTATGTCTATTTTATTTATTTATTTTCTATTAAAAACGCATTTTGTTTTTTATAAAATGTAGCCTAGTACTATGAATTAGAAAAGTTCCTTAAATGAAAGAATTGCACATCGCTGAACGCATTTAATGGGGCATGATGCTGATGGGACTGCAGGCGTGCAGCATGCCGCATCATCTAATGGCCCACCTTTCACACGACTGAGGCATATGATCTTTAATTCATACAGTCTTCGAGAGCACCATTCAGAGAACTGATAAAAAACAATTTACCTGACAATAGTCGTGTGATAAGCCCCTTTCCGTATCGGGATTCTTGGCTTCAAATGAAAACAGAGAGGAGTCCTCCTGAAAGCCGTCGGATAGTGAGGGTTTGAGAAGCGAGAGAAAGTCATCTTGTCCCGGTGCGAGCGCAGCGCTCACCGTTAGAAGCGTAGCGGCCATAAACCCGTGGATGTGACGGAGAGAGCGTCCGCAAAATGTATTTTGATAGACGTCGAGGAAGGGGAAGTGAGTGTATGGTGCATGGAATGACACCCGTGCGTGTATGTGCGCGCGCTTTGGTAGTAATATCCCGTTTTGCCTCGCTCCGTTCCTGGAGCTCCGGGATATATGTAGCCTATAATTGCTGAAAGGGCGGGGTCGGACTCTGTCAGGGACTGAGAAAGTGAGACGGCTACACCTTTACTACTGCTGATAGCCTACTGTAACAGCGGAACAAGCCCGTCAAAACAGCCGGAGCTATGTCCAGCCCTACGTAATGCCCCTTAGCATTTAAATAACGACGGTAGTGCAGAATAAGGCCAATATAGCAGCGGTAATGTTTTCGAATTGTCGGTTATTTTTATAATTCAAAGTTAATTTTGTGATGATAACATTATTTAAAAATTATTCAAAATAGCTCTATCAGATAAGCCAGTGAAGAGTTCATTAGCTACAAGGGTTCTTCTTATTCAGTCAATTCCCCAAAGAATGATTTGTGAACCAGTTCTTTTAAGTGATTCAACAACATACACCGTGGCCAGGGTCTGATTCCCAAATCTTATGAGCCGGTTCTTTTAGTGAATCAAAACACTTCTGAAAATCTTACTGGATTTGTGAATCAGTTACTCGCGTACAGAATGCAAATATCACTATAACGTTACTATAGATGACGTGTATTTAAAAATAGGCCACTTTTATAACATTTGCTATGAGCTATTCAACGAACATGAATTAATTAATGTTTACACATTTCAACCTGTTTTGTATTTTTATTAATGCATACAGGTCCATATTCGATCTCTAATAGTTTTCTCTATTTTGTGGAGGAACTGTTCAATTTATTTTTGATTTGATAAAGTTCTCTTGATTCTGATTTCTTGAAGTTGATTCTGAAAAAAATCTCATTTCTTTTGGAAATCACTAAAATAATCGTTAATGGAACTGGAATCCTGAATGAGGTACAAATGCTAAGATGTGTCTGCCAGTGCTTCCCATTTAAAGCTGGGGAACAAGGGTTAGGCCTAAAAACAATAAATGATCCAAATGTTTACCATCATTTCTAATTTAAAAGTAACAACATGCAACTAAAAATATCCATCTCAAGCAGACTGAATCAATGAAATGCATCAATAACATGCAGCTCACCGCTGTTCTTGTTGGACATTCGAGCCTGTGGTGTGTAACTTTAAGATGACACAAATAAGCGCGCAATGCCGCTGCGATTAAGGTATGCACACGCTCCTCTATTTTTATCAACAGTGTCTCACATTTTACGGATCAAAACAGAAGGATACAGATTTATTACCATTCGAATAATACACTCTACTGAGCTATTTTACAGGGTATAGAGAATACAAATGCTTAAATTAAGAGACTGTTGTTTAAAGAACCTGATTTACTTTTTTAAAATTAAAATCAAATTCAATAAAAACATTCACACACTTATTGTACAACATACAATGGTTTATTAGGCTACTATTAAATTAAATCATAGTTTTAGGTCTCAATAACACACCAAACCTGTGTAACGAGTTATGTAATAGGTCTTCAACTTAAACAGAGTTTATCAGTGATTGCATGACATGGAGCATCCATAAAACTCTTAAACAAGTTGAACAAGTCCCTACTTGGTTTTCCGTTTGACTTTTCTATACCATTCTGGGACTTCTTTATTGGTCTGTTAAAAGAAAAGAAAAAAAAAAAACAGCAGTGTTAAATATCATTGACAATTCATTTGGACTTTGCTTTGAGTAAAACATTTTATTAAACTTGTAAAAGTCAACGTGAAGTGAATCTCTGTCCAAGTATCAGTTGTTCAAAATAACTTTAAAATGTGTTCCTTTTTGGTTCTCAGAGGAGATACTATTTGCCCTAACATGCTGTTTGAAAGGCTCTCTTTGTGGATAGGCAAGTAAAACTTACAAACACTGTGGGTTTGGGCCCATTGTTGTATTGCTCCTCATCTGTGCTTTTTACAGCTTTGGGTCTATGAACTGCGGTCCCCGTACCATCGGCCTCGAGAGACAGAGGTCCACCGTGCTGCTGTGAGCGCATGCTAATAAGGACTTGCTTCATGACAGAAAGTTCCTGCAACAGGATAAGAACAATTCAGTGGAAGCCCGAAGCTCCTTTTCCAGAATATTGTTCGTTTGCTTTCCCTTCACAACAGGCAAGAATGAACCAGCAGCTTTTGACAGGAGTCTTGTTTTGCCAGCAGTGCTATTGTCGTTATGTAAGGGCAATTAAAACTAAAACCGCTAACGCAAATATCCAACGTGTCCTGATGCTGGATGTCAACATTCCATAACATCCACATCCTCATGTCATTCAAAACACTTATACACTGTAAAAAATGATCGTGATTTTAAAAGTAAAAGACTGTAAAAATGCTACAGTGAAAAACTGTTAATTGGTTAACAGAAAGTTTCCTTAATATTTACGGTAAATAACTGTGATATATATAAGGGTACATTTAATGTAATTTTACTGTAAAATACTGTTAAATTTACAGTTTTTGGAAGTTAAAAAGAAGTCATTGTATAATTTACAGTGAAAAAACGTAAATTGATATTCCCACAATTCCCTGCGTGACACTTCACATTTAATGTATTTGAACTGTTTCTTCATAATTTTCTTCGTTTTTTTCTAATCAGTTATGTACATTAGGGTTTTATGTTACATTTAATGTTGTTAAATTAATACTTATTGCATTTTTAAAAATTTCAACATGTTACCATGATGGTGTTTAATGTTTGTGTGAATGACACACAAACATTGTGTAATTGGTCATTTGACTCTAATTACGGCTGTGATTGTTGGCTGTCAGTGTATTACAATTAAACAAAACAGATATTAAAACTTCAAAAGGTCAGTAAATTAACATTATACCAGATAATGAAATACGGTTTATTACTGTAAAATTAAATACAGTTGAAAGTGTAAAACCTAAAATTTTGCTAGCGTATTTTTTACAGGAAAACTGGTAACCACAGCTGCCAGGGTTTTCCCGTAAATTTGACGGATTGTTTTTTTTTTACAGTGTATGTCTTCACAAAAGGAAAAAAAAAAAAAATCTCTGCTGACCTTTCCCCCCATACAAATTTATAGTAGCAATAATAATATCTGTAAAACTAAAAAAAAAGAAAAAAAACAAAACACCATAAAAGTAGCCCAAGCAACTTGTACACAAGTCTTCTGAAGCCATATAACAATTTAAAAATGTATCATAAATAGAAATTTGAGTCACCATTGACTGAAAATCTTCCCCTCTGCCGAAGTTCTGAAATTTTACTACACCTTATACAAGTGTAAATAAAAAAAAAAGATAAATATATATATATAAATATACAAAAACAGACTTTATTGTGCAGAAATTGCTTGGGCTACTTGTCTTTAAGGGTACTTTTATAGATTATTTGTTATTTTATGACAGATATTAAGAGTAAAAGCCCATTCACACAAAGAACAATAACAATAATGATAACTATATTAGCGAACACGCCAGCGGACGATCTTGTTCTGTACTATAAGCTCGTGCTGCAGTTTCGCCGTATGCCGCTTTAAATGCATGAGCTCTTTAAAGTAGGATGCATTCAGTGTTAATGTTTTAATCTGCAGGAAAAATTGTTCTGAAAGTGATTCCGACATGTTGTTTCACTGTGCCGTCATCGTTATAGTTGTGGTATGGACTGCTATTCCTTTATATTTAGAACGATTTTCAGAACTATATCTGTGGTTATCATTCTTAGTGTGAAAGGGCCTCAGTATATAGTACTTTTATGGCACATTTTTTCCTTACTGGAGCATGACAGGCATGGTCAGTGTCATTGTATGGAAAGAAGCTCCTTCAAAAACTCTCTTTCGAATTACATGAGCGAGAATAATAAATAACTTAAATAACTAATTTTTTTAAGGGATACTCCACTTTTTTTTGGAAATAGGCTCATTTTACCACTCCCCCAGAGTTAAACAGTTGAGTTTTACCGTTTCGAATGTATTCAGACAATTTTTTGATATTTGTATACAGACAGTTTCTGGTCTCATTGACTTCCATAGTATATTTTTTTCCTACTATGGAAGTCAATGAGACCAGAAACTGTCTGGTTACTGATATTCTTCTAAATATCAGAAAATCGACTGAATGGATTTGAAAACGGTAAAACTCAACTGTTTAACTCTGAGGGAGTTGTAAAATGAGCCTGTTTCCAAAAAGTGGAGTTTCCCTTTAAGAGTTTTATGATTTATTTGCTGCTATAGAGTAAATAACTTGAGGAATAACAAAAATAACAAGCAGCATAACGGACAGTTTTTGTATAGTTAAAAATAACTGGAAGCCTCAACACATTTAAGTTACAATGGTCCCACCAGCGCTTATGTTATAGAATAGCCTAAGGTGAATTGCTTTATTTGACACTTTTTTTTTCCTCCTCTTTTAATCGAAAGTGGCTCACGCTATACCACATAAACATGGCTGGAGCAGCCTGGGGGGTTCATGTAAACCTTCAAAGGCGCGATGGTAATTGGAGGCATATCTTCATCAAGGGGTGCACCTCTACAAAGCTTAGGAGACGTCCTGCTTTTATTGTAAAGAGTTCTGAATCAATTGAAGGAAACGCCCTCTAACAACGCAGCGCTCTCTCATTACTCTGAAGTCATCAGTGTAATACAGTTCTCAGAACGTATACTGAAAAATCTTTCTGCATACATATCATTAAAAGAAAGAGTTACCCAATATCTCATATTTTGAAAGTATAAAACAGATGATTAAATGTTGCTTAAAAACAGCGAAGCAGCAATACCGCTTAAAAATGTCTCTATTTTTTTTAAACATAAAATCATATAAAATGATAAAACAGGAGCAACAACAAAAATACGCCAACACTTAAATTAGGTTCCATTTGTTAGCATTAGTTAACACGAATTAACAATGAAATTATTAACCTTGGCTCATATTATTTTCAACATTAACACATTATAAAAATTTTAAGTTCTATAGGTTAATATTATTTAATGGACTTTTATTAACAAAAGTAAATGAATAATAATAAATATTTAAACAAAATATCGCTTATCGTTAGTTAAATGTTAGTTAATGCATTAACTAATGGGGCCTTATTTTAAAAGGTTATGAACGAAACAAACAAAAAAATAAAACAAACAACAATTTTCTTCACATGTATTAAAGAGAGAAAAAAAAAACTTACAACAAAATAAACATTATGAAGATCTGACTATATGGTTTTGTACTATAGGGTTATAACAAAAACAAATACTTGCTGACAACTGTGTATTAATGATTGAGTTAATATATGTTTATGATTCTTGTCTTCAACCACAGTTTTGTCTCAGCTACAACTTATCAGCAATTTGTGGCTGCATTGACATAAAACAACTTCATGTTTTTACTTGACTCGTGTGAATAAATTAAAATGTTTAAAGAAAAAGGCTCTGATGTTAGATCACGTTGTGAGTTTCTGTGTGCACGCTCATGTTCCAACACGCCGATAACAATCACAGACGCCAAAAAGCTTTTCATACAGAAAAGCACTGGTGACAGATATAGAATAGTCTGTTGAAGGTACAGTATACTGAAAAAACTGGGCATACTTGACCTAAGAGCACGACGCTTTCCGTCTTAAAATAAAACCTGAAAAGGAGACAGACATTCCATATTACGCAACAGGAATGTTTGACAAAAATGTACAGAAAACACTGCTGAAAGAAATGTAATAAAAGCAACTTAGCAATAAATAAATAAATAAACTGGTAGTATTTGTGAAAGGTTACTATTCTAACGTACGACGGCAATGTAAAACATCCCCTGCTAGCACATGACCACCCGCTTCAGCCGTGAATGGAGATCAGCCCGATGCGCAAGAGTCATTCAATATTTCTATTTATCACTGCGCGACCATATGCGCTGGCATGCCAAAAAGCACCAGTGAGGAGCAGCTGTCTGTGAGGATTGCATGCTTTCTGCCAACATGCCACTGGAAGTTGTGAAGTCGGCACAGTGTGTGCCAGCAGTATTTGGTTGAAAATAGCTCCATATTGCACTGGTGCTTAATCAGTTACACCCTGCCCTTAATATTCAGAGAGTTCAGAATGTCAGGAGAGGTGTAGTGCGCCTTTCAATAGAGCAGATTCAAGATCACTCCATTCGTTTAATAGAAATGCTATTGGAAATGAGGAAATTAGAAAACCAAAGGACATTTTTCACAAAAATGTACACCATGCACTGATTTCTCGGCCTTCGTTTCCTATCGCGTCTTTCAAAAAATTTAACTCAGAACATATTGGTCAAGTAGATTAAGGCGTTACACATTGGTTTCCCTCATTGAGGCAATCTATTAACTGTCTGTCATCAAAAACAACCGCAAATTGCAAGGTTATTACTCATCTGATGACTTGCGCATGGGAAACAGTTGACCTGAGAGACTTTTCACAACTGAACTGAGCTGTACTGAAGGCATCCTAAACATGCAAAACTGAGGCATCCATTGATTAATTACTAGACCTGAAGCTTCCTAATTTACATAAGAGGCTTTCTAATGAAGTAAATTTTAGGTACGCAGTGTAACTAACCACTATTTGGAACGGCAGGCTGGATCACAATAGAAGAGGACATACCTGGACTAGTCTATGTGCCAGTGTCTGCGGGAACTACTCTCTTACATTGTCATGTGTGGACACCTTTAATGGATAATGTATGATAATGTTGCAGTTTTGGAGTAGTATTATTTTACTAATACTTATTGACTACTTCTCTACTGAACTCTCTTAAAAGCATCCCAATATGCATTAAACTGCTTTAAAAATGGAACAAACTGGATCAATTTCCACTTATATATTAAAAATATATAAAGCGAGAAAAATAGATTTGTGTAAAATACAGAATTTGACTGACTAAAACTATTAAAATGTACAATGAATTCAAAAAGATTTTTTTTTTCAATATCAGTCACACTACCACATTAAAGAAACCTGTAATTACTCATGAGTCATGGAAAACAGAACAAAAAAAACAAAAAACAAAATGTTCTTGTGGGAGATTCTGACTGAACAATTAGTACTGTTATTCTGTATTTACATCTATACATCTATATTTTCAACTGTCAGTAATTGTTACCCCATGATCCCAGATTTAATAGGTTCTTCATCAAACCACTTCTGTATTTTGTATAAAATACTATAATACCTTCCTTCATTGAAATTGAACTTTCTCACGAAGTTAGTCAGTGGTTAGTGGATACTATAATCTGTTCATTGTAATAAAATGTAACGCCACAGATACAAAAGCCAGTCAGTCAAATAAAATGTATTTTTTAAGGTTCTCCTTTGATTTAGACCTTGTGTCAAATGATAAACTAAATACATCAATAAAGCAAGATAGGCCTTAAAGGGATACTACACTTTTTTTTTTTTTTTGGAAATAGGCTCATTTTACCACTCCCTCAGAGTTAAACAGTAGAGTTTTACCGTGTTTGAATATATTCAGCCGATTTTCTGATATTTAGAGGAATATTAGTTAACAGACAGTTTCTGGTCTCATTGACTTCCATAGTATATTTTTTTCTGCTATGGAAGTCAATGAGACCAGAAACTGTCTGGTTACTGATATTCTTCTAAATATCAGATAATCGGCTGAATGGATTCGAAAACGGAAAAACTCAACTGTTTAACTCTGGGGGAGTTGTAAAATGAGCCTATTTCCAAAAAAAGTGGAGTATCCCTTTAACATTGATGAAATCCATTTAGCTTTTTTTTGGGATGGAAATGCCACTGCAATTGTAAAATTATAGATTAATATACTGCCATTAAAGCAAATAAAAACACAATTACGGTAAATACAGCAGATAGCTGTATTTAGTACTTCATGTATGACTCACAATGTTGCAACTTAATTGTGTAAAACTCCACCCAAGACAAAATGTTATTTATTTATATATTTATTTGTATTGTGGCATACACAGATCTGGCCAAACTAACACACCCAAATCTAGATGTTGGGTTTGGTACAAAAAAAAAACTACTTGATTTAAATTTAAATTCTGTATTTCTCCTTAAAAAATAACAACAACAAAAAACACTCTTAATTCTTTTAAACCTGCTGACAGAAATTACCTCTCTGTGGTTCAGGAGTCTCTCCAAATCAGCAGCCATGTTGTTTTTCACCTGCAGTAGTGCTTTCTTCTCTTTCTGCAGTGCACTGGGAAAATTCAAAAAGACCGTAAGACAAATGGTGTTGAACACTGACAAGTCTGATTAGTAATTCGTAAAATATTTCATTTATCACACTCATTTTCATGACTCACTTAACCCTAAAACCATATTCTGGACAAATGTGGGGAAAATAGTTTTGATTTATTTTTTAAAAAAATACTTCACTTGATCTGAGCGGTACAAGACTTGGCAACTTTTCCTAAGTTTGCCTCCTGAACACACACAATTTTTTTTTGACTCAATTCTACAATGTTAAGTGGGTGAAAAAAAAAAACTCCTTAATCTTGTATTTGGGTCAAAAATGGGCACCCATAGAAATGAATGGGAAAAACTGTAATTTAGAGCATTCTAAAATAAGCCAAAATAAGACCCCAGGTGACAGCAAAGTCACTTCATCTTTAGGTTTTAGTGTAGTGTATATTTTAATGTAGTTAAAAAAAAAAACTACACAGTAATTAATTTACATTGAAATAATTTACATAGAAAATATGGTACTTTTTGAAGTAAATAAATTCAAAAATACCCCCAAATTTTAAAAAAAAATCACCATAAATGGATAGACAAAACTTTATCGAAGACAGAGAAATAACATGATCACACATGAGTCCTCTGTGCCCACATTTGTCCACAATTACAGGATTAAGCGCTATAAAGTGAATACGATTTGTGGATTAACCCATTGAAGTCTCTAACAATCAATTATTAGTAACTATATACTGTACGTTAAAAACAAAGTCATACATGTAGACAACTTCAGGAAAATGTGCCGAGTCCATATACAGAAATATGAGCAGTAAAATTTATGCAAAAATATGGCCAAAGAATTGAAGTGAAGAAGCAGATAAGTGAAATGTAAATAACTGCTAACAATTCAAAACAAACAGATGACACATGTTTCAATCTATCTATCTGTATGCAGATTTTGGGATATCGCATAAAAAAATGACAAATGGGAATGGCGTGCATACATTATTAAAAATGTATAAAACACATCTGCGCTCAATTAAGGGGATACATTTTTATCTGATAAGAAATCCATATAAACTACTATGGAAACACATTTACTTAATAAATTCCTCAATGCGCATTAAAAAAGTCTGACTGTGTTCCCAAACATCCGCCTCCGAAAGCAAACTAGCATTACGTTTGTTGTTTCGTCTGAGCGCTTTGAGGCGCAAGTAATTTATCATTATATACTAAAAAAAGACCCACAGAGTAGCTTCTCCAACTGCTGCAACTTACATATTTCATAGTGATATTTTGCGCCAGTTTATCAGAAAGTGACAATTTTGTTCTCTTTGACTCGCTGGATTGAAATTTTATTCCATTTATTTATGCGGTATTTCAATTTTGCACAAATTCAAAACTTTGGATGGAAACATATCTAGTGTTTTTTAATCAACATACATGCGTTTAAAAGTCACCAGCGCCTCGTGTGAAATGCAGCACTGAAGGTCACACAGAAAAACCTCTTTGTCATACATATCACATGAGTAATGACAGGTGACAAACACAGTGAGTTGAAGGTATTTATCTCTTAGTGTACTATCTAAGACTCCATTTCTACAGAATTAACAGCTGAGCTGTAAACAAACACAACCTGTAGGGCTTGACAGATGCAGTTAAGAAAAAACCTCTTCAAACCGGCAATAAATGAATTTCATACACCTCACTGACTGCACAGCACCTGTTTCCACAGGACAAGACACATTCACTTAAAGACCATCAGTTCAATAGAAAAGTTCGGAAATTTTCCTTAGCAAGAATCGACATTGTGCCGATATACAGAAACGCGACATATTGCGTTAATGAACATGCACAATATTGTTATCGTACGGACTTCAAAATACCATTGATAATTACTTAATATGACTTATTTCGATTTTTAGAATGATTTTTCTAACTTTACCATCAAACGGTTAAAATTTATTGTTTTTCGAATACTATGCATTCGGACATACTACTTTCGGCGTACGTTTTTTACGCCCCGCATAATATATATTACGAAAGTATTCAGATGCAGCGTGGATGGCGCTGATGGACCCACAGAAATGCAGCCATAATTCAATACCATAACAATACAATACGCTGTGATAAAAGCTTCAGCAATTATCGTTCTATGAAAATTTGATGCCGTCAAGTGCCTATGAAAGAGTCGTCCTGGCCACAAGTAGCCTTCTACCTTCTAAAAGCAAATAGATCCGGAAATTTTGGTGAGCAATTTGCACATTTTTCACATTAACCCCAGGGGTACATCTAGAGAAACTTATACAGGAGAAAACCGGATTTGCATAAAGAGATAAGGCAATCATGCGTCTCATTGGTATGTGACACAGCCAAGAAAAATATAGATAAAAAGGCATCCAGCCACCCTTGAATGCACGCACATGCTGTATACTACTACTAAGAAGCTGTCAGGTATGCCTGGCTTCAGACCTTTATTGGCAGGTGCATTAAGTTTGCACCTCAATGAAATGAAAAGTATTTAGATATTGCCTACTATCTTTCCTCAGTCAATACAACTGCATACTTTGGAACGTATTAGCAGTGAAAAACCGTTGCGACTATTGTTACAAAACAAAGGCAATGGTTCTATAAAGACTCCACCTATGCTTTCAAAATAAAAGCTTTGTAAAGATTTCAAATGGTGCAGTTAAATAAAAAAGGATGTCTCCGTAAAGCTGTAGTGCTTAATTACTTCCCCTTACCTCACTTCCTCCTCTAACCGCGTGAGACGGTCTTTCAGTGTGTGGATCTGGGTGTCTCTCTGCCTTACGGTCTCAATCAGATAGCTGTGTGGCTGCTGGGCCTGCTGAAGAAGCCGGTTGGCTGCCTCCAACTGAAAGAAATTAAAAACAATTTATTTATACTGTATATTTCACATAATTTCTTATAGGGATGTATGATAGTAGCTTACTGGTTATCGGCTGATATTCCATAAATATTGTAGGCCAATACTAGACATTTAATTTAATGGCATATATTTTAATTAGGGCTGTGCAAAAGTTAATTGCGATTAATCGCATCCAAAATAAAAGTCTGTGTTTACATAGTATATTTGTGTGTGCTGTATATAATTATTTTGTATATATAAATACACACACATGCATGTATATGTTTAAGAAAATGTGTTATTCCTATATAAAATATTTATATTATTATAATATTGATTATGTATTTATATATATATACAGAATTTAAGCGCAAATAATTCTTAAATATATACATGCATGCATAGGTATTTATATATACAAAATAATTATATAGAGCACACTCAAATATATTATGTAAAACAGACTTTTATTTTGGATGCGATTAATCGCAATTAACTTTTGCACAGCCCTAATTTTAATAATACTTTTTTCAAATGTTTATATGATTTTAATGGAATCTTTTGCAAATCTCAACATGACAATCCATATTTAATGCCTGGATTTTCATAAATCTTTTAAAATTACACTTTTTATTAAAATTTACTTAAAAATATGTACACGTGCATATCACTATGTAAAGCACTTTGAGTGCAGAGGAAAGTGCTATATAAATGTAATCAATTATTATTATTATTATTAATATGATTTAAAAAATAATAAATTAAAACAATTTAACACTTTAATTAAATTAATGGAATGTGACAGGAAAGACTTATAATTTTTTTTTGTAAGAATGTAGATTTCAAATAAACGCAAAACGCTGTTCTTTTAAACTTTCTATTAATCAAGGAATCCTGAAAAAAATGCATCATTATTTTCCACAAAAATTATAAAGTGTCACAACCCTTTTTAAAAGGTGATAATGTTTCTTGGGCACCAAATCAGCATATAGAATGATTTCTGAATCATGTGACACTGAAGACTATGGCTATGTATTAATGTAGAAAACAGTAATTTTAAATTGAAATAATATTTCGTAATGATACTGGCTATATTATATCACTGTATGTTTGATCAAATCAATGCGGCATTGGCGAGCATAAGAGATGTAAAAAAATATTACCAACCCCAAACTTTTGAATGGAAGTGTATAATACAGACTGCCTAGGGGATTTATTACTTTGTAGTAAATAGGTTATATCAAAACACCTTTTTTAGGAGTACATACATGAGCTGGTTATACTCATCAAAAGTGCAGTCCTTTAACCGAGTTAAAATCCTGTCTGTCATTATACATTATGTCAAGCCATCAGTCAGTGACTGTGAAGAATGATAAGACATAGAGTGTGAAACAGAAGATGGCTTGTGAAACAGTTCACAGGTAAGAACTTTGCTATCTCTGGGCTTTTGTGACAGGGTGGGGTTCGTGAAAGTCTGCATGCAATGTGAGGCTGTTGCTGTGTGGGTGGCTAAGAGAGCAATCTAAAGGAATTTCGTAAAGAAAACCGTGGTTTTCTTCCTCAGTGAATTACAAAGACATACAAGTGCCAATCAGTCATGTCTGAAAGAGTAAAGGTCTGTTTGCTAAAAGCGGAGGCCAGGTTCACGGTAAACTCATTAACAGTGTTCAAGGGCTCTTCCAATTGGCTGAGGATAAGCCGGAGTGTGCGTCTCATAGGGCACACGAAAAGGGCGATCACTTTATTCCTGAAGGGGATGAAACGCGTTGCTAAGAAAAGTAATGAATGTAAACATGGCATACGCGTACAGGCCAAATACAGTACATCAACACATTGATGTTTCAGGTGCTTTGTGAGAACACCAAGCATGACAGTTACGGTCTGCTATGATCTTGTTATGACAGCTTTAAACGTCAATGAAAGGAAAAGCTCAAATGTTATGTCTGAGGAACAAGTCATATATATAAAGTGTTTTTTTTTTTCTTGGGTAGTTTTGAAAGATGCAATTAAGCTTTCCTCCCTCTGGCCATTCTTTATGAGCCTAGTGTGCCAGACCAAATGATCACATAACAACACTGTTCCATACTTTTTATCTCAGTAACCTCCTAATAAGACCATGATAATGACTTTGCTGACAATGCGTTTTTACTCATTTTAAAAGAGTTAAATAATTAATTCATGAATAATTTTACTTGGGCCAAGAACAACGTGTACCAGGGTTAAAATGTGGTGTAAAAGAGCAGAAAGGAACAAGTGTAGACTTGTGATGCCTCTTTATTAAAAGCTGATCCAAACTAATCCGGACGAATGTGTCTCTCTCATTTACAGGACTGTATATATAATATTCAATATATTATTGAATATTTGTCGTGTTTTTAAGAGCAAAAGCGCTTTTTTTAAGAGAAAAATTTTGATCATCCCCTTATGCCTTTCACTCAGATGTCAACATTTTTTGTTAAATTGAACAGATAGTCAAACTAAAGCGCTTATTCTCATGCGGGCAGATGAAGATAACGGCGCAGCGTTAAAAGGTCACTTGCGATGACTGACATCACAGAATTTACCAGTATTTTGGAGCTGAGAATGGTGTTTTACCGGAAAAAAGCGGGAATGCCATTGCTTGTGTGTACAGCAAAAAAATTGTCTAAGACTTCTCAATTTAAATAAGCATAATTAGGCAGCCCAAACTAGATACCGTATATGGTGCAGATGAACACCACATCAAATATTTGGCTTTTTTATTTTATTTGATTTTGCTCACAACAGCTGCATGTGAAACACTAATATTGTGAAAAATTGTTACAATTAAAAAAAAATAGTTTTCTATTTCAATATACTTTATAGCACATTGTATTCCTCTGATGACAAAGCTGAATTTTCAGCATCATTACTCCAGTCTTGTCACATGATCATTCAGTAATCATTCGAATATGCTGATTTTCTGCTGAAGAAATATTTCTTACTATTATCAGTGTTAAGAACAGTTGTAATGCATAATATTTTTGTGGAAACCATGATGCATGTTTTTAGAATTCTTTTGATGAATAGAAAATTATCTTTTGTAAAATACTCTCAAAAGTTGATCAATTTTATGTATCCTTGCTGGATAAAATCAAAACAACAAAAACAAAAAGACAACTCTTTGAATCAAGGTATGTAAAGTGACACTATTATCATGGCAAAATATTGAAAACCGAGAACAGAGATTGGCCAAGTTTTTTTTGTTGGTTTTTTTTTAGTAATAGAAATTTCAAAATATGGGCAGATCAAATAATTGACTTGAGCACTGCAATAAGGATGGGGGTTCAGCATATACAAAATTATAATTAATGTAATGAGGTTGTCTAATGCTATTGTACAACTAAAAAGACCTTCTGAAGGTCAAGTGGAGATGAAATTCCAGTTAAGTAATGATACGGATTTAATTTTCACAAACATGAAGTACATTTATTTTTGAGACATTTACACCAAAGTAATGAGTCACAGTTCAGTAAGAGAGTCAGATATGGATTTGAGTCTTTTTGAATGATTCACTGAAAGAGTCATTTGCTCGGGTATAGGACTAATCTGTCATTTCTGTGGGATTTTTCAAGTTTAACGATTTAGTTAAGTCTAACTGACTCTAACTAAATTGACTTTCAACTGAATTTTAAGTTTAAGAATTTCACCCTTCTCCTTTAGCACTGGCAAGCTGAGGAAACATTCACATTATACTTGGTTCTGCCATTTTGGCAAGATTTACCCGACATCATATCCAAAATTCAAAGAATTACACAATAAAATGTACAGTAATTTAACTACTAATTGCCAAAAATATATAGCATTAATGGACATGAACCATGTCATTCTAATTTTCATAAATTAATAGCTATGTACTGTATCCCTATCAGTGTTTCCCATACATTGATTTATTTGTGGCGGCTCTCCACAATATTAACATTGACAGCCACAAATAGATTTCCCATTCATCAACTCGACTGTGGCGGCCGGAAAATATATTTAAAGGGGTCATTAACATCACCCAAGAGCAGAACACCACAATTGCTTAGATGCCATTTGCTCCAGTGTATCAACAATGGCGGACTATGATGATTGCTCGCTCAGGGGATGTGTTGAAACGCTGCTGTCAATCAACAATCGTGGGAGGGGAAGGAGATTAAAACAAAAACACTGGATAGATTTGTATCATTATATGATAGTTGTGTACAGGCACTGACAACACACATTTCAGTACAATCAACTTGAAAAAGTGCATGTACCATTATATGACCCCATTAAAGTATATTACAAACATTTAGACCCTAAAGAATCAAGTTAACTTGTATAATTGCATTAATGACCCCTTTAAACTTCTCATAATAACATAAAAGGTCTGTAATGTCGCATATGCGCCGTTGCTGTCAAAGAAACTAAAATTGAAAGCACGATAAGGCTTTGTGTCACTTATCAAATCGCAAGATTGTACTGCGCAAAGAGAGAAGTGCGCACTTCACTCACGCGATGTAACCACCAAAATAAAAGCTTGACTGCTTCTGTCAAAATAAAAGCTCACAGGTTTATCTCTTGCATAGAAATTAGAACAAAACTAATTATGAAAGTTTTATTTATTTTTCAGTGCATTTGTTTTACCATATATAGCTATTACTGTCACAATAATAATAATGATATTAGTAGAAGTAGTATACAGTGTAATGTAGACTAACACACTATATTACAACTAAAAGTGGTTTGATTCTCATTTAAGACTCAGGCAGAAGTCAATGTACTGACTATTTCTTTTAATCTTAATTTTGAACTCTTAAGGTGCACCAGAGAACATCCAGAACATCAGGACCAGATCAATTTTCCCTCTAAATACCATATTTACTTTACAGTACATTACAATACAGTAGATATTCTAAACTACATCATTCTGTATGCCCCCTTTGGTGTACATTTGTCAGTTCTTGTGATTTGATTTATTTTTATGCTGTAATTGTATAAACGTAAACATGATTTATGATTCGGCTAAAGTGTTAAACGTTTAAACGTGTAATAAATAAGACATCCCTAGTGTTTTGCATTGTAAAGTAAGTGCATAGGGTCACCTTGATTGCATTCAACCTAGGACTGAACAACAATTAGGAAAGAGAATCCTTGTTGACAATACAATCTAATCTGTGGGTTAGGATTAGCCTAGATTCTGCATCTGCAGTAAGTCTGTTGTTAACTTATGTTCCAGTGAATGCTATATTATCACATGCAATATACATTGATAACTGTTCACGAAGCACTTATCATATGCTATATATTATATCTAAGTTATTAGCAGCTGATGTGCTTTAAATCACTTAGTGAAACCAATTACATGCTGACTAATTGATGACAAACAGCTCAAAAGTGCAAGGGTTGGATTTATTAGCAGTTTCTGTACCTTTTAAAGAGACCTTTTTTATTTAATTTACAGTAACTAAAATGTGTTACTTTCTCCCTTGTTTTTATTTATTTACAATATACTGTAATGGTACTGTATGGTAAGGTTTTAATTTGGCAACTTTGATCAGAAAAATATTCTGTTATATTAAAGTGAAAATAAATAGCTACAAATCAGTCAGTTTCACTTTTTTACAGTTATTAAAGACAGAGTAATAGTTTGCATAATCATTCAAGTCAGTATTTAGCAGATGCACCAGCTTCTGCAGTAATTGGGCAGTAATTCATTCGGTCTCTATACGGACCTGATTTTTCTGTATCTTCAAACTCAGGCCAGTTGCAAGGAAATATGTAGCCAGTGGACAGTCCTTTCAAAGTCCACCCATTAACTGAGATCTGCTTTAGACACTCGTAAGATGTTGTTTATAAGCCCTTCCAGTTCAATAATGGCCAAAAAGGTCTCACTTATGGTCTCATGGCTATACAATCTGCCACATGCCAACTGAAGCAGAGATGACAAATGACAATGTTAACACAATACAGTTTTACAAACTGGGCCTTCCAAATCATTTTAAGGGTGATTCATCTTTTTATATTATACTTCAAATTCATAATCAATTTATATCATTTTTTAGATATCTTATTGCATATTGGCAAAAATATGTGATAACATCTACAACGTATTTTTTTTTCTTACAAACTGGCAACAACTCTAATCTTAATCACAGCAGAGTAGAGGATCAATGCATGTAAAGCATGAAGTTGGGCTTTCCAAAGCACACACGCTCCTTCCCTAGTGTGTCTAACAATGGTACTTCTACATGTATTTACAATTTAGGTCACGTGACGTACAGTACTTCCCGTTTCTCTTCTCTCCGGGCTGGTGCCAGTTTGAGATCAGGTAAGACAGTCCTCAGTGAGCAAACACAATCCTACTAGGAAAACAAGCAAGCGAACCACCACAAAGTCAGTACTTCTGAGAAACAACAATTCATTTACATTGTGACTGTGTATCAGACGTAATCCGCTCAGTCTGTTTCTGCAAAGGTGTGTGCCAAATGGCCCATTCAGATGTATGGCCCATAGAAACTGAATAAATAAAAAGAATCAGCATTGCTCAGAGTGGATTAGCAAGTTAGATCTCCTGTGGGAGGTCCTAACAGGTTTCTTTTGTTTGTAGCCCATAGGCTTTGTCTTCATGTATAAAGTTCACAGACAGAACTTTGGGTTAAGATTGTTGAAGGACGACATGCTAACATCGCTGCTGAAGGACTGCTACACTACAAACCTTCAATAAATTCTTCTCCCCACAAGAACTGGTCAAGCTTACTTATTTTATGTATTGGAGAAATCTAATACATTGGCGAGCCAGCCAAATCACTGCTCGGCCAAATACAGCAAAATCTAACAGCAGTTGGGACTAGAACACACTTTCTGTACCACGGTTGAGAGTTATTACTATAGATTCTGAATTTCACCCAAAATTAAATTCTGTTATCATTAAATTGTCATTTTTTCCCCCAAATGCATTCCTCCATAGAACACAAAAGGAAACACAAAAGACATTTTCAAAGAATTCTACAAATATACTGTTTTTGCAATGCAATGGGCTCTATGCACGGCGGTATTTCCGGTGAAGGTTTAAGGATGCTCGATAACTTCCGCCGATCGTAGAGTCCGATACAATACCGAGAATTTATATTGAATTTTATACTCCGTGGTTATACTAAAGAAACGTTAGTCACAAAACAGATAAAACAGACACCCCTCGTTGTGTTTATGCTTCTTTTTAAAATTATATTAAATAAACATAACTACATATAAAATTACATCTAAACGTATGGACGTTTCGTTTCAAAGACGAGAGGACTTACATTTTGAAGACTCCCGTTTTAATAATAATCCCGTTTTCCTCGGTTTTCCCCCGCTTTAATCTCGGGGACAGAGGCTGTCCCCTCTGTCATTACAATGAATTACAATTAAAATGATCACTATGCTTTGCGCCAGTGGACACAGACCTTTATGAATGCCCGTGCGACCATGTACATTAGTGGAAATTCGGGAGTAGCAATTGCTTGAATGGTGAGTTCATTATAATTCTTAATGAAAAACACAATAACCAGAAAAACACAACTACCCATTGCAGGTTCCTTATTAGCATTGGGTTCAATGCTAAAAATATTTTATATTAAATATCTAAAAATAGTAAATCCAAAATATTTCCAAAAAGGAGCTTTTAAATTTAGCTTTGAAACAAAATCTTCCGCCATCGTCTTCTAAGTCAGCAAGTGACTCTTGTCACGTCTTAAATTAAATCTTTCTCCTGCTGCTGATATTTGCTGTAACTCTAGTGCCGGTTCTCTAACTGAACTAAATGATTTTTATCACTACAAAAAAGTATAAATGACACTGGGGGGGGAAAACACTGTGTAACACTGGTAACAATGATGACTATCGCAGCAAGTCTAGTATGTAGTCCATTTTATAGAGACTGTGTATGTTCCCCGAATAATGAGGTCAAATAATACATCTACAAAAAAAAATAAAATAAAATAAAATCTAATCATGATTAAACCAGAAAAACAAAAAAATGAGTGAAATAAACCAATTTATAAAGCTTGGGATCCCAAACATTAGATTAATCACACCTAAAGTGGTTATTGTAAATTAAATGATCACAGATAATAGTTTTGATTGAAACCTGGCTTAAACCAATCATTCCAACCAAACCAATGTTACTCACAGATTTAATTCATTTGAAGTGCTTGTATATATATATATATATATATATATAAAATACCTGCTACCTCTCGCTTTGGCTACTTTGTATAGACCTCCAGTGGTCAAGGTCAATAAAGCACCGATTGTCAGATATTTTAACATTCACATTAGGAATTGATTTAACAGACTAACTAAATTCCTTTAGGCCGTGTGTCCACCAAAGCGTTTTTCCACGCACATGGCGTATGTTTTCAATTGTTTTCAATGGGAGCGCCACGTTTTTTAAACGCCATGAGCGTACCGAGGCGCCGAGTGTTTTTATTACGCTGAAGTGCCAAGCGCCCAGCGTTTTTACTGGTCGCTGGGAGTTGAAAAATGTTCAACGTTGAATAAAACCTAGTGCTCATCACTGTCACATTTTACCCAGACATCCAATCACAGTGGAGGAGGGGCGGGACTAAACCACACCGACCAACTGTCACAACCTATGGTCACATCATTCAAACTGCTGCGGATATTCTGTATCATAGCAACGAAACGTATCAACGGAAAAAACGCTGCGCTGCCAAAACGCTCTCAAGCGCCCAAAGTACGGCGTCTTCAGCAGAGCGTCTAGCGTTTTCAGCTGGCTAAAACCACTTTGGTGGACACACTGCCTTAGTGTCAAGAAAAACATCACCATACTCACTCATCATTTAATCATAAACTAGATTTATTTATATCGCATAGAACTGATATAAATATTCTAACGCAAAGTGATGTCACTGATCACGTGCAAACAGGTACAGCGTACTGCTAATGTTTGCCATATCACTCAGCGTTATCGACCAGGTGGAACAATTATACCAACCACAAAAGACAGATTCACAAATACCCTCCCTGATCTGTCTCAGCTGCTCAGTGTACACATAAACACAAATGAATTTGATAAAATGACTAGTAGTATGGGCTCTATCTCCTCTAGTACATTAGAAACTGTTGCACACATCAGAATAAAAATGGTTAAAGAGAAAAGTACTGCACCATGGTACAGCAGTATTAATCTATCAAGGAGAAACTGGCAATCTAGAGCGCAAATGGTAACAAGCTTATCTACATGTCTTTAGAATTGCATGGAAAGACACTTATAAAAAGCTCCAGGCCAGGCCTGAGCATCTCCATGAACTCTTAGAAAACAACCAAAACAGTCTAAAGTTTTTATTTAGTACATTGGCTATATTACCTAATAAACAGACGTCACCTAAAACTAATATTCCATCACAGTCTAGTAGTAATGACTTTTTGAATTTCTTCCCTGAGAAAATCGAAAGCATCAGAAATACAATTGTAAATATACAACCTTTAACAGTATTTTATGATTCAGCCTCAATTATCACTCCTCAAGAACAATTGCTTCACAACTATAGGACGGGAAAAAATATAAAAAATTATAATTGCATCTGAACCAACAACATGTATCCATGTTGAGCCGTTATCTACCAATCTTTTCAATAATATCAACCCGTTTCTATCTCTGGGCCATGTCCAAAGACCCTTCAAGCTGGCCATTATTAAGAAGCCTCTCATTAAGAAACCACAACTAAATACAAATAAATTGGCAAATTACAGACCCATTTCAAATCTTCCATTTATGTCTAAAATAATAGAAAAATGTATCCATTCAGTTGTGCTCATTCTTGCAAAAAAAAAAAAAAAAAAAAAAAAAAAAAAAAAAATGGATAACACTTTATTTTAAGGTGACATAGGTACATGATACTACATGTACTTACTATAGCAATAACAGAAGATCATTCATAATTACAACTAACCCTAAAACCAAACCCTAACCATAACTCTATAGTAAGCACACACTGTCAACTTGGATAACTTTGAGATTTTATCTGGTCGCGATAAAGTTTATAACTGAGTATTATCAGCATAACAGTGGCAACTAATTCCATGTTTTTTTAATAATATTACCAAAGGCATGAATATTGAAAATTACAGAGGGCCAAAAACAGACCCACATGGCACTACATAATTTACTGATGTTAGTTTGAATAATTCCCTGTTTAAATAAACAAAATCGTAATGGTCAGGTAGGTACGATCTAAAACACCTTAATACCTGTCTGTGAATACCTATGAATATCTATGAGTATGTCATAATCAATAGTGTTGAACCCAGCTAAGATCAAGCAAAACTATTGTTGAAATCGAGCCTTTGTCAGAAGCAAGTCATTTGTAATTTTAACAACTAGATCACACCACAGAAACTGCACTTGTTAAAATTACAAATGACTTACTGACTTGCTTCTGACTAAGGCTTCCATTTCAATACTAGTTTTACTTGATCTTAGTCCTTTGTTCAACAATATTGATCATGAAATACTCATAGATCGATTACAAAATTACACTAGTATTCAGTGACAGGCACTAAGGTGTCTTAGATCGTATCTATCTGACTATCTGACTATTTAAACAGGGAATTATTCAAACTAACATCAGTAAATGATGTAGTGCCATGTGGCTCTGTTTTAGGCCCTATGCTATTTTCAATATGCATGCCCATGGTAATATTATTAAAAAACATGGAATTAGTTTCCACTGTCATGCTCATGATACTCAGTTATAAATTTTATCACGGATCGCTGCAATTCACAGAAACAACTGGACTCCAGTCAGCGAAAGGTGGATTTGCAGTTATCATTTTGTCAATATGCTGAATTTAGCTGTAAAACCATACCCATATATTTTGTATTGTTATATACATTAACAACTCATCAATTAAATATTTATCATTGCATATTCTGCATTATTGGATGTTTTTTTAATAAACACTGACCAAAAAAACTTATAAAGTTTTAAGGCTGGACGATATGATATATATATATAGGCTATATATAACACTGATTTCAAAGATCACCCGGATTTAGACCTACCTATATATTTATATAAAGCGTTCACAGGCAAATTTGCTTTATGTTTAGGTCTATAATGCTTTTATTTCCCCGGTATCGAAATCAGGCAAACATAAATGTCAGGCAACACGATTCCTGGCTGCATGTCAATATCCATGGATCACTGGATCTTTAGTAAGTTGTAAGGAACACTATATTGAGTCCAACATTTAGTTTAAATTGATAAAATTGTTCGATTTAGTCGCATTTCCGCAGTTTCCCCTAATAAATCCAGTCACGCAGCCAAACTTTTGCCACTCGGTCAGGCTGAGGGGGGTTGTTCCGGCAGGAAAGTCACGTGTCAATGCATTCCCTCTATTGATGACAAAATTTGAAGGGAACGAATTTGTTTTTGAACGATTCGTAATTAAAATGATGAGAACACAATCGGGCTATGCTGTTGTGGTATCGTTGCAAATATGAACTCTAACCACTGATTCTTCACATGCTCGTCCCTGATAAATGAAAAGTGGCTTAAATATCTTTGCATTGTAGAACACAGCGTCTTCTCGACATGATGCTTATGATGAAGTATTTGAATGTGTAGACTTCAAGTTTACACTTCCGTCTGCGTGCGCAGTAACTGGGCGCGGCCAATATGTCTCTACGTCACGATGTAACAGCTAATGACTCGTTTCAAAAACAATTTATTTCATAGACTCAGAGTCGACTCTCACTTTTAAAAGACAATAACTTTATATACGGTGCACTTTCAGATATAAATCTTTGCAGGATGTTTTCATTCCCTTAGAGCTATATTCCACACTACATGAACAGGCATTTTCAAAAATCCATGATAGGGGCTCTTTAAAATATTTGAATGCACTCTATTTCAAGTCGGTGGTTCTTTGCCTCTACATTGTACATTAAAACAGTTTAAATATTTATATATATATACAGACACAAAAATGCTTTTTACTGCCAAATTTTTTACTCCCAACCCCCCAATCCCGTCACTGTATGTGTACATGTGTGTCTATGCATTCTTGTAAAAAGAGTGAAATGCAGCACCTCTTCAGAGATCTGGCTGCTGTGCGCCGTATGTGTTTCCAGGTCTCTCCGAAGCAGCGTATTCTGTTTCTCCAGCTGCAGAACCCTACGTGCCAAGTGAACACTGCACACACACACACACACACACATTCAGAAACCTATGATTAGAGTCACGCAGACATAAAAACAGTCAGTAAACACAAAGATGAGCTTCTGTTTTTTTTTTAAAAATGAGTGACCTCCTCAGACTTCACCTTTGCTTCAGTCTTCTCTTAGCAGTTGTTGGAATGTTTGCACCATAACCATATGAAAACAGCACCCTCTCTGCCTCATCTTCATTTTCAACTACAAAAAAGGAGGAAAAAAGTATGTTTAAGAACAAGTGTGTCTAGACCACCCAACTAGCATAATTGCCAGAAAGGAGAGCACTTACAGGACTATAAACAGTTTTCTATCTTTTCTTACAATACACACTGTGTGTGTTGGAAAGTTTATGTAGACATGAAAAACGGTGAAGTTGTGTTTAAAGAGATCAAGATGAGAATGATGTATAGAGACTCAAGAGTTTATATAACCAATTGAGCAAGAACATAAAGGTCAATAACAAACAATATCTTGTACCAAGTTCCTATAAATGTACTATCTGTAATAAATATTGGTTTATTTTGGTTTTGAAAAACTTTTACACCTCTTTCAATATTTGTTTTTAATGAATGACTTTAAAAATGTCACGTGCTGTAACCATCGGGCAATAAAAGAAATGTTTCCTAACCGATTTAATAGAAGCGAATGTCCTATTTTTTTAAAGGGTAATAAGTTGTGTGTATTTATACATAAAAAGTTAAAATTATATGATATTTTAAGAGACTTATTGAGCTTAAGAATAACCATTTGAAAAGGATCTTTCTACAACGTTTATTGCTTTGTCTGCATGTTGGTTGAACCACAATAAGTTTACATTAAAAAAAATGTTAACAAAATTGCTTCACTACATTTAGAACAATATATATATATATATATATATATATATATATAATACGTAAAAAAAAGTTGGCAGTATGTCAGTGATTCAGAAGTTAAGATGAAAATGAACACAGAATGAACAAAAACACTAATCTAAGAGGAAGAAATATTAGAACAATGCTTTCCCAAATAAAAAGGGAATCACAGTGACACAAACTTTTATAATGTTGTACCCGGTAGGAATCAGCCCCACAATCTGTAGATCACATGCGTGTTGCTTATTGCAGTGCACCATTTGGAAGACAAACTTCAAAATCTGACGAAGATCTGAAGAGGCCAGTCGGGGAGATGGGTACGTCAAGGAACATAGAGCACTCTGAGTCCGGCATCTCCGACAGCGTCAACCAAAGGTGTCTCTCAGCAACAGTGAGAGAAGCCATGGTCCGCCAGTTTTCGGAGAAGGTCGGCCTGGAGTATTTTAAGTATGGCCATTGAATGAAGTGCCGACACAGCCTGCTCAGCGGCGGTGTAAGCGCGGGAGTGCACGGCTGAAGTGATGCGACAAGCCTTAGATGGTAGGACTGTCTTAGATCACCGTCCAGTAGAGGGCAGGCAAAGATGGGCCGCTACGGCTTCTTCCATGGGGGGAAAGAGAGTGCTAACCTCTGTCTTTCGCACCATCCACCATGGAGAATGTTGCTGAGACAGAGGAACTCACTCGGGCTCAGAAGCACTTTGCGACTTCTTTATGAAGCTCAGGGAAAAAAGGCGTGGGTCTAGAAGCGGTGGGGGGCGGTTCTTTTGAAGGAAGGCAGCTGAGGCTCGCCACGGCCTGCGAGAGTAGACGCATCAGCTCCTACTCAATTCTGGCCCCTTTCCCTGACGATTCACGGGCAGAGGGGGGGAGGTCAACAGTGCTCACCCAATCCTTACTGTCCAACGCCAGTAAAGAGGAGCTGGCCTCCTTCGCAGATACAGCTGGCTCGTCATCATCGATGACGGAAGCGGCGGCCATTGTACGTCGGTGAGTGACCCGAGTGAGGCTGGCAGGCAAACCGGTGAGCTTTCCCGGGCAAGAGAAGCCCGTTGAGTATGACGCTTTTTACAGCACGGCACTGTAGATGGTGGAAGTGCAGTCTCGGAGAAGGATGCCAGGCGAGTCCTCAGAGTCGCCTCAGTCAGCGAGCGCAAGATCCTCTCCCAGGCAGGAAACGCAGATCACATGGCGGTTCTTGCACTAGGCATTCTTTTTTAAGTTTAATCTATGCAGAATTAACGATGTTAAAAACCAGTTTTTAACTTGATTGAGTTAAAAACCTGTTGTTAACCTGAGGGATTTAAAAACCTGCCTAGGCCAGCCTTTCACATCACATCACCTCAGTGTCAACATATTCACTGACGTTTCGAAGAGGGTTGTTTAAGGACAAGGCCCTAAGGCCATTTTTTTAAATCATCATCAGGTCTGTCTGTCATATGTAGTATGGCATGTTGAACATGCAAAACCAATGGAAAAACAAACATGCAGTAATTTTAACTAGTACAACATTGTTTACATGTGTTTTTTTTGTGTGTTTTTTTACAGCAGAACTGTTCCACGAGTAGTCATAAAACAGAATCTACACCGGCACTAATTTAACCACAGCTTTGACGTCTTTAAACTTACATGACCATATATGCAGAAATAAGACCCTCATGTCAGAATTTAAAGGCTCCCTGAAATTATTATTATTTTTTTTTTAATCTTTAAGTATGAATATGTGATGCGATCAGGGAAAACCCAACACATGGTGAAATTTGACATATTACAGGTTTTGAGATCATATTAAAGCTGGGTTCAAGCCCTTTCCAAATCTGTTTTTATTTCTTTTATTGTTTGTCTGTAACAAAATTTATGGTTATCTGCAGTCAGCAGATCGCTGTGATTTTCAGAAATGGAATTTTGAGAAAAACAGGTTTAAATGAACTGTCACATCCTGCTAGCGGGACGACTGGCGCCCCCTTTTTTTATTGCCTTTTTTCATATCACATATTTTAGTAATCATCATAGATTAGGTATCATTCGAAAGCTTACAAACTCAAAATTCATCCTGTGAAAACCGAAACCCAGGACTGGACTTTATTCTGTTATGTGGTTTATTTTGATAGGCAAAACTGTCTTTGTAGTGTTAAAAGAAGGAGAGCTAAATGGGTGATATTGTTTTTTGACTTTACTGAAAACGCACCAGCGAGACAACCGACAGGTTTTCCCAGATCGCATCACATATGTTAGCCTTAAGGTTATGGATAAGCTGGTATGTTTTAAAACAATGACAAAATTAGCACTTAGATGATATCATACACATTCAAAACGTACACTCTCTCACTTCCACTAAAATGGATCAAACTTTAGCTTTTCATCACATCTTCTGTCCAATCAAATGCTCTCTAGAATCTAAAGCGTCCTGCCCCATATATGCTTATAAATACCACCAGGCCAAAGTGATTAATGACACGTCAAGGAGCAATATGGGTTAGAGATGTGTGTTCGGTTGCTTAAACGCTCAAGTTTTATTCTGTTTTCCAACTGTATGTTGGTTAGGAATGCAATGGATACAATTGAATCCAACATATCAGAATTCGGATTCTTTTCCATGTTGCTGCTAAGTATGAAGTCTGTGAGGTAAATTAAACACTATTGGCTATTTGAAAAGGGGGAGAGGTCATTCAATATGCCCCGCCTTAACTTCCTATTTCAGTGGAAATTACGTCAACGCATCATACAAAGCTGCGCGTTCCAAGGCACTTCAGTGGGCCTTTAAAGGATTAGTTCACTTTTGAAAAAACTTTTGCTGATAATTTACTCACCCCCATGTCATCCAAGTCTTTCTTTCCTCAGTCGAAAAGAAATTTAGGTTTTTGATGAAAACATTCCAGGATTTTTCTCCATATAATGGACTTCAATGGGAACCGGATGGTTCAAGGTCCAAAAGACAGTTAATAACAGTTTCAGATGCAGCTTCAAATGTCTTTAAACGATATCAGACGATGAATAAGGGTCTTATCATGCGAAACGATCGGTTATTTCAAAACTTATTCCAAAAATGTAACTTTTCTAAGGACAAATGCTAGCATTGCTCCATTCTGTGAGGCGCGTTTGCGACGTCACGTATTACGTAATTACGTTCAAAAGGTCACGGGCGACGTAGCCGAAAGTACAGAGTCAGTGTTTACAAGTTGAATGCATAGGTTGAACGTGCAAACTAGCTCAAACACCGTTTACAAAAAAAGGAATTAAAAGGAAAAACAACGATGTCGGACGATTTTGATTACGATTTACTTCCGGCTACGTCGCCCGTGACCTTTTGAACGTAATTACGTATTACGTGACGTTACAAACGCGCCTCAGAGAATATAGCAAGGCTAGTATTTGTCCTTAGAAAAGTTACATTTTTGGAATAAGTTTTGAAATAACCGATCGTTTCGCATGATAAGACCCTTATTCATCGTCTGGTGTCGTTTAAAGACATTTGAAGCTGCATCTGAAACTGTTATTAACACTATCTTTTGGACCTTGAACCATCCGGTTCCCATTGAAGTCCATTATATGGAGAAAAATCCTGGAATGTTTTCATCAAAAACCTAAATTTCTTTTCGACTGAGGAAAGAAAGACATGGACATCTTGGATGACATGGGGGTGAGTAAATTATCAGCAAAAGTTTTTCCAAAAGTGAACTAATCCTTTAAGAAAAAATTGGCCTCACAGCCCATTTAATTTCAGTGTGCAACCTTGCTAATGTTCTAGTCTTATCTTTGGTCTTCAACATTAATGACTGAATCGGTCTCCTTGCTTACTCTCTGCAGCCTGCATGGTAACATCGTCCAACTCCTTTTCCAATCGCTCGTATGTCTCCAGTCGTGCTTGCCTTTCAGAATTCTGAGCTTGCAGTTCTGTGATGCATTTGTCTGATGATGCCTGAAGGCCGTAAAACTCTTTTGTTAGAACCTGCATACACAGATCAAGAGAAGGACAAAGATATAACGACAGAACTTGAGTAACAAGGGTGGTGTCATTTTATGTTCAAATTGGCTTTATGATGCTGACAAATATGTGCAATACATATTGCATGAGGCTGTTATGGGGTTCAACCACTGCCAGGTCTCTGAATGAGTTGAGAGTCAGTGTGGAGCTCATTACAAGAATTATATATTTATTTATTACATTGGAACAATCAAATCATGGGTAATAATTAAAAAATATTCCAATATTTATAAAGTGATCACCCAAAAAAAGAAAATTCTAATGGTGCGCAATATATCGGCCACCGATACACATCGGTATCATTCCGATGTCAAAATAGGGCCGACATGAACAGGCCGATAATCATTCCTGTGTATTTGACGTGCGTGTAGATGTGATTGTGGGGGCGGGGATGTTTGTTTTGGCACGAGCACATACATTATGAGCACTAGTCCTGTCACTTTAAACTAGAGCACGACCGATAAAGGATTTTGAAGGCCGATACCGGTACAAATATTTTTGGGTTTTAAAATCCGATATTCCGATATATTGGACGATATTTTATTTATTTATTTTTTATTTTTTTTAAATTGGACATGATAGTCACAAACTTTGTCATGCTTATTTGCGTTAAGAGAACTAATGGGGTTGTTCTTTTAATTGTTATTCAAGCAATCTATGCATCATGCCCAACTCAACGAGTGTTGCCAACAGGAACGGTGTAGACAAACTATACAACTCCAACACTCATGACATGGTTCAAGCGTGTTTCGTCCATTTTTATTTTATTTTTGAAATATTCATTTATCGGCCATTATAACTGCCGATACGGATAGTTTGGAAAATGCCTAATATCAGCCGATAATATCGGTCTGCCGATATATCGATCTGGCTCTACTTTAAACAAAGCGCAAGAAGACTGGAACTTGAACGGCCACAATTTTCGCATTGGTGCATCACTAGAAAATTCTATTATCATTTACCCTCATGTCATTCTAAATACTTGTATTCTCTCTGTAGAACACAGAGAGAGAAATCTTGAAGAACGGACTGGCCTTTGAATTCACCTTTGGCCAAGCCCCGCCCCCCTTAGTTACTGTTGCTACATCCATCAAACTTCATCTGCGCTCTGCGTGGCTTATGCTGTAACAGCTTCCTGCTGAAATGTTATCAAACTTTTATAAAGCAGCAAATAAAGTGTCCGATAGAAGTAGGCAAAAGGGGCTGCAATATGGGTTCGAAGGCTATATTCAAGACATACAGGTGAAACGCAAGAAACAACAAGGCATCCAAAATAGAGGCAAAAGCATAACGTTATCGGTCAGTCAAAAAATGAACCACCGCATTTCCTACTAATCAAAACGGAGGCTGGGACTAACAATATCAGGGAGCAACACTGTTCATGCAAGCTGGGTAGGTCTCTATTCACTTCTATAATCGTTATTACAAAGCAAACGGACTACACAAGTATAACGTTGCATTTATTAACAGCGTGTGCTAGTGTATCAACAACCGGTATGAGAACCGAAATCATAACCTAAAACATTATAAAACGGTCTAACTAATTTAACTTCACACTCACAGTAAGGTTAGAAGTAAAAAAAGATATGCTTGTTGATCTTTGCGGGGTTTAGCTGACTGAGGTCATCCACACAGTTTAACGTTAATCCAAAGACGATACCCGTCAGGATTTTACTTCGGTTTTGGGAAGGGAAAAAACGGACACCCCCCTCCAACCTCTCTGGGAAACGCGCATCTGTGTTACAAATGTCCGAGGCACAACGTTTAACCATATTTTTGATACAATTATGACAGTAATAGCCTGCCGAGACCAAAAATATGAGACGCCTGTGTTGAAAGTCAATGGAGCGCTGTAAAGTGTCAGACCTCTGTGGGAGCTGTGATTGGTCAATCTACATTCTAGGGCGTGGCTTAGCCAAAGGTGAATTGGTATCCACGAAAATGCAGCATTAAAAAGAAGTCATTATGACTTGTTAATGGCTTAATGTAAATGTCATTCATAGATTTCACAATATTACAATTTTATGCTATTTTGTATAAAATCAAAAATAAATCAGAAGATCGAGATCAGAGAAATAAAATGCTAAAAAGCACACAAAAACCGGGCAGGAAAAAAAACGATTGTTTTCAATGCTACAAGTTAACTCAGGCATTTTAAATTGTATATACACTGCTTGCGTAAGTGAACACACCCATTCTAAAGTTGACTAAAAATAGGAATAAAAAATTATCTTTTAGAAATTGATCTTAATGCCTTAATTAAAAAAAAAAAAGGAAAAACCTAACCTTTAAGCACAAACATTTTCTTTGTGAATGAATAATGTATCTAAATGTATATAAATAAATGTTCTTCCTTAAAATACAGGGGGCATAAGTTAGCCGTAAACACTATGTTAAATTCCCATAGAGGCAGGCTGATTTTTATTTTTAAAGGCCAGTTATTTCATGGATCCAGGATATTATGCTTCCTGATAAAGTTCCTTTGACCTTTGGAATTAACATATCCCCAAATCATCACATAGCCTTCACCACA
This sequence comes from Pimephales promelas, assembly GCF_016745375.1. The sequence goes on from NW_024121555.1 coordinate 2,489,495, forward strand.
CCAAGATATTGACATGGTTTTATTTCAGTTAGCCTAATAGCTAGTTTGACTTGCATTGAGATGATCTTATGGAAAGAACCTAATGCCAATATTTACGTATGGTGAAGACTATGTATGTGATGATGTTGGGCTATTTTAATTCAAAAGGCCAAGGGAACTTTATCAACGGAACGTTATACCCCATGTATTTTAAGGAAGAACATTTATTTATTTAAGACACATTATTTATTCACAAAGAATATTGGTGTCCTTAAAGGTTGGATTTTTCCTCATTTTTTTAATTAAGGCATTAAGATCAATTTCCAAAAGATTATTTTTAATCAACTTAAGCATGAGTGTGTTCACTTATGCTAAGCACTGTCGCTCTCTAGTCAGAGCCAATGGCCTCGTAGGCCTCCCTTCGACATGTATGGTTGCGCTTCGGGTGACCCGAGTTCAAGTCCAGGATGTTAAAGTGTTAAAGTATTCCTTTCAGGAATTAACAGCTTGAACTACTAGGCATTTGACAGGTTTTAACTTGCAGTGATGCTAAAAGAAATCACTTTTGAGATTTCATGTGCATGGTATCTGTGCCATACAGATTTAACCAAAATTAAACATTTATTTATTTCATAGAGCCTTGCCTCCAGTTTTTTCTGGTGTTTTTCACACTCAATTTGACAAAGGCTGAGGTTCCTGGCGGTCTCCTCCTGGACCATCTGGGAACGCTCCAACTCAAACTTTTTCAGCTTCACCTGGTTAAGCAGTTCTGCCACCCTGCTGTCTGAACCCAGCTGCACCTGCCTGAACCTGGACACAAGCAAAACAGAGGATATAAGTGCATCTGCATTCACCCATTCTACACACTGACCAGATAGAGCAATCATTCTGCAAAATTATCCCATGCAAAGTTATTTTGGAATCAACAAGACACATATAATAATAAAAAAATTCAGTAAGATTTTAGAATGAAGTCTCTTATGCATTCATTTGATAAAAAAATAAACTAAAAACAGAAATGTTGTGAAAAAAAAAATCAATTTATAAGGACTACTCTCTATTTTAAAATACTTTAAAATGTCATTTATTCTTGTTATGGCAAAGCTGAATTTTCAGGATTACTCCAGTCTCCAGTCACATAATCCTTCAGAAATCATTCTAATATGCTGGTTTGCTGCTAAAAATTATCAGTGACAAAAGCAGTTGTGCTCCATATTTATGTGGGAATGCTATGCATTTTCTTCAGGACTTTCTAATTAATAGAACTTTCAAAAAAATCATTCATTCAAATAGTTTTTACTGTCACTCAAATTGTGATTTAAACAAAATGAGAGGGAAAAAAGCAATTGCTAAATTAAATGTGATGCCTTAGATGTGATCGCCTCTGACATGCTAAGTGTGTATTTCCTAGGGCAAAAAGTCACTGAAATCTTAAACACCAAATCTCAACATGCCCAAACAGATTAAGTATCTGTTCCTCCAACATTAACAGCCAGGTCTTCGAGTGATTAAACCATTTTTTTAAGGAATGTCAGAGAGCTCCAGGGGGTTTTGGTTGAAACCATAACCACACCTATGAAGGGGCCAAACTGGCAGGTCAAGATTTTTCTTTTGTTTGTGCTTTGCAGCTAACATTCAGTCAAATGCAGGCAGTTTGGTAAAGAATACTAAGCAAATGTAATCATGATGACCAACACCTACAAAAATAATTGTGACATATTGTATGTAATTGGACCACTCCTATCATACATTAGGGAGTAAGCCTGGATATTGTTAAGCTATTTATTGGCTTAAAGTATATTAGAGTAGTTTATTTACGTAAATTCAGGGGGGGAGGAAGGGTGAGAAGGCTGTCTGAACACTATGTTGTGAGGAGTGGTTGCCTTATTCATATATTTTATGAATTATTTATGTGCAAATGCATTTGACAACTGATAAAAAATCTATTATTTTTTTTCTCAGCATGACACAATGCAATGCAACACTCATTTCTATTCTCCCTCCCCTCCCTTAAAATTGTCAGCCTAAAATAGAGTCACTGGACAACATGTTCACGGACTGTAGACTTGACCTCTCCAGGGCAGGGGTAAAGGAGCATCTGTCGTTTTTGCCCTCAATCGAGCTTCTCTGTGAATGCCAGCAATCCGTTCCCCGGGGCTGAAAAACGTGGGGTATGCCCAACTGTGTGCAGAGTATCTGCTGGTATGCAAGGCATGTGCCTGGAGCTCAGTGACACCGTAAGCTTCTCACATGGGCAAATAAGAGCTGACCACTCAGGACAAAGGGGAGGGCCAACAAACTGCACTTCTAGACAGTCTTATCAGCTACCTCATTTACTTTGTTAGCGCACATTACTAGTCTTGCGGTGAACAATTAATTTGTGCAAGTAAATACACAGAAAAAAACTTAGTCGTGGTAATCTTTAATCAAAATGTGAAAATTTGCTTCCTTTCTAGAATGGCGTTCCTTCTCTGATGACATCAGTTTGACGGCTTGGATAACTGTGAGTGTGAGTCAGAAATCTTTCCAAACATGAGGAGCATTTATGAACCTCTTGTCCAACAGAAGACAACATTTGATAAACCAAATAAATCAAAACATTTTAAACTTCTGTGTATTCAGCTACAGTGATACTATGATGCCCATAGGTATTTCCTGGAATGACATGTGTTGTCTACTTCCGTGGCAGGGTATATATTAGGGCTGGGCGATTTTTGTTAAAAAAAAACTCAATTTACGATTCGATTTTTTTTAAATCAAGTAGAATTTCTATAACTCTGTGTGTTGAACTGATAATCACTCTTTTGTGTGTTAAACAAAATCTACTTAAAGGGTTAGTTCACCAAAAAATGAAAATTCTGTCAGTATTTACTCACCCTCATGTTGTTCCAACCCCATAAGACTTTCATTTCATCTTCGGAACACAAATTAAGATATTTTTGATGAAATCTGAGAGCTGGATCACTCCTGCATACTAGTCCATAGGCTTCTTGAGGTATTGAAACTTGCTGGCCTCGAAAAGTTATTAAAGACATTGTTAAAACACTCCAAGTGACTTCAGTGGCTCATTCTTAAGTTTATCAAGCGACGAGAATTTTTTTTGTGTGTGCAAAAACAAACAAAAATAACGACTTTATTTCAACTATTCACTTCCTTCTCTATGGGCCTGTAGTCAGTTAACGTAGTGTGATAGCATAGAGCTACGTCACACGTAGGCTCACTATTAGCCGACGCTGGTCATGTGTGTGATGCGTGTGACGTACAATAACAGAAGCTTACGCAATTAAACTAGAAACCTGACTCGAGGCAGAGAGAGAAATAAATGAATAGTGGAAATAAAGTCGTTATTTTTGTTGAACACAAAAAGTGTTCTTGTCGTTTTAAAAACTTAAGATTGAGCCACTGTAGTCACTTGGACTATTTTAACAATGTCTTTAATAACTTTTCGAGACCGGCAAGTTTTAATTCCTCAAGAAACCTATGGACTAGTATGCAGGAGTGATCCAGCTCTCAGATTTCATCAAAAATATCTTCATTTGTGTTCCGAAGATGAACGAAGGTCTTACGGGGTTGGAACAACATGAGAGTGAGTAAATACTGACAGAATTTTCATTTTTGGGTGAACTAACCCTTTAATACAACTTCATTATAAAGAAAAACAACAAATCCAAAAAAAAAATATATATATATATATACTATATATATATATACAGTATATATATATATATATGATCATAATCTATGACAAAAATGCTATTATAAACTAGATTAGTGGATAATTCAGCAGTAAAATTTAGTCTCAAGTGCACAATAATTGTACAAAATCGGAACATTTAGGGAAAAAAATCTAGAGGGGAACAAATAGGGATGGGACGGTATGAAAAATTCATATCACGATTATAGTGTCCAAAATAATCGTGATTATCAATATTATCACGGTTTTGTTAAAAATTTATGAAAGTGCTCAAAAAGAACTGATGCTCACACTGAAAACATTTTAACAAGTTTTATAATTGAAAATCAACAAACAACAAATAAAACAAGCCTCTCTGTGCAGTTTTTTAAGCAAGATTCTATTCTATGGCATTTGCTTCTTTATAATGCCCGTCGTCAATAGCAACGCATATTACACAGCGCACATCCATAACATTCACAACGGACGCGCGCTCTTGTTTCATTCAAATACAACTTGCCGTCTTGCGTCTCCGGTTTTTGATTGTATTGCAAAAATGAAATCAGAGTTGATTTATTGTTTACAGAGTTTGATAATATTGGTGTGATATATCTTGTCTGGACGATTGTTTTACAAAAATGAATTCATAAACAGGTAAGATTTAAAACATTAGCTAATCTCATTATCAATTCAATATGTCCCCGTAATTATGTGGTAAAAATAAAATCGGTTTAATACGTGATGCATATATACTTTACTATCCCTTAAAATATCACTCTTAATAATAGTCTTGTTTGAAGTTGTTCGTTCGTCTTTGGCTCAAATCCACTTGCTACGAACTTTTCTTCGCGGAAGCTTGACGTCTATTTCAAGTGAGTGACATAAAATGTTTCAACTCAAAACAACATTTCGTGCCCAATTGTTTCCCAGACGTAGTTTTGGTATTGAGGTCAAAGTTAACTTGCCTTGCGTTCGGGTGATGATAACACAAGACGACTCGGCAGATTTGAAGTGTTTCTATTGCAGTGACTTTTTGTTCGGCAGACAGGGTGACCATCCTCGATCAAGTTTCCCTCAGGACTTTTGTAAAACCCAAAATATGACCACACCTCAGATTTGGTCCTCTTAAAAGGCTGAAAATTGCGTGCTGCGCGCCTGCGTCAGACTGGCCGACAGGATTCAGTGAGTTATTAAAATCGCGATAATCAAACACGGTTTTAATGATAATTTAATTTTAAACGATAATACTAACCGTCAGTACATTTTATCACGGTTTATAGTGAAACCGGTTATCGTCCCATCCCTAGGAACAAATAAGAGACAATAAGTGTAGCACTAAATCTGGTAAAACTTTACACATTGCTCTTTGTATTGTACATTCATGAAAAGCAAGATAACACAAATCAAAAAGATCAATTATTATATAGCCAAGTCTATTATAAAATTGAGACATGTTTTAAATGTATAGCACAGCAGTTTAATGAGGCAGCAACATATGATAGATAGGACAGAACAAGAAAGGCTACTCATAATCTTTCAATGCGCAAAAGTATTATGATATGAAAGGCTCCAATAAATTGCGGCACAAATTGCTTATGCGCATCCCGAGCGTTGAATGATGCGCTTGAAGCACAGAAACACAGCACGCAGCGCAAAAAGACAAAGGAAATACATTTTGATGCGCATGTACACTTGAAGAGGGGGAGACATAAAATAGATATTTTGAAAATATGAATAGTTTTGACCTACCAACTCGATTTTTAAATCAAAACGATTTTTTTCGTACATATGGCATGTCTGCACGAGAGCGCCCTCTGGCTGTCAGATGGAGCAGCATTTACTAGCGATCAGCTGTGCTGCACTGACAAGCTGCGCAAAAAATAATCAGAGCCTTTGCCAAATCGTTTATGGTTTCATTTTGATTAATCGTGCAGCTCTACTCTATTCAATATTCCATTTCACTTTCATGTCACAACACTGAAGTAACGTCGGTTGGCGTTGGCATTCCTTCTCTAATGATATCAGTTTGACGGCTTGGATAAACTATCGTTAACCACTCCCCTCTAACCGTCAGTCTGCCATGAGCGAGGGATGGAGAGGAGGTGTGCTAAAATAAAATCCTGCCCTCTATTTTAAGGCAACATGATTAATCAATTATGAAATAGGAAAGGCCGCGATTATTTTTAAAATGGAGCTTGTCTGTGACCTACGGCTTTCCTCCATCTGAAAGCACTGTGAGAGTGAGTCGCTTATAACGTACATTTGAAAAAGCAACACGCGTCAAACATCTTTCCAAACATTTATGAACCTCTTGTTCATAAGACAACTTCTGTGTATTCAGCTACAGTGATACTATGATGCCCATTAGGTATTTCCTGGAATGACATGTGTTGTCTACTTCTGTGGCGGGGTATATATTAGGGCTGGGCGATTTTTTTTAATAAAAACTCGATTTCCGATTCGATTCGATTTTTCTTTACGCTTCCATGTCACGACACTGAAGTAACGTCGGTTGCAACTTCATGGGGACTTTAAAAAAAGAAAAAAAGGATGCGGTTACACTTTATTTTACGGTGTCCTTGATACAGAGTAATTACTTAGTTAATTACTTTGTAACAAATATTGTAATTACATGTAACAAAATGTAATTAACATGTAACTAAGTTATGGTACAGCCTGTACTTACAGATTGTAATTACACACATGTAATAGGCAGCTACTGTTACACATGTGTAACAATACGAGTCTGTTACGTGCTACAAATTTGGTACACTGTAACTATGTAAGAAAGTACTTAGTACCACACAATGTAACAAGAAGTACTTGACTATATTAGGCTACTAAGGTCTGCAGTTAACAGTAGCTGCCTATTACATGTGTGTAATTACAATCTGTAAGTACAGGCTGTACCATAACTTAGTTACATGTTAATTCCATTTTGTTACATTTAATTACAATGTTTGTTACAAAGTAACTAACTAAGTAATTACTCTGTATCAAGGACACCGTAAAATAAAGTGTTACCTAAAAAAAATACAGATAACAGAGAAAGTAGGTAAAAAATAGTTGGTGGCAAAAAAGAAAAAGAGAGTGACAAAAAACAAAGAGAAAGGCTCATTTAAATAATCGCAAGATATTTTGGCCTTTTGACAAATTGTGCCCACCAAGCCCATTTTCAAATATTTTTTTGTGAATTTTATTTTGTATTATATGAATGTTGTTTGTTTGTCTGTGATTTAACACTATTCTATCTATATAGCTATTTTTATGATGAAAACACAGGTAAAAATATAATAAATAATATCAAACCACTTATCAAAAAAAGTTAATCACTTAACGACCAGTTTTCAGAAAAAAAATACTGCATTCTACATCATATATTCTGAGGATGTGTAATTTTATTTATGATTTGTTTTCGGTTTGAATTTATTTATTTAGAATTTGAATTTATTTATTTATTTATAAATCCATTTATCAAAAGTAATGCATTTACATGAAAAAGACATTTACATTATTACAACATTCTATTTCAAATAAAAGCCGCTATTATTTGACAACTTATTATTAGCTGCTAACTTTGACAACTTGAACCTTTTTGGTTTCCACAAAAATATTAAGCAGCACAACCATTTGGTGCATGTTTCTCGAGCACCAAATAATCATATTGGAATGCTTTCTGAAGGATCAAGTGATCCTGAAAACTGAAGTAAAAATGTTGAAAATTTAGCTTTGACATCAGGAATAAATTACATTTTAAAATATATTAAAATTGTAATTATATTATTTTCACAATATTACTATTTTCACTGTATTCTGATCAAATAAATAGAGCTGTGGTGAGCATGTTACTTCTTTCAAAAACATTAAAAGAAAACTCACTGACCTCGAACTTTTTCCATTAGTGTATGCCTACACTAACTCTACATTTCAAGTAATTCTTCAAACCTTTCTATGTTTTGGCTGCAGACATGCACCAGCAGAGTGTACCAAAATGGAAATACCCATCTTTTCTAGCCAGTTTAGCATGTTTTCTCACTCCTGTGAAAACCAAAGCTCATATGTTAAATTAGCCTGTCAGAGAGGTTTCACTGAGCTGTGGCGACTCGTGGCTTATTTTCTTCTACTTGTCTAACTATAATTCTAGTCATGTCTTAACAAGCCACATGTTCTTGTTTTAGATAATCTATTTTCACAGTCATTTACCACAGCCCAGTGTCCAGAATCTGATACTGCTTTCCTTCAAGTGCAGGCCCTGGTCACCAGTGTAGACACATGGATTCAACTGCATTTCATCACAAAAGCTTAACAAAGGCATGTTCAGCAACTCTGTCACAATGGCTCTACAAGCGTGGGAACATGACTGCACAAGACATTCCTTCTCAAGAACACAGGCTCCAAAAATAATTACATCTATCTTAACCAGGAGCAAAACAATCCGCATATTTTAAAATCTTGGCTTTGATTTTTTTACTTGTCATAGACAGGCAGAGAAGAATGTTTTAATTTTTTTAGGCAGCAACAGAGGTTAAATATGTCTCCCTACAACTTAACCCTTTGATGCGCAAGCTATGGATACCCCTTCTAATGCGCAACATGGGTCTAAAAAGACCCGTATTCATTTCCTATGGTATTTAAGTGATGGCTGAGTGTTTTCTTTGCTAATCTTTAAAATATATGTATTTTATCATTTGTTATTCCAGGTTTTCATTAAATATCTTGTTTTTGATTTCCACAAATCATTGGGTTTATGTTTCCTTTCTTACTTTATAAACAAACACAGTTTTTGTATTTCTACATCAATTTTACATACATGGGTCTAAAAAGACCCGTATTCATTTCCTATGTTATTTAATGCATGGCTGGACTTTTCTTTTCTTTTTATCTTTTGAGATCAATTTATTTAAGCATTTAATATTCCATTATCTATAAATTTCATGATTTATAAATATTTAAAAAATATTTTTTTTCAATTACCAAAAATATTTTTTTTCTTTTTTTTTTCTAGGTTTTGTGTTACTATATCAAATGTACTTATCAAGCATAATAAAACAAAAGAATAAAGACAACTTTTTGTTAAATTAATCATCTTAGAAGTAATTTAGACAACACATTTAACACTTGAAATGTTTATTTGCCACTTTGTCTCGCATAGCATTCACATGTCACAGATAACTGATAACTGATAACACTGAAATTGAACTGTGGTGTAGTGTAACTCTATTGAATTGTGGTGAATGTGATCAAAGAAAAGAAAACAGAAAAAATAAAATCACACTGGTACAGCGGCATCTCAAATTGCCATCTTAGTGCTTACATGCCTCACAAATGACAACTACATGTTTGTGCTCCTTGCACACAGGCCTGGTGCTCTGGGAACACCAGCTGCTGAATTGTCTTTAGCAGAGCTGGGCATCATTTCAATCATAGAATGATTTCAGTATAAGAATCATTTCAGCATATGAATGATTATGAACTGTTAGGCCTACTAAATGTAAATAAGCTTTAAAAAACAATCTTTTTTTTTTTAGTGTATAGTTAACATTAGCTAGCTAGAATATGTCAACAGCTAGCTAGCTAATAGTATTGGACATGTTTCTCCTCACAAGTAATTTCTCACTAGGTTTACAAGGTCAAGGTAACCATAGCCTAATATTGAGATATTATGTTGTAATCTTTTACAATATATAAAAAAATGTCTGTGGTTAAAATAAAATAAGATTAATAATAATTTTTGACCCATGTATGTAAAATTGATGTAGAAATAAATAAATAAAAAACCTAACATAATGATTTGTGGAAATTAAAAACAAGATATTTAATGAATACCTGGAATAAGAAATGATTAAAAAACATATTTTAAATTAAAGATTCAGCAAAGAAACACTCAGACATCACTGAAATAACATAGCAAATGAATATGGGTAATTTTAGACCCATCACCCATGTATGTAAAATTGATGTAGAAATACAAAAACTGTGTTTGTTTATAAAGTAAGAAAGGAAACATAAACATAATGAGTTGTGTAAATCAAAAAATAAGATATTTAATGAATACCTGGAATAAGAAATGATAAAAAAAACATATATTTTAAAGATTCAGCAAAGAAACACTCAGCCATCACTGAAATACCATAGGACATGAATACGGGTCTTTTTAGACCCATGTATGTAAAATTGATGTAGAAATACAAAAACTGTGTTTGTTTATAAAGTAAGAAAGGAAACATAAACATAATGAGTTGTGTAAATCAAAAACAAGATATTTAATGAATACCTGGAATAACAAATGATAAAATACATATATTTTAAAGATTCAGCAAAGAAAACACTCAGCCATCACTGAAATACCATAGGAAATGAATACGGGTCTTTTTAGACCCATGTTGCGCATTAGAGGGGTTGCTATACAAAAACTATTTTTATTCAAAAAGTAAGAAAGGAAAAATAAAAATAAGGATTTGTGATGATCAAAAACAAGTTAATTGAGGAATACCTGGAATACTGAATGATGAAATTAATTTCTTGCAAAGATATAGAAAATGAAAACTGAGTCGGGTCTATTTAGACCCATGTTGTGCATCAAAGGGTTAAGAAAGTCATACAATACTTATTATTATTTTAGACGAGCCACACTAACAGACAAACATGGCTAACACCCACTTTTACTTACAGTGAGACAAAAATGGTCATGTCTGTCATCAGTATATGATTACTTGATTTGGCCTTGGAGGAATCCAGTCAAGCTTGAAATGTTTGACACAAAGAAAAAACAAAACATAAAAAAAGTCCCAAAGAAATATCCTTTTCACAGATTTACAAAGTGCATGCAACAGAACAGTGTTAAAGAACATTGTTAAAGCCACCACCCATCACTGTTGTGTGCTTATTAATGTAAAGTTAAGTTAGCAATTTTCCAATTTTAAAGTGACCCGGTAATATTACTTAAAGGTGCCCAAGAATGTGAAATTTAATTTATTTTGGCATAGTTAAATAACAAGAGAAAAAATAGGCGAATCTCCACATAACACCGATTGTGACGCAAGAGTCGGGATCATTAATATGTACGCCTCCAAACATTTGCATATGCCAGCCCATGTTCAATGCCAGGCGGATCTGCAATGCCAGCCGGAAATACACAGCCAAAGCATGGCAGTTGATCAGTGTTCAGATGTACACATGAACACAAAAGTATGGGTTAATTTTATTTTCTCTAGAAATGCGCCGCCACAACTTCCCAAAGTTGTGTAAGGTCCAAACATTTCAAGACACCCCTCGCTGCAGCCTGTAGCACAATGACGTAGCTTGATGGTCCAATACCTGGTGGACGGTGGTGTGTTTTGGTGACGTCATAGACTCATGCGCAGTACCGATCTCTGGGTTATAATTCGCATGCGCTGGTCTTACGTGACATGCATGCTCAATATTGTACTGAGATGATGTTCTACCCTGTGTACTAGTAGTACTGTTAAACAGTTAAGTAATTATTTATGAATAATAACTATTTATACAAATGGAAAGTTATCCCAGTTTCACTCTACACTAGGCTAAAAATAGAATTTTACAATATTTTAAATCAGATGATTTTAAACCCAAATTTGTCCTCACCACAAGTATATATTTTTTTTATATAGAACTGTTATTTGCTGTTAAATGGAAGCAAAACCGAGTCAAGTAGCCAATTGTCTCTGTAATTTTAAAGTTACAGACAATAAGGTCTGTGAACATCTTAAAATACCAGTACACATTCAAAGGAAAATGCAAAAATAATAACAGCATCAAGAAAACAAGTCTTGTAAGATTTGAAAAAAAAAAAAAAAGAAAAGAAAAAAAGTGCTTGGTGATTTAAGAGTTCCTGGTAAGAGTTCCTTCTTTAATGGCTATACAAATAAAGTTCCTCTTAAATTGCTGTTAAGTGTCTGCAAGACATGTATATGGTATGGATGCTTGTTTTCGGCACAGAGTGAGAAATAAAAAAAAGTTAATGGCGACTTTTTATCTCACTATTCTAACTTTTTATCTCAGAATTTATACAAAGTCAGAATTGTGTAATATTAAGTCGCAATTGCATGTTGTTAAGTCAGAATTAAGAGATATAAACTCGCGAGAAATATACTTGAATCTTGCTACTAAATATAGGTAACCGGTACTTGAAGCGAACAAGAGACATTGCCCCCCACCTGACCCCCATTTTTGATAATATATTTGGATTAAATCATAAAAGGAAACATTAATTTTTTGAATAAAACACATTTCATGGGACTATTTTATTCTTAAACATTGTTAAGTTGTTAATCTAATTCATTATCAATTCTTGAAAAAAAAAAACAAAGTTGTTATTAATTTAACTGCTATTTTAACTGATGATAATAATAACCATATATGATGATGATAATAATAATTTATGGTTATTTAAGATGCTATCATACTGTGAAAATCTGGTAACACTTTACTTGAAGGGGTGTGCATAAGACTGACACGACACCTTCATAACCATGACGACATATGTCTTGAATATGAAGTAAGGTTTATGCATGTTTGACAACTGTCATTAAGTGTCTTTCGCTCAATAAAGACATTTTGAATGCAAATATGACATTGTTTAAGATGTCTTTGTTATGACATCTTGACAAACCATAACATCATAAACTGTCAGTGTCTTTGTCATGACAACTTGATGTAAAATTAAGTTAAACTGTCATGTGGTTGGCTTTGACATGAGGCATTATAACTGTAATTAATATTTTTCATGACCTCAACTACAGTGGTACTAATTGAATTTGTCATTAAAAAGTTATAATGGCTTCATGACAGCCAATGTCAAAAGCAACCACCTGACAGTTTAATGTAATGTTAACCAATAAAGCAAGGTGGTTTCTTAAGTTTGATAATTAATCTGCTATGTCATGTTTATGACAGGTTATGTTGACTTAGTAATGTTAAGTTGTCATGACAAAGACACTGTTATGATGTATTGGTTTATGTCAAGGTGTCAAAACAAAGAATCTCAAACAATGTCATATTTGCATTAAAAATGTCATAATTGAGCGAATGACAGTTGTCACAAACATGCGTTAAACTTCCTTCATATTCATTACATATGTCATGTCATGATTATGAAAGTGTCACGTTAGTCTTATGCACACCCCTTAAGTAAAGTGTTACCAGAAATCTCATACCATTACAACCCTACACGGGAAAGTCCCCCACCCCCACTGTTCAAAAAGTAACTTTTAAATGAACTACTTTTTACTTTTACTTGAGTACATTTTTACAGGTAATTTTACTTGTACTTAAGTAAAATTTCATTGAAGTAATACTTTTACTTGAGTAGACTATTTTATTACTCTTTCCACCTCTGATAATAGCCAAAGCAATTGGGAGATAAAAAGTTGAAATTGCGTGTTATAAAGTCAGAATTGTGAGATATTAAATTATTCTGAGGTAAAAAACGTATGTTTTTTTTCCAATGCAAAATCAAAGCCACAAAACCTTTTATCCATTACTATTTCTCAGGGCTTCGAGACTGAGACTGTATTCCAATACAAATACCTTGGTGTTCTAATTGATGATTCTTTCTCTTTTAAACCTCACATCCAGCAGTTGGTGAAAAACTGAAGATGAGACTGGGTTTTTATTTTAGAAACAAGTCATGTTTCTCCTTAGAGGCAAAAAAGAAGGCTTGTTGCTGCCACTTTCATTTGATGTTATATACTGTACATGCATGCATCCATTCAATGCTTGAAATTGTTGGATACTGTTTACACAGAGCCCTTAGGTTCATCACAAACTTAAGAGCATTTACCAATCACTGCTCTCTGTATGATCGGATTGGTTGGTCTGCATTGTCCACCCGTAGGCTTAACGGCACATTCTTATTTATAAAGCTATCCTTGGTTTATTCAAGAACCGCTATAAAGCCAACACAATCTGTAAAGCTGCTTTGAAACAATCTACATTATATAAATGAAGATGATTTGACTTGACTATCACATGCATATATGAATTCACCAAAACACACAGACCATCCAGCTACGTCATCGTGCTACAGGCTGCAGTGAGGACCTCTTGACCATTTCACCGACTACTGTTTTACTCAACTTGGGGCAATACAGAGCTGGCTTCAATGATTGTCTGAAAATAAATCGATCGAGCTACCAAGCAACAATTTCTGATGAGTAGGCCTAATTATTGAAGTTCAGACAGGTAATCTTTCTCTCAAAATCATTCAATACTGTTTATGCATCAGTAAGTCAAGCCAGTGACTAAAATATCAACTTCACATTGTTTATTTTAGTAGGATGAAAAAAAAAAGACAGATTTAAATTGTGAACAAATTATATAAAGGAAGCGATCAAAGAACAATTTTTCCACACAGCGAGTTTATGTGGACAACTCATTATGAAATCAAAGACGCACGTTACACTGTACAACGAAGCTCTTACTGTATGTGCATCATCATGTTTGCATTGGGGGAAACATAAGAGAGAGTGCAGAAACTACGTTGCAATGATATGATCTTCATTCTCGTGATCAACAGACTGTCATATGCTTGCTCAATGCTCATCATGGCTACATTGTGTGTGATGGGAATAGATTTAAATACTTTAAAAACATCTCACGATTTGTTAATCTCGATAGCTGTAATAGTAAAAACGTATAATAGCTGCAGTAAAAGTTTTCAAGAGAGTTTCACATGGAACACGTAGCTATTTCATATGCAAGCATGTCAGCCAATCACAGCAGAGGCCGATTACACACAGCAGTGTTCAAAGCAGAGGCTAAAATCAGGCAAAATGATGACTACTGATCTAAAAAAACATACTAAAATTAATAAGGGCAACCCAGAAAACATTATAAAATTATAAAAATGCAATTGTTTGGGGTCGGGAAGATTTTTGAAAGAAATCTCAACAAGGCTGCATTTATTTAATCAAACATGGATTAAAAACGGAAATTTAAGTACAGTTATAGTTAAGCACTGACCGCATTTCTTTATATTTGAGTCCAAGTTTAACGCAAATAACTGTGAGAAAATGCAAAACTTTTGCGTGGGAATGCAAAGTTTCTTGGGGGAACCCAAAACTTTTGTGAGGGAATGCAAAAGAATTGCAAAACAAAAACCACCACCATGTCCCTTTAGGGGCTCCATAGTTTACAGTTAACATGTTTTCTTAAAATGTTCCTGTGATGGCAAAGCTGAATTTTCAGCATCATTACTCCAGTCTGATTTGATGCTCAAGAAACATTTCTTATTATTATCAACATAAATTTTTTTTTTATTTCTGCTTAATAACTGAATAAAAGTGTGAAACCTTTTTTTTTTTTTTTAGGATTTTTTAAATTAATACGAAGTTAAAAAGAACAGCATTTTGTTAGGAATAGAAATGTGTGTAACATCACAAATGTCTTTTCAGTCATGTTTTTTCAATATAATACAATTTCTTAAAAAATCTTATTGACCCAAAACTTTTGCACGGTAGTTTACTTTGACATCACATTGGGACTTATCAAGTATTAACATAGTGGAAATAGTTGTCAATGCCTAGGCCTAATTTAAATAACTTTTTAAATCCTGATTTCAAAATGCCCAGAAGTCTACTGTACCACATCATTGCATCTGGTTTCACTAATCATTCACTCATTTAGTGATTCACACACATTCGGCCATCAAGCTTCTTTCCGCTGAATTAGGAGTTGGCAAGAATTTCTGTACATGCATAATGCATTTACTCAATAGTTTTTCAAACACTCAACAAAGTGTCAGTAAGAAAATTACGACAGCTACAGACTGTCATGCATTTGTGAGAGGTATGTAAGAACTTACTGGTCTAAAAGTTGATCATATTTGGCTTGGGAATCTCTTTCTGCATTCAACGCTCTGTCTTTCTCAATGACAGCATTATCCCGGGTTTCACGAAGGTTTCTGAAAGATTAACAAACACATTTCCTGAAACAATTTTGTACATTATGCAGCACAGGATTAAGTTAAATGTTCTTTACAACCTTGCCATTTGAAACAATATAAATCATAAACTTTCATTACCTGCATTATTACATAAAGGCTAATACAATACAATATTTCCACTGGCGCTTTTGACACTCTGTATAATTTACAGAATGTGAATTTAATTTTTGTGCTTTGGAGAGTTCAGATTGCAGTGATACATCAGATAAGTCTGACTACACCAACATTTTGATGCTAAGAAGTAGCATAAAGCAGAAATTAAAGTCCAACAATAGTGGTTAAACAATATCTACATTTACATGAACCTCTTATATTTCAATTGAAATGAACTGATTCCATACTAACATTCTCAAAAATTGCGCAGTATTTTCCAGTTTCAGATTTCAATTCAGCAAAAAAAATAAAAATAAAAAAAAAAATAGCAATAATATAATGCAAGTATTTAGTCATCATAACTACTATGTTTTCAATGATAAAACTATTTAGGCTGTGGCCACTTGAATAGCAGTGTCTGTCCTGGGACCCCTCTTACTTCACCTATGCTTAGTTGATTGGAAAATAGGGCTGTGTGATCAATCGTAATTGATTTCGATTTTGGCTTCCAAAGATTATGAAAACAAGATAATTGAGGTAAAACTGTTATTGTACCACTGCCACATTCAGCTTTCGTGCTTTCGTTCCTCCCTAAGCCAAATTTAACATCCAAATCAACCGAATGAGTGAGGGCAGTAAAATGTAGTCTACTGTTGCTAAACTGCGAGAAGTGTTTGATATTAAACAGTGTAATTAAAGGTACATTAAGCCGCTAAAGAGACACTGCTCCCCAGACGGCTTTCTGTGCGTATGCTCCGAGATGGAGAGAAATGTCCAGAAGCAAAGTATTCTTTGGCCATGAAATTTATGCCTAAATGGTCAAATAGAATATAAACAGTTCAGAAAGAAAACGTGTGTAACTGTATATTGGATCCGTGCATTTGGTCTTAAAGTGACAGCAGCCCTATATTGCTTCTTCAGTCTGTGTCATTGATGTTAGTCAAACATCAAAAGATAAAGATATAATCTCTCACTGCTCTTGAATGAAAAACTTTTATAGCTTTAATAAGGATTAATCTGTATTTAATATACAGTGAAGACTATGCAGTGTTATTTTACATCTGATTACTTTCTGCTGTAGGATACTGCTGTAGCTCTGTTTATTTAATTTGTATTTTTGTTCTGTTGTATCTCTTTGTCCATTTTTGTTTGTGATAAGTTTCTTGCCATAATTGAGCAGCCCCATTAGAAAATAAGATTCAGCAGTGTTAAAGCCCACTAAATCCATATAGGATCCAGCATCTAGTTTGCATTAAGGATACATCTTTACATGTAAGCCGTTGCAGTGAGAAGACCTAATGTTCACTATAGGCAGTAGTTTCAAAGATTACATCCCATCCTAACTGATTTATTCATTTATTTAACTTAACTTAACAAATATTCAGATTATACACTCACCTAAAGGATTATTAGGAACACCATACTAATACTGTGTTTGACCCCCTTTAGCCTTCAGAACTGCCTTAATTCTACGTGGCATTGATTCGACAAGGTTCTAAAAGCATTATTTAGAAATTGGCCCATATTGATTGGATAGCATCTTGCAGTTGATGGAGATTAGTGGGATGCACATCCAAGGCATGAAGCTCCCGTTCCACCACATTCCAAAGATGCTCTATTGGGTTGAGATCTGGTGACTGTGGGGGCCATTTAAGTACAGTGAACTCAATGTCATGTTCAAGAAACCAATTTGAAATGATTCAAGCTTTGTGACATGGTGCATTACCCTGCTGGAAGTAGCCATCAGAGGATGGGTACATGGTGGCCATTAAGGAATGGACATGGTCAGAAACAATGCTCATGTAGGCTGTGGCATTTAAACAATGCCCAATTGCCACTAAGGGGCCTAAAGTGTGCCAAGAAAACATCCCCCACACCATTACACCACCAGCCTGCACAGTGGTAACAATAGCCGCGTTTCCACTGCCGGGCCAGGGCCGGGCCGTGCTAGTGCGTGCCAGGGCCAGTCGCGTTTCCACTGTCACTTCCGGGGCTTGATCGGGGCTTCCTCAGGGCCAACGGCCAGGATTTCTGGCCCGTCGAATACCTTGGGCCAGAGGGGGCCAGCTCGGGCTAGAGGCGTGCTCAAGGTAAAAGGCGGAGTTTATCGGTGTTATGGAACGTTATGATCTGAAGCAAGATGCACATAGGGGTGTCCATGTTTAACCGATTAACCGTTTAAAATTGCATAACATTTTAATTTGAACTGTAGGCCTATGCCAAATGCTGCGCAACAATATATAGGCTATATATAGCTACATATCGACGAATTTTCAGATATTTGTTTGATTTTTTTGCCCCTTAAACATTTAAAATATTTGACAAATTAATATGAAAAAAATATATATTTTACTGGTTTTCTGAGGCCAAATTAGAACCTGGAAATGATATTTTCCCCGCAGTGCTGAATGAGAAGAGCCGTACAGAAAGGGGATTTATGGGTGATTTATAGGCTATAATAAATGTGTCTGATAATAAAATAATATAAAATAACGAGGCATTAATTGTTTATTAATAAACTATTGTTTTCTAAATGATTTTCGGCTAAAAACATATCTCCATCTCCGGATGCACATTTAGAGAGAAATTAAGCTACATAAACATAGAAGATATTGGCTTTCGATTCGAATTTGTTCTTTTTAAATTGGACATTTAAAGCTTTAATCTACAATCTGTAGACTAAAGCTTTAAATGTCCAATTTAAAACGAACAAATTCGAATGCGGTGGCTGTTTCAGGTCTCGCGCTTCAGTTCACGGAGATCATGAAGCGCGTCTTGATTAATTGTTAAAGCACAACGTTTTCTTGTTATAAATAAATTTATTTGCGAATAATGTATTATTATTTTCTGTATGACCAGAAATTAAAGAGTATTTTAAGTTGTTTCCACTGAAAGAAATCCAATGAAACTGTTCACATGGGCGTCTCGCAGCCATGCTCCACACACACTGGATATGCGCTGATATTTGTCAAAAATATTGTGTTTATTTGTGCTCTGTTCCTTTTTTGGATAAAGGCGTCTTCTACATATGCAGCCTAATAAAATGTTACAATATGATGATGGTTATTATTATTATTATTATTTGCAGACACGGAGTTTTTGTGAAATGGACGTTTTGCTTATTTTCAATTGGCAATTTCAGTTTTAAGGGTGATGGAAATGCGGCTTTAACTGCTCCGTACTTGCTGCGTTTTATTTCTATAAATTAATTTCGTTTCAAATGGGGTCCAATCAGTTATTAAAGGTGTTAAAAAATCTGTATCTCGAGGTTGCGGCGCGCACACTATGCACCGAGTATTAACCGATGGGCCTCGGTTAACGATTAATGAATAACTTGAAAACGTTGTTATATCGCGCAAAAAAATCGCTGCTTGAAATGGAGAATCGCCTGTACTGGTCTCGGGACACTATTGCAGCCACTACGGCAGTTGAGTTAATATACATGCTATCTTCCTAATTTAAAAAATAAATTAATTCATAATACCCGCTGAAATGGGTTGGGTTTTATGACGTTTGATCCTGAAAGGCGTGTTAGGGGTGGGGTCTGGGGCAGCGCTGTGGGGCTACTGGCCCGGCAGTGGAAACGCAAGCCCGGTGCTTGAGGCCCGAGGCCACTAGCTCGGCCCGGCTCGCTGTTAGCTCTGGCCCAGCCCTAGCCCGGCAGTGGAAACGCGGCTAATGCATGATGGATCCATGTTCTCATTCTGTTTACGCCAAATCCTGACTCTACCATCTGAATGTCTCAACAGAAATCGAGACTCATCAGACCAAGCAACATTTTTCCAGTCTTCAACTGTCCAATTTTGGCGAGCTCCTGCAAACTGTAGCCTCTTTTTCCATTTGTAGTGGAGATGAGTGGTACTCAGTGGGGTCTTCTGCTGTTGTAGCCCATCCGCCTCAAGGTTGTGCGTGTTGTGGCTTCACAAATGCTTTGCTGCATACCTCGGTTGTAACGAGTGGTTATTTTTCAGTCAAAGTTGCTCTTCTATCAGCTTGAATCAGTCGACCTCTTGTTGATGCTCCTCTGACCTCTAGCATCAACAAGGTATTTTCGCCCACAGGACTGCCACACACTGCATGTTTTTACCTTTTCACACCATTCTTTGTAAACCCTAAAAATGGCTGAGCGTGAAAATCCCAGTAACTGAGCAGATTGTGAAATACTCAGACCGACCCGTCTGGCACCAACAACTATGCCATGCTCAAAATTGCTTAAATCACCTTTCTCTCCCATTCTGACATTCAGTTTGGAGTTAGGATCACACCCCTAAATGCATTGAAGCAACTTCCATGTGATTGGTGGATTGGATAATTGCATTAATGACAAATTGAACAGGTGTTCCTAAAAATCATTTAGGCGAATGTAAACATAAAACACAGTATTCAGACTTTTTAACATATCCATTTCCAGTCATTCGTTATTACTGGACGAGGATTTTTAAAAATAATTTAATAATTGATTATTTCTGAAATCACTCTGGCAATCACTCACTCTGAAATTTTATACAGATTTCAGATTTTAAAATTCCCTCACATTCCCAGATATTCCATGGTAAACAAGGATAGAAAGAATAGGATTTGTCCAGTCTGAGACATGAAGGCTTGCTCTCACCTGTTCTCTCTCTCATACATCTCTTTAGATGCCCTCTGCAAGTTCTCGATCTCATGACTGGTCTTCATTCGAATGCGCTCCAGTTCATCACGCAGTTTGTTTTCATACTCTGTCTTATAGTGATCTCTAGTGGAGGGATGCAAACAGTACAACTGTTACATTATAATTACATAGAATAGACTATAAAGAATCGATCTTGGATTCCTGCTGTAAATCCAAATATATTAAGATTCTCGAAAGGTTACGTAATATCTGATACCAGACCGGACCAGGCCCATTTCTTCATATTATGCAACCTTCTTACTACAGACCAATTCTGTATTGTTCATAAAACTGAACTGAATAAACAAAACAAAAAAAATGTAGTTAAGAGTGGGAAAAAATTAAGTAGGAAGCACCATCTGTTGTACATTATTTATCACACATACCTAGAAGCAACATATTTTTCATAGGCATCTTCCCTGGCCTTCTTTGTGTCCTCAAGCTGGGTCTGCAGTCTGTCCAGACGGTCTTCTTGATGAGCACAGCGCACATTAAGCTCCATGTTCTGCTTATTTAGATATTCCTTGTCCTTCTGCATCAATGTTACAGACTGCTGCAGAGTAGCTACCTGCGGATGAAAAAAAGGTGTAAAGAAAAAAAGGAAACATGCAACAGAAGAACTTTTATGATAAACAGATTTATAGGTTGAGATTATAGACATCAGCTGATAAGTTGCCCGCTTTGCTAGTTTGCAGAAGAGTTGTTGTTTATAAAATATGTAAACTTGTTAATGGATGATGCAAATTTGTTGTTTTCAAATAATTTATATATATATATATATATATATATATATGAAGAGTTCAGATGCAAAAGCCTCTAAATGCCATTTGAAATTTTCTTCTTTAATGATGATTTTTTATCAAACTTGTATATTTAAGTTCAGTAATTTCACTTAAATAACAATTAATAGGTAATTATCATTGCCATTTAAGTGAAATCACTGAACTTAAATATACAAGCTCGATAAAAATGATCATTCTAGAAGAAAATTTCAAATGGCACTGGGCGATATGGAAAAAATATCATATCACGATTTTTTTATAAACAATTTTCAGTTTATATATATATATATAATTTATCCAAAAAGAAAACTGAAAATTGTTTATTGTCAATTAACAAGACTGTCTATAATTTAAACAATCACCCAATTAATTAATTGACCTGCCGATCTGTTAGTAATCTTATGTGTGTGTTCATCCCACATTACCTCTTTATGTAGCTCATTCCTCTCTTTGGTCAGGGCAGTGTGTGTGAGGTCCAGTATTTCTAACTTCTTCCTCAACTCTCTCACCTCAGATTCATTCTCATCTCTCTCTCTGTGGACCAAAATATGCAGACACAACCACCATATTTAAAGGACTGAATTTTAAGAATTCATACAAAATAAAACTTTTGTACTAGTCAGTCGACTATAATGTTGCCCATATTGTTGACGCCCAACGAAAAACATTTTCAACTAAAATATCTTTGTTTTGTTAGATTGCAGCTAAGGCTGGACATTTAAAGGAAGTAAACCACCATTTGAGATGAGTACGATTTTTTTTATGTTTTTGAAAGAAGTTTCTTATGCTTATCACGGCTTCATTTTTTTTATTGAAAATACAGTAAAAACAGTAATATTGTGAAATATTATTACAATTTAAAAGAACTGTTTTCTATTTTAATTTATTTTAAAATGTAATTTATTCCTGTGATGGTAAAGCTGAATTTTCAGCATCATTATTTCAACCTGATCCTTCAGTAATCATCTTAATGTGTTGAGTTGCTCATTTCTGGCTGAGCTGAATGTGGACTTCAAATGACAATGCAGGACATCCCACTTACCGTTTGATTTTGTCATAGTTCTCTCGTTTGTAGTCTCCTTCCTGAATAAGCTGCTTGGTGTCAGCAAGTTCTAGCGTGAGTCTCTGACAGCGGATCTCAAGCTCGGAGCGTGCTCTCCGCTCTTCCTCATAACTCTGGTTGGGATATGAGAAAAAGAAGTGATGAATGTCAATAAGAAATAAAAGTAATGCCAATAAATAAAATTATTTCACAGCTGTCAAGAATTGGGGTCATAAATTGAGAAATCACATTTTCTTTGATCTTTTGACATATAAGAGGTAGGAGTTGCACAGACTAGTCGACTGCAATGCCCTGCCAAGAAGATGTAAGATTTAATTTGACGTCAACTACTCGTTGATCATGGCTCTCAGAGGGCGTAACAGAATGACAATGTCCTTGTTTTACACTGACAAATAAATGCATACTCCGAGAGCAATTCTCAACATATGCTTGAATATACCATCTGGATGCTCAAATTGATTGGGTAAATTCACGTTTTAAACAGCTTATTGTCCACACAAGTTAATAGCCGAGCTAAACTAATGCGCCTCTGAATTGTAACACACACAAAGATCACACATTACGTGCAAATCGCACGCACACAGAAACATTCAGTAGCGCAGAAATATAATGTCAACACTGTTCAGTGATTTTTCAATAAAATAGCTTAGAAACTGAAAAGTTCTAGCATATATATTTTTTGGTAACTAAAACCCACAGCTTCACTTACAGTAGAGACAATTAATTCACATGCAATCGCTCTCTACAATGCATTCATATATAAATATAATCTTTATTGTGCCAATTTATCTGTATTTGATTTAGAACGAGCAGAAATATGAGAGAAATGTCATGACCCAAAGACAAAAGAACACATAAAAAGTAAACTGTTATGTAGGAACAATAGTGTCTCGCAGTTAGATGTTATGGGAGGGAGGCGGGTTTTGTCACATTATTTCTAAATAGTGCGTATAATTTCTAAATTATTTCTCTGTCATGACAACAATGAAAAAGTTGACAACAACCTAGTCAGCATTTCTAACGAGGTCACGTGGGAGTGGCAAGGGAACAGCGTGCTGAACTGTCAAGTAATGTTCGTTCGGCTGAGGATAGAGCGACTGACTTTTTTTTTTTTTTTTTTTTTGGAGCAAGCATTGATTATGCACAACACGGTCTCAATTTGCGGGACGCATGAATTGAGCTTCAAACGCTGTGCGCGCGTACAAACTACGCGGGACGGGTGGTCACCCTATATGATCTATATCTTCCATTTAGAAAATAGATCGATTTCAATTTGACTTTGAAGACCGTAGTAAAAATTGTATCCAAAAAGAATAATTTTCCACACCTCCATTATTGATCTAATTTGGTAGCGGTGACTGTCCAAATCCTCAGCCAGGTTAGCCTTTTTCACCTGCAGCTCAGTCACAAGAGTCCTCAGAGGGTTCACGACCTCATAGAACCGAATCTATATAAAGAAAACACACACACACTTACAGTATAGCTTTTAAATCTCCTCGCTCCACGTGTTTATGAGTGGGAGGAACCAACAGCACCAATAAATATATCTAAAATCTTAATTTCCAAGTCAGTGCTCACCGCAACATATTCAGGGATGGTGAGTTTGTCCTCAGTCAGTTCCTTCAGCTCAATGTACTTCTCCTCAGATAGCTCCAGGTCCCTCAGGCTCCTACGGAGGTCACCTGCTCGATCACACAGCTGACGGTTCGTCTCTTCCAGCTGCTTCTGTCTGAGCATGATGGTGTCCATCTCTTGCTTCCTCAGAGTTTGCTGCTTCCTGCATAAGCCATTTTTTTAATTGTGTTGAAATGCGATGATGTGTGACAACAGGCTTTTGAGGAATGTTTATCTGTACATCTATCGATCATCATAGATGTTTTTCTTTTATGTTTTGTCTTTAATTAACGGCTGAATCTGAAAAACATCAGCCAAAAATCTGAAAAACATTTTTCAGTAAATGTTTTCCATAACAGGGAATTATTGAATTATTTTAAATTATAAATATTAGTACTTTAAAGACAAATCATAGCGGAATATATATATATATATATATATATATATATATATTACACACACATCTCATTTTATGTGTGGTTAACAATAAATAGCCCAACTAGGCATGACTAGAAGAAGTGACAATAATTTATGGGCTTGTGAATGAATGAATGAATGAATGAGGAACTTATATAGCGCTTTCATATGCGCTTCTGTATATCCAAAGTGCTTTACAATCACATCAAGGCGTCTCTCCTCAACCACCACCAGGGTGCAGCATCCACTTGGAGCCATAGTACAACAGCCCCAGTGCACTCACCACACACCAGCTATAGGTGGAGAGGAGAGAGAGAGTGATAGAGCCAGTTCAGTGGAAGGGGATTATTAGGAGGCCATGACTGGCAAGGGACATTGAATGGAATTTGGCCAGGACACTGGGGTAACACCCCTACTCTTTAAGAAAAGTGTCATGGGATTTTTAATGAACACTGAGAGACTGAGAGTAAGGACCTCGGTTTAACGTCTCATCCGAAGGAAGGTGCTTGTTACTGTTGTGTTCTTGTCACTGGACACTGGGGTGACCATAGACTGTAAAAAATGGTTACAACCCACACAGACCACAGGGTGAGCACCCACTGGCCTCACTAACACCCCTTCCAGCAGCAACCTGATTTTTCTAGGAGGTCTCCTATCCTGGTAATGAACAGGCTCAGCCCTGCTTAGCTTCAGTGGGCAACCGATCTTGGGCTACAGGGTGATATGGCTGCTGGCTTAAATATTTTATCACATTTATCAGCCAATACCAATACGACGACCAATGTGTTGACTTTTTTCTTAACAGTATGTAAATGCACCTGTTTTCATCCTGCTGGAGTTTGAGCTGGCTGTCCAGACGCAGAGCGAGCACCTGTTTTTGATGGAGAGCATCGTTCAGCCTTTCCTCCAGCTCTTCTATCTAAAATGAATGTGAAAATAATCATGTTAACACTCACAGGCAACCACACATGCGTTAACTATTCTTTAAACTGCTTTTTTTTTATTTCATGTAGACAACAGTTTTCTATTAATCAATCATTACTTTGGTAAGGTGGTCCACTTTGAGATTGTCTATGAGCAGATTTTTCTGTGACAGATCTATCTTCAGTTTTTGAAGGTTATGAAGCAGCTCTTTTCTTTCAAGAAGCTGTTTTGTGACCTTCCCTGCGCCATCTTTCTCATCCGAAGACGATATGTCCTCTGTGGGGACTGTTGTCTCCAGACTGATGTCCTCAGACTCGATGGAGCTGGAGATGTTTGCCGTTGCGCCCTTTGGCTTCTTTGGAGGCATATCGACAAGGATCCAGTCAACGTGTCCTTGCCGACTTGTCGTGTCAGAAAAGAAGAATGTTTCTCAAAGCTGGTTTTAAAACTGGGAAATGTGGATTAGTAGTCAAGTGCCAGGACGGGCTCAGAAGCTCAAGGAAAGAATTAACGTTCACAGATAAGACGCTATAATTCACTAAGCGATGACACTTCGGTTATTTTTAGGTTAACTAAGTTAACGTTACCTGACTTTCGTAGCCTCGTGACAAGAAAAAACACGACAACGTGAATATGTATGTGGAAGCTGGGAAAAGTGTTTTATAATTAGCTATTTATCATACCGACTGTTTAAGCGTCCCGCCGCCCATAGAAACAACAATGACAACAGAAAAGAGAAGTGAAGATTGCGTTAAAGAGCGTCTTTTTAGAAAACGCCTGTGATACAAAATAATGCGCCACCTATGGGATTCCGCCTGAACAGAGCTCTTATTTTGAAATTCACCCCAAATTCAAAACCGGAAATAAGGGAATGTGTTCATTCTTTCGTAGCTCATTTGTGGTTTTGTGAACAAATAAATGTCTGTTTTTATTATTTTTCTAGCACGATACTTTTGCTATGTCTAATAAAAACATAACTGGTCCAGCTTTGCCACCGTCGATGGGAAAAAGCAAAAATGATGATTCAGATGAAGAAGACGCAAGTATGTTTACACATGCACGTTCGGTTGTAGTAACGTTAGCTGCTTTGTAAACTGCAATTAAATTGTTTTTACAAATGCATAACAAGGCTGGCAGCCTTTAGCTGTTTTTTCCCCTCTCCTGTCAATTTTCTTTTGCAAAACGGTTTAGGTCATTTAATTGTTTAGTATAGAGTTCAAATAATTGCACTATAAATTATAAATATTGCCTCCAGTCATAGGTCCAGCCTTGCCTCCACTGTATAAAGCTTCAGAGTCCTCAAGTTCATGTGAGGACAGTGATCAAGAGGAGGTTGTGTTCAAGAGAGCCAAATACTCATCATCTGGGAACCGGTCTTCTTTAAAGTATGATACTTGTTTTGTATTTGTAAAGTATGTACAGAAATGTTCTTTCTCAAGTGTGGATACTATATGGGCCTTAACCTGATGTATCAAATATAAAATACAAAACATAAAATAAAAATAGATCAGAAAAATCTGACCATTGGTTAATTTGTCAGGCAAGTTAGTCAGTTTATCATCATTGTCTTTCAGGAAGAAAAAAAAAAAAGATTTTCTCTCACTTGTCATGTGTGATTCTCAAACAGCAACAGAGGCATCATGAAAGCTGATATGGATATAAAGCAAACTGAGGAGAAGGAGGAAGAGGAGGATGATGGTTTCTTTGGGCCAGCACTTCCCCCAGGATATCAAAAGCGAGAAAAGTCACCAGAAGTGTAATAAACATAAAATAATACTAGTACCACACGTGATCATTAACGATTCAAAAAAAAGTCTTGGATTAACTACATTTTGCATTTCCAGGCCACCTTTACTAGGACCTGCACTCCCTCCAGGATTCAAAAAACAAGATGAAGATGAAGATGGTGCAAAAGACGATACCAGGGGGCTTTCAGGACCAGCTCTACCCTCAGAATATCAAAAGCAAGACATATCTCCTGAACGGTAACAGGAATTAAAGTTAAACAAACATAGCAAACATATCTTCACATTTTGCTGTATAGAGTTGGTTGTATCACACACTGTTATTTATTCTAATTTTACATGTAAATGTTGATTGAAAACATTTTTGTTTTTTGGCTTTTCCAGCAGGCCATATGTGGTAGGACCTGCCCTGCCTCCAGGCTTTAAAAGACAAGATGAAGATGAAGCGGGGGGAAAAGAAGATGCCAGTGGGCTTTTAGGACCAGCTCTACCACCAGGTTATACTCCAGAATTGTCAAACAGTGAAGAAGATGATGATTATGTCATTGGACCCATGCCATCAAAAGGACCGTCCCAGGCCTCTGTGGCATTGGACTTTGAAAGAAGAGCTCAAAAAATGAAAGACAAACTTACAGGAGTGGATGTAAGTGCATTTTATGTAGTTTTCTTTTTCTTTTTTTCCCCCAATAATTCAATTAGTACAGCTGCATACATGTATAATATTTATAGTAGTAGTAACCAGTGTTATTTATATACTATTTTATTAATATTTTGAATTAGCTATTGGTTTTACACTTTCAGGTTTCATTTAATTTTTTTTATTTTATTTAATTTGAATATAATTTTAAAAATTAATGAATAATATTTAAATATGCTTGAACAACAGTGAAAGACAGAAATAATTATGCTGTACTTAATACAACATCAATAAAATCTGTGACTCTTCTGTTGTTAGACTGGCCCAGAGGTGGTTTCTAGAGAGAGCTGGATGACAGAGTTGCCTCCCGAGTTGCAGCATGTGGGCTTGGAAGCACGGACCTTTAAGAAAAGATCAGGCCCTGAAAACAAAGACCGCTCAATCTGGACTGACACTCCTGCTGAACGTGAGCGAAAAGCTAGGGTGAGTTAGAGATTGAGTTCTAATATGACATGTGGAAATTGTTATGGAGACTCACTGTGGATTTACCAATGATATCATTTGTGATTTAAATTTTACAGATGAAACCAGCTTTTTTACATTTGGGTTTTGGAAAACAGGGATTTCAGGGATTGTTTGAAAATTCCCTTCTTGTTTGTCTTTCTTAGGAGCGACAAGAGGCTAAGGAAAAAGGTGAATCTGCCAAGGATGATGGACCACGTCTGCCTCAGAAAGAGCTTGAGATGGCTGAAAAAGTTACAAAATATAATGTATGTTTTTTTTGTTTAGTTTTTTTTTTTGTTAAATGCATCATAAATGACAAAGTGTGTGTGTTAATTAATTGTGTGTATGCATGTATATGTATGTATACACTAACTGAAATATAAAGAACATGTATAGAACAAGATAAAAATATATAGGTCAAGATAAAATATATAGAATAAGATAAAATATAAAATATATAGAACAAGATAAAAATTCAAACGAATTCAAACTAATGAATAAAAAAATATTATCATCTAAATGACACAAAAGTAACTCTGGCTTTTGGTCCTATATATGAGCGGTTCACTCTTATGGACCTTTTGAATGGACTACACCTTTAGTTTGCCAGATGCAATTGTTACTGCTTGAATGTAAATAAATTGTTTCAATTGCTCATCTCTTTTCAGGAGTCCAAGCGTGGTGAATCTCTCATCAGTCTGCACACTAAGAAGATGAAGAGAAAAGCTGAGGAGGATGCTGACAAGCCTGTGGAGAGAAGACCCTTCGACAGAGACATGGACCTCCAAGTCAATCGCTTTGATGAGGCTCAGAAAAAAGCTTTGCTCAAGAAGTCACAAGAGCTCAACACGCGCTTTTCACACAGCAAAGACCGCATGTTCCTATGAGGAACATCAAACGCATTTATCTGATCTTGTCAAGGACGCTGTACTGATTTGGAATCCTCGAAACATCATCATCAAAACATATTGAACCATGTTGATAATTATATGTAAAAATTTGGAGGACTGACTTATACTCTTCAATTCGCCTTTTTTACACCAATGTTTAATTGTAAGTATTTGTTTTGAACAAAAAATATATTTGATTTGTGGCTTATAAAAGTTTTTAGGCCACCTTTTTTTTATTGTGCTTTAGTGTATTGGTGTTCATATTCAGTGATATCCTATCCTAACACCCTATCGTTTTATTGAATAATGGTAATAGTAAGTATTGTTCACCAGCGTGTATTTTCATGTTAAGAATATGATGAGTTCAGGACATATTTCACCCCAAAATTAAAACTTTTTGTATTGTCATTATTTTTCTCTCATTATTTAAACGTTTTCACCCCAAACTATTGTGACAATGCAAAAAAATAATCATTCTCATTACTGAATGCAAAAATGTAATTGTGAGAATGTGTCACTGTAGTTTTTGTTGTACTGCGTTTAATTTATATGGATTTAAATTTATTTTTTTCTGTAACATTACAATATTATTATATTACAGTAATGACAGTCAATCACCATTCATATTTAGTTGTTGCGATGCAAAGAATCATAAAAATCCTAAAAAAGTGTAATTTGTTTTTTTTCTTTTATTAAATGAACCTTGTAATATTTTACTCTTTCTTTTTTATGCTTTCCTAAAATTTTCCCCACGAAAGCAAATTATGTAAGTAGGCCTATACAGGCTTATCTTAATTGTTTGTTGTCTGTTGTTATGATATTGCAAAGGTGACGCGTGAAATTTCCTTTGAATAACTTATTCTAAAAAAACATGTTCATTAACTATAAGTCAGTTGCATTTACTGCATTTTACTAAATAAAATGACAAAGCGATATCGAAATTCTCCTTCAAAAATCTATAAAATTAAACTATGTGGCAGCCATTAGGTGGCAGCCTAACTAAGTTAACTGAGATCTGTGTAGTGCTTCCGTTTTTTGTCCTAGCTGGCCACCGTACAACCAAATCTGTTGGCGATGTGCTAGCTAAAGTGCGTATAGCCAGAGCGTGGAAGAGGTCCATTAAATCCACATGAAATAATTAGAATATACAATTTTTAACTATTAACAATCATGTCAGACAAAGGAGAGGTAGATCTGACTGGGGCAAAACAAAACACTGGTGTATGGCTGGTCAAAGTAAGTGTTTTTTTTAAACAGTCGATGATGAACTGCTACAGCTAATGTCTCTCAAGTTTTATTAACAGGTTTCAGCATCTACGGATAACGTTACCACGATTGCAATGTGATTTGTGCGTTGCAGTGCGATAATTGTTTTAATGCTATTTTTGGTTTTTAATCTTCTAAAAAGGTCCCAAAGTATTTATCACATCAATGGGCCAAAGCAACAGGGAGAGGTGAAGTTGGAAAGCTCCGAATTAGCAAGTATGTAACAAATCTTAATACATTGAGGACTACAAACACAACATTTATATTAAACATTTAACAGTTGTATTCACATAATTGTTCTTGTTCGTACAGGAATCAAGGCAAAGCTGAGGTAACTAGCATGTCTTTAAACATTATCCCCTGGTTTTACAGACAAGGATTAAGCAGCCTTTAGTCTCAGAATAAAATGTATGTTTGAGTTGTTTTTATTGAAAGTAACTTGCACTGATATATCTTAAAATATGTCAGTACCATTGTTTTGTTTCAAGATACATTATAAAAGCTACTTAAATGCCCTCATGGAACTAAGCTAAGGCCTAACGTTAATCCTAGTTTAGCCCTGTCTGTGAAACCAGGCCTGATTCTTTTATATTTGGGCTTGTGTGTTTGGGTGGAATCAGTGTTTTTTTTTTTTTCTGATTGATTGACAGGTGTCATTCACACTCAATGAGGAGCTGACCACCATAGACACCATTGGGGAGAAGACTTCTATGGTACGAGCCCCTAGAGAGCATCCATTCACTCTGCAGACCGTTGGTGGACAGACTCTGGCTGTTTTTACTGAAAACTCTTCAGGTGAAAACCAGGATCTTACTGTGCTGAATCTCAAATAAAAAATTCTTACCCCTGGTTTCAGAGACCAGGTTTAAGATTTAGTGTCAGACTAAAATCCATGTTTGAGCTGTTTTCACTGAAAGCAACTTTCACTGATATATCTTAAAATACGTCAGTGCCATTGTTTAGTCGTAAGATGCACACCAGTAAGGTGGTTGTTTTTTTGTTTTGTTTTTTTACAAAGGGACCTTTGTAAAATCTACTTAAATGCTACAATTGATCAAACTAAAGCCTAATCCTGGTTTAATCTAAGCCCTTCCTGTGAAATCAGAAAAACTAAAACAAATGCATTTAAAATTATGTGCAGTTAGAGTACACCATTTGTCATTAATTGATGAGAATGTTCATGTGTTACATTAGTGTCATATTGTAAAAACTAAATAAATAACATAACTATTATCATTTAAGCACAACAAATATAAACTAAAATTTGATTACCATTTTCAGTAATGCAAAATGATATTATTTTTATTGATGACTCAAATTAAAATTATTGACTAATGATTTTATCATTATTTTTATTTAGTATTATATTTACATCTTTAGGTTTTATGTTTGCATACTTTTTTAATGATAAGATGTTCTTTTGTACACAATTTATGTCCAATTTAAAATCAGAACCACTGCACCCAAAAAGTTAGCTGATCCTTTTTAAATATTTGTGTACAAAGACATGTTAAGAATTATATAATGGTTGTTAATTACTTACTAATGAAAGTATTGTAGTATCACTGTTTTTTGTTAACCAAACGTTTGCTTTCAAACAGTTTATTCGGTAAGTCATGTTGTGCAATCTCTGGGATATCATACTCTTGTACTTCAGTTGCCTCATACTCTCTCTTCCTCCAGTTCTTTGCAATTACTTTCTCTACTCTGTCTGTTCTGTGGGATGAATCAGAAATTAGGTTGTAATAGCTTTCGTCTGGTCTCTGTTGCTGACCTTTGCCTCCCAATCACGTATGTGTGTTTTGATGGTAGAAGATGTTAGAATGGGCCTTTAAATATCGCTGGTTTTGGAAGCCAAATCTACTCATTGCCTTTATTCTTTGATTAACGTTGATTTGTTTTGTGTGTAGCTTGGGTGTTGTGTGTGCATGTCATGAGCGACTAGTTGCCATTCTAATTCACTTTTTTTTTTATATATTGCAAGTGTTGAATCGGATGATTTCTTTAGTTGTTCTAATGTGCTTGTGTGCCAAATTGCCTGGTCGCTTCACTTCTCTACCTGGGACTATTTCTTTAAAAAAAATAGTTTTTCAGAGATGATTGAGATCAATTTAATTTTTTACATTTTTAGCTTGGTAAACTGTAAATGTACTAGGGGTGTGACAAGAAACGAGATCTCGTACCACGATGTTAAAATGTGACGATGTATTTCTTGTCAAGGTGAATAGCTGTCTCACAATATCAGCATGATTGGGTTCGAGTTTGTGGCAAAACCTTATACAGTGCTTGTATTATATTGTTCTGTCTTTTACTGCAGCGTAGCGTTTTCATATTTACATATTAGAACGGCTCCATTCACAGTAAATGCTGCTTCACTCGAACTCGTTCTCTGCATGTGCTGTTTGTTTGGGTTAATAATGTGCATTTGGGAATGCATAAAGTCTGGTGCACTTTTTGTTTCAAGCAAAGTGTTTCACTGTTATTATTTACATGCGTGTAGCGCATCTCAGCAGTTTGGTTACAAACTCCATCTCTTGCATATGTTGTGAGTTTGGGTTGCTTATAACTTTTATCTGGGAATGCAGTGTGCACCATTTCACCATATTTGTAACGTGGCTAAATCATTCTTAAACCCATGCCAACACAGGAGAATACATCAGTATGATTCTAAATGGATGAATTGTTGTTCATCATGATTTTTCAAAAAAAAGTTTCAACCTTAGCTCAGTTTAAGAAATTTCTGCATTGCTGTCGTAAATTCTTCCATTTGATACTTTACTTGAACCAATTATTGCCTCATTGTTATATATGTATTTAAGTAATTTTAAAGATTATTGTTCACTTAGGTGTATTTATATTACCATCAAAAAAAAAATTTCGATATAAAATAATCATTAGTGACAGCCCTAAATTAGTGAAAACATTTCAAAATGCTCCTGCATGTTTGTAGCCTGGCTAACGCCTGACCCAATTCTCGTTGAGACTTGGGTCTGGGAACCGCATGTACATTTTCTCATATTTGAGGCGTGGTTTACGAATGCCCGTCGCCGTTTATTGGGTGCTAAGAATGTCTATCAAATGCGCCTGTACGTAGCTCATAGCCAATCGTTTCAATTAGAAAAACACAAGTATTAAGTACAGTTTGACATAGATGTTGAAGTTGTTATTTGCATTGGAAATTGTTTGTGCTTGTACTTCACGTTTAAAAATTCAAAAAACTAATGTAATGTCTAAATTGTCAACAACTTTAATTGGGTATGTGTGCACAGCTGAAAGTTATGCTACTAAAGCGGTAGCTGTGTATTGATCTTGAAAAACAACAGAACTTAGTGGCACTGTGACAACCACAGTAGCAAGTCTCTAGGCATAATGACAATATGATATTAATAAATATCACTTACGTTTTATAAGTTAAATGGACTTCGTCGACTACGATGCCTAGCAGGTACTATACAACTCCGTGACTAATATGTCTTGCCACTTTGCGCTCAGGCCTCGGGACTGCCGAACAGAAGTTGGTATCTACAATTCTTTATCGCATTTTCTTTCTCGGGTCACAGCTGAGCGGCAGATATTCCAAGGTTGACCGCCTCCTGCGAGACAAAAATAACGACTGGGGTCTCGCGAAGTTTAATGCCAAAAACGGCTCTTTTTTCAAAATAAACTTGCATTCTAAACTACTTAGAACAATATCTAAGGCTGCATCAAAAGGTAGCTTCGCGTCTGCTGCCATGTTGAATCCATAGAAATAAACAAACCACTTAGGTGTGTCGCATAGATGTCGTCATCGTCTTGCTGCTCCCTCCCCGTTCTGTGATTGGTTCCCTAAATGAGGTGAAAATCTGGACCATGGTATCCAGACTGCCTTTCAGCGTGAATTGAATCGCGCTGCGGGAAGGCAGCATGGGGAAACCCAGACTAGCATATTTGTGCATTTTATGACTTTCAGTCGAATAAAAAACACACATTTTTACAGGCGTCACTGAAGATTCCTTATAATGTTAAAGGATTAGTTCACTTTTGAAAAAACTTTTGCTGATAAATTACTCACCCCCATGTCATCCAAGATGTCCATGTCTTTCTTTCCTCAGTCGAAAAGAAATTAAGGTTTTTGATGAAAACATTCCAGGATTTTTCTCCTTATAATGGACTTCAATGGAAACCAGGTCCAACCGAGGTCCAAACGACAGTTAATAACAGTTTCAGATGCAGCTTCAAATGTCTTTAAACGACACCAAACGATGAATAAGGGTCTTATCATGCGAAACGATCGGTTATTTCAAAGCTTATTCCAAAAATGTAACTTTTCTAAGGACAAATGCTAGCCTTGTAATATATAGACGAATCCGACGAGCGTTCTGTGTAGGCTGCCATCTTGTGGCGACGCCATTGCTGAGCTGTTACACAGGCATATAGACATATGCACCGGTATGTAAACAAACCTCGATGATAACGCGAACTCACCCTCGATGACAGCTACAGCCAGGCAGAATGACTTGTTGGTTTGATCTGTGACTGCAGTGGCCTCCAGTCACAGATGAAGGTACAAACGATCTTACAGATTAACGTTATTTATGAAAATAGCTTGGCAAGCTAGCTAGGCTAACGTTTGCTAATCAGGAAACTATGAAAAGATCTGTCCATTTGGCAACAATAAATAAATAAATGAAATCAAATAAACAAATTCATGTTTTTCAGTTGTGTCCATTATTTATCTCATTTTCACAATGCAACAGGCAAGGGTAAGGTAACGTTACAGCTATAATATCGACCAATTAGTGTTTTTAAGCCATGGAAAGAGGTCAATATAACAGCAGGAAAACAATTATGTCACATAACGTTACATTTAGCTCAGGAAAGCCATTTAATGACCATAGCATGTTAATTGAATAGAAAAAATAGCAAGAGGAGATTTTGCTGATCACTATATCACATATTTATTATATTTTTTTTACTTATGTCATTAAATAATTGTTATTATACGCGAATGTCCACGTCTTGTACTCGCCCAGGAAATCTGTAAACCGTACGGCACCAGACAGGGGCAGTCGACCCGGGGTATTCACAGTGTTTTCTCTTCAAAATTGAAATTTTACTGCCACCATTGAAACAATTTATAACGGAGACTGTTTACCCACTCGACATTATACAAGGGATAACGTTGTAACGATAGTGACAGTCGTAAATCGTGGGCTGTTTATTCCAGTGGACGCAAGTTGCAACTAAAACAATAGGAGGCAATGGCGCAACGCTACCCAGCAACAGCTCAGTAATGGCGCCCGCTTACTTCCGGTAGTTTCGACGGATTCGTCTATTGTGAGGCGCGTTTGCAACGTCACGTAATACGTAATTACGTTCAAAAGGTCACGGGCGACGTAGCCGGAAGTACAGAATCAAAATCGTCCGACATCGTTGTTTTACCTTTTAATTCCTTTTTTGTAAACGGCGTTTGAGTTAGTTTTCACGTTCAACCTATGCGTTCAACTTGTAAACACTCTGACTCTGTACTTCTGGCTATGTCGTCCGTGACCTTTTGAACGTAATTACGTATTACGTGACGTTGCAAACGCGCCTCACAGAATGGAGAAAGGCTAGCATTTGTCCTTAGAAAAGTTACATTTTTGGAATAAGTTTTGAAATAACCGATCGTTTCGCATGATAAGACCCTTATTCATCGTCTGGTGTCGTTTAAAGACATTTGAAGCTGCATCTGTAACTGTTATAACTGTCGTTTGGACCTCGGTTGGACCGTCTGGTTCCCATGGAAGTCCATTATAAGGAGAAAAATCCTGGAATGTTTTCATCAAAAACCTTAATTTCTTTTCGACTGAGGAAAGAAAGACTTGGACATCTTGGATGACATGGGGGTGAGTAAATTATCAGCAAAAGTTTTTTCAAAAGTGAACTAATCCTTTAAAATGTCATTGTCATCTCATTCTAGTGAACCCAATTCACATCTATCGTCACACCCCTAAAATGTACTGTTTAAGACTATTCTGATATTGTCATAGATCTAAATCTACACAGCCCTGAAGACAGGGTAGGGACCTGTTGTGTTTGGTTTATTTTTTATGTTTTTTTTTTTTTCGATCAATCTCCTCATTGGTTTCTGATTGCTCAGAGGTTCTGTGTGGCTTGTTGGTTTGTGTCTATTTGTGCGTTTGCTTTCGCTGACTGCTGTGTGAGAAGCTGGCGTGAGGCTTGGCCTGCCGTGATTACTTTGGCATGTACCCCCCCTCGTTCTCATGTTGCCATCCCTCTTATAGGGCAGTCAGATGCCGAGGCCAGCGGCTCAGGTACAGGTACAGGCCCAGGTGAGTGCTCCCCGTCGCCCCCTGCTTGAGTGGAGGTCCAAGAAGGACCTAGTCAGGCCCTGTTTTGTTTAAAATGGTCTGATGGCCTTTGACTTGACAATCATCCAACAAAACATCAATTATAAATATTCCTTTGTATGGCCTAATTTAAAGTATTGAAATTTTCACTGCCTGGATTGAGAGACTGTAAAGAACTTAGTGTTGCGTCTCTCTGCTGATGTAATGACTGAGCAGTAATAGGCTGTGTGTTGCAGCAGAGATTGCATCGATACAACTGTCACTGAGTATTAATGTCTCTTCTCTCTCAAAGATAAAATTGCACTGGAAGGATTGGTGGTGCAGAGAGCTGAATGCAGACCGGCCGTCAGTGAAAACTACATGAGGCTGAAGAAGTATGTTCATATATGCACACTAGCTCTGTTACTAAACCCGTTGAACTGCTATTGAGGCCAGTTCGCTCCAAGAATGATGACTGTCTATATATAACAGTAAAAAATGCACACAAAAACATTTTGTTTATTAAAGCATGCACTGTAGTTATGTTGTCCACCACTTTAAATGTTTAAACACAGTCAATTTTGTGTTTTGTTGCAGACTGCAGATGGAGGAGTTGTCTAAACCGCTCAGGTTCTCTCAACAGCTCGACAAAGCCGTTACCACCAACTACAAACCTGTGGCTAATCACGCATATAATGTATGTCAAACTTTTGAGTCCTAAAACAGATGCAAGTATTGTACTATTGATAGTTGATGCACTCTCTCTCTCTCTCTTTGTTTCTGTATTTCTCAGCTGAATTATGAAAAGAGGAAGAAAGAAGAAGGGAAGAGGGCACGTGCAGATAAACCTCAGGTGTTGGACATGCTGTTCTCCGCCTTTGAAAAGCATCAGTATTATAACATTAAGGATCTGGTGGACATCACAAAACAGCCTGTGGTGAGTTACGCTATTTATACATGAACGTTCAATTTAAAGCATCTTATAGCATAATTATTTCTTCCAAAACATTACTTTGCTCTTTTTTATTCTTTCTGACCCCAAACTTTTGAATGATAGTGAATGCTACAAGGCTACCTATAAAAACTCCCTTTTTCATTCTCCACAGACTTATTTGAAGGAGATTCTTCGGGACATTGGCATATACAATGTCAAAGGCACCCACAAGAACACCTGGGAGCTCAAACCGGAGTACAGACACTACCAGAGCGAAGAGAAGAGTGACTGACAATTTTCACCAGTGGACTCTTTGTGGTTCTGAAAACCTGAAAAACAAACATCCCCAATTTTTTTTAAGGATAATTTTTGTTCTTTTTAAAGGTCTATCATAAACCTGTGGCATTTTACAATGCTAAGCAGTTTTATTAAGCTTGTTAGATTGAGGAATTCCCTTGGGACAACAGAAATATAACTATTCAGTTGAAAAGAACTTCCGATCCTCATCACGTGTTGTGTATAAAAAGTAGATGTTGATGTTTTTTAAGAAGACATATTGATAGATTAATTGTAAACAGTTGTTTTATTCAGATTTAGTTTTCTGATTGAACCACTTATTTTATATAGTATTTCACATTCATTTCTTGAAATAAAGGTTTTTGTACAAAAATCGTTTTTTTTTTTTTTTTTTTCTCTCCATGTTGTATCTTTGCACACATTGTGACTTTTTTGATTCACACAGCAGTACTGGGATAAATGTTAATTAATAATCAAAGTATTTAATAATTTATTGTGATTATTTAAAAATATATTAGATTAATGTTAATGTCCTTTTATCCTCAGCTAATCACAGAGTAAAAATGTACCATGAGGTTTCTACATGATCCTACCATGTATATATTGAGGAGAATTGCTGTCATGGGAATTTGAATTGATATATTTCATTTGAAGTGTGAGCATTTTGAAAGCAAAAATTTATGTCATTGTGGTCATGAAAAGGAGTAATAATGCATCAAGAAACATGAAGCAGCTTATTACCACAAACAAGGTCATTATTTGGGCATTCTTAGAAGCCACAAGGATCTTAAAGTGAATTAATTATGAACTCATTTTATACCATTACACTAGACACAAATATAAGGCTTGGACGATAATATTGAGCACACCTAGCTAATCTACTTTTAGACAATTTTCCTAGGTGAGGTTAGACACAAAATCTATAGGGTAACTACTCCGATGTTCCACTTTAAAATCATAATTGTGCAACTCTTTTATATGTTTATCAAGGATTCACCTCATTGCTTTCGCAGACATAAAACACACCCCTCTTCAAAAAAAGCAAGCATTTGTTTCCAATGTGCATCTGGAAAAAACATTTACTGACCAATTCACTTTTGTCACCACCTTTCATTTAGGAGGTCAAGCAGAAATGTAAGAATAGCAATATCCAAGCATTATAAAGAATAGTTTAAGTACTAAAACAAATGCTTTACCATCAGAAAAAATACAGGATAGGTCTATTTAAGGAATTTTCTGTTGTGGAGTTGATCACTGCTTGCTTTACTTTTATTTACAAGCACAGACATCAACAGTCCACATTTTGATGTGTTAAGGACCTTTTCTTGTATTTTAAGGCTTGATCCTCACTAAATCCTGTATAACTTTATTTTCCACTTCACACTTTAAGGTCTTTAGGGGAAACTGGGACACTTTTTCCCCATTGAGATGACTGGGAAAACCCTGAATTTCCTGAATTAAGCCTAGATTAACATTTCTTCATATTATGAGGTACAACTTCTGCATAAGATAAACAGTATCATAACATCCTAGCTATTTTTATTCTTATTACTGGTTCAAATGGATGCAGCTGTTCATTGTATAAATGGAACAAATACCCAAAGCATGCCATTTATTTTTTTTTTCCTTAATATACCTTTGTTCAATTTTCTTTGCATTAAAATGAAGACTAAAGGCCTGTTCACACCAAGCACGATAACTATAAAGATAAAATTCTAAAAATCGTTTTACATATTAAATAATAACAGAGTTCACACCACAGCTATAACGATAAAGATATGAGGAACAATATCAGGAACGCTTTCATTGGGATCACTTTCAGAACTATTTTTTTTTCCAGCCGTCAACGATAAAAGACTGACAACCAATCAGAATCCATTCTAATTTAAAGATCTCACGCATTTAAAATAGCAGATGACATTGCAGAGAAGTTAATCGTCGAGGTAAAAAAAAAAAAAAAAAATTTTGACAAGTCAAACCCACTTTTCAATTATGCGTCAAAAAAGATAGATATATGGAAAGCAATCGGTCGTATCCTGGGAATAAACGGTGACAAGTATTTACAATGAGATATTATGCAGTTTAGCATACTAGTGTTATATTACCTCAGGTAGGCTAGTACCCAGCGCTAGTTAACAACATTGCTGAAGTTGCAGTGAAAAAGGTGTTGTATACATTTATCCCATCATTGACTTCATCAGATAAATCCAGTTAGATATTACATAGACTTGCTAGATTAACTGTTTAGGTGCACTCCCAACTCCTCTCGTCTTTTAAAGGATAGCATGTACCCAAAAGCGACTGTTCTTTTTTTTAATATTTGTTTGTAACGTAAAGCAGCAATCATCCATTTTCCCTACTTTGAAACCGCAGCACGGGCGCGTGCTTAGAATAAAAAGACCGTTATCGGTCATTGGTGTGGACGCATATATAATTATCTTTATAGTTATTCTGCTTAGTGTGAACGGGCCTTAAGTCTTTTAAGAGCACCTCTTCATTTTTAGTTAATCATGGAGAAAAGGGAATTGGATTTTAAATGATCTAATATGTACTTCTATATATTCCCACTGCCCCCAATCACGTTTTATTCTTGGTGTTTCGTATAGTAAAAAAAGGCACCTATGTAGAGCTTCCAACTTATCTTAAAGGAGCTTTATCTCCTTTACCCTTTAAAGTTTTTTTTTTTTTAATCAATGGCAGATGAGCAAAAGCTAATTGGATAAAACAGAACAGGTTGATTAAACTTGGTAGACAAGATAGGCAGAATTAACAAGCAAAAACTTTAATAAGCCAGCAGCTTGATTTTATTCAATAATGGTGCCAAGAAATCCTATACAATCCTGTGAATCAATGAGAACGCGGGGAAAATTACAACTGTACATCTGCTGAAACTAGAAGCTGACATGCACAGCAAATGAGAAGCCAGCAAGTCAACTTCACCTCCATGATAAAGAAATAAAAGAGAACCCCCAAATTACTCGGTTCCTTTACCACAATCTTTTCAACATTGCAGTTTGGCTTGCTAAAAGTCCTGTTTTTAATTTCCTTTGAATGGATAGTTCACGTCTTCTCGCCATGGATGGACGCAAGCCAATCAAGAAACGAAAACGGCGGCCTCGTAATGTTAAAAAGAGCCTCTGGTCCTGATGGAAAGAATGAGGGGGAATGACTTGTTTAATCCATGGAATCCAATCCATCAAGCAGAAGCCAGAATTGGAGGGGTAACTTGAAGACATTTGGGAAGTTTACTATGGTGAGAAAGAGAAACACAAAAGGATCAATTTTGTTTCAAGTTAATACCATAAAGACCCAAACACAATACATAACACACAACACATTTTAAAATCTAAGCATCCCATCATGCAACAAGTTTCTTTTAATCTGGTTCTATCCTCCTCAAATTAATCCTTTCCAGCCACCATTCAGATGATGGCCAGGCATCATGAGGAAAATTACTGTTGCATCCTTGTGCAAGCCCAGACACCACCAATAATGGCAACAGGCCTATCAGTGGATGCTACGCAATAATTCAAGAACTTGCGAAATTTAATATATAGCAACGGAAACATAACACTTAATGTAAAAGAAATTAAAATGACTTCATAAACTTACGCATTTCTCAATCTCCAGACCATCCTTGAAAAAGAGCATGAATGGTGTGACTCCATCCTCACGGAAGTCAAGGAGACCAATTATACCGTCCGGGTTCATGGATTCGCCAGTGAAAAACTAAGATTGAGAAAATCAGTTAGACCACAAAGCAGTTTAGTAATCCAAAACAACAGTACTGGGATCCCCACTGATGCACGTGTAAAGATATCAGTGTTTCATTTCGGTCGATATCGATAATTATTGATTTTATTTATGACCCATGTAATATAAGGACCAGGAGAAAAATATAGTACATTTAAACATTATTATTTTAAACTTAACCTTCCTCTGATTATAATCCCAAGACAGAAATGTCAACACTCCCATGGAAAACTCAAATAATTAAAATGTAAACATAAATCTAAAAATCATAATCAGACCTCCAAACTCCTCGGAGTAAAAAAGGTGACAGTGGCACGGTGCGGCGGAACAGGATAAATTTGCTATATTTCAGATCAATTTATTTGTTTTCCTTAATTTTAATTAACCCTAATTTTATTCTCATTGGAATTATAAATAATTGATTTCTGTATAAAATAATTTAGGGGTAGAATAAATATGTTTTGCTTTTATAAAGGAGTGCGAGTGACAGTTGCAGGTTACAGTTTGACAAGAAATAGTGCGACAAAAGCACAATGCTGTGTTTTATTGTGAGTATAGGCCTACACAAATATAAGTAAACACTTTGAAGACTGAATTATGTCCTGTATCAACAAAATGATGGAGTTTTTGTGCCTCTCTCTCACACAGTTCGATCATCTGCATTCTCTCTTGTGCGTTGCACACACACACTCAAGCATTGCAATCTTGACATTGCAGCCTGTTCATTATGCGATCCAATAATGTTTCGCAATTCTAGCTGCATGGCATTCATTTTCTGCTTCTCAATCACCGGTTACGGAAGAGGAATCCAGCAGCACGAGACAATATGGCGCAACCAAACTGACACGTTAACTTACATGATTGCCATTTAGCGCGTCACTCCCTACGTTGCTAGGTTACCAGAGAGTGAGTGCCTTTGTTAATGCACGAAGAATGACTTCTTATCCATCAAAAAAAATAAAAAAAAAAGCATTTTCTATTGATATCGATAACGTGTCTATCGGGACACATATCGTTATCGTGTTATCGCCCAGCCCTACATCACTTGGTTGCAAGGGTGTGGTACATGCAACAAACTTGTCTGTACGATGTTCTGGTGCTGAGATATGGTGAGATACAGCCCACCTAAAATGCTGACGAAATCCAGTCATAAAGGAATTTACAGTATATTTGAGGAATAAATAGAAAGCGGTTCACTACACTTGAAATCAAATCACGTTGTAGACTAGTGTGTGTGAATATTTAACCACAAAGACCATTTAAATACAAATCCTGCCTTGTTCCATGTGCATGAATAGTGCAGGTGACGCACAGTTTTATTGACCACACACACACACAATGAAGCATGTGTGAGGCTTGCGCTGTTTTTTTGCCTATATGAAGACAGAAATGATTCCTCTCCAGGCTCTAGATCCACACTGAAAGTCACTTTGTGACTTCATTTGAGAAACTATCATCATGACCAACACAAACTCAAAAGGTCTTCACCGCAACCCGTCAAAATAAAAGTTCGGTTCAACTTGACAGAAATATATTACTGTTGTACCAATTGTGTCCAATTTTCTGTGTATAATGGTTACATTAATTTGCATGGCACTGCACAACTTTGTTTCCCAAGGCTACATAGGCTTAAATGTTTATAGTTTGAGTTTGGATTAAGTTTTGTTGCTGTTTTTGCACTGTTGCTTTTCACAGCAATTTAAAATGCAAGTAAAAAACTGTTTACATGCAGCAGCAGAATAGAGGCCAACGGCCATTCTGTGATTTGGTGTGCAGTTATTTAGATAATTGTGGATCTTTTTCCACAACTGTTAAACAATTTTATTTGATGGAACAAAACTTTAATATTATTTGGTGAAATTATTTATATTTAAAAATATTTTAGGTTTTCTATTACATCATACACATGATAGATAGATAGATAGATAGATAGATAGATAGATAGATAGATAGATAGATAGATGTCAGCCAAGTACATCCGGTTTCGGCCCAGAATTTTCGTTTCGGTGCATCAATAACCAACCCCAAACTTTTGAACGGTAATTTATACAAAAAAAATAAAAAAACAGAAGTTACTTCAGCATACCTGATAATTTTTGATGTTGCCTAGAATTTTCTTGACCTCAGCTGGTGCGTTAGCCATGAAGGGGTCTACCCTGTCAGGTGCACTTTCCTGTAGCTTGGCTTTCACTCTGTCACAATGAGAGGGGAGAAGCTAATATAACTAAAATATTTAAGTTTCATTTAGCTTCACAAACTGCCAAGCACAGTGGTTTCAAATGAAAATTCTGTAGTCCCCAATTCAATCTTACATGCCACTCACTGGGCAGGCAGAAAGCGCAGGGACCTTTAATTTTGCATCTCAATATTTTAAAACCCAGGTGGCCACAATGCAAGACTCTGAGCTGTCAATGATGCAAAAACTTATACCAGGAAAATAATGCGAATCATGATATTTACTGTACACCAAGCCTGTTGCAAGATAAAACATGCCTCCTAATGTTAAACTTACGCCTTCATGTAGTCCTTGATGTGTGCTGTGTAAGACTTTTTGTCAAAGGAGGTCTCCTGAAGTTTGTGGTTCAGAACAATATCCACACCGCTGACAGTGGCAGTCTCACAGCCCTCATCCTGAACTTCTGCTGACGCATTGCCACCAATCAGTGCATCATCTATGTCTCCCTCTGCTCTACTGATCATCTGCAAAAAAAAGTCAATGACTGTAGCTGATCATCAACATATAGATTGGGAATTGAACAACCAAAGCTAATACCTGTAGAACTGATTAGAAAAAGTGT
Organism: Pimephales promelas; assembly: GCF_016745375.1. The sequence goes on from NW_024121555.1 coordinate 2,533,794, forward strand.
TTGATTCAATTTGGCACGCACAATTATTTTGCTATAGCCCGTTAGAGATCATACTCAGATTATGGTGGTTTCATAGGTCATAACTTTCATAAAGTCATCATTTACCCCCTTTCCACCAAAAAAAGAACTGGTTCGGAACTGGTGCTGGTTCAAAGTTGGTTCAACTTGCGAACCGCTTCAGAACCTGCCCAGGGAACGACGTTGTTACGTCACTGCGCAAGTCGCCATACGTCTTAGCTAGAAACGCTTGCAAGTACAACACTACTTTGGGATTATCTCTAACTCATGTACCAAGAAGGCTTTAAAAACAATTAAAAATATGCAAGTCTTTTAATCTTTTCGTTTGGTATGTAATCTTTTCTGATAAGTTATGTACCCCTGTCTTGCGTCTTTTTCTTTCCATTTATTTGTTCTATATTGTGACGTCTTCAATAAAAAAAATTACAAAATAGAAACGCTTGCGTTAACTTCAAGCATAACAATTACAAATGCGGACTCCATCGTGTTTCTGCAAATGTTTCTCTTGGCTTTGCGATCCTTTATTATGGTCACAAAAAAATGTTTAGAACACATCTAAACCCGCCCCAGCCTGTGACGCAAGCATGACGTGGTAAAAGAACGGTTGTAGTCCAGCAAAGAGTTGGTACCGCTTTGGAACCAGTTCTCCTGGCCGAGAACCGGTTCTTTGGCTGTCGAAACACAAAGAACTGGTTCGCGCACAGGCACCAGCTCCGAACCGGCTCTCAAAATGCTTTGGTGGAAAAGGGGCTATTGTATGTCCATGGGAAGGCTGCCACTCAATAAAAAAAAAAAAAAAAGCTGTTTGGATCAAATGAACCTCCATACCTTTCCCTCCACTTCGATCATCATTCCATTCTCAGACTCTTTGATTTTGTAGATGTCAGAGAACATCTCATCCCCTGTAAAAGAAGAAGAAAAAAAAAAGTAAAATTCTCAGTCCAATGCGTTTAGTTACTTCTGATTATTTTATTTCTCTAGTCCACTCACTAAGTGAAAGACAAAACAGATCTTGCGGTCCGACTTAACTCCAACGAATATTAACTGGAATGCACTACGAATCTCTCACTTTCTGCATAAAATTCTGCCTGGGTTTTCACACTAATGCTTTAACCCTCTGCTGCTGTTCTGCCAATTTTGAGCAAAATGCATTTTGTTTTTAAATTTACTTCATCAGAATAGTATGAAACTTAAAGGTTTTGGCACTTGCTATGTGAACACACACAAAAACATGGCCGATTCGAAAATGTTAAACAGTTCAGTATAATTGTACGGTTCATGGGCAAATTACCACAATGAAAATAAATGGTAGGCAAATTTCATGTATTATAAAACATTTTAAACTGCAGCCAAACAAAAACGCTACTAAGTGCTTAAACCTCAAATCTTTGTTTCAGTTTTAGACTAAAATGTGTTTTGGAAAATATACATTTCTTAATTTGTGCATTTTTCAATACAAAAAAAAAGGGGTGATTTCCCAAGCTTACCCCTTTAAACTTTCATCTCTTCTTTTGACTTCAGCAATTATGTGCCTGACATTTAAAATAAGACCAACACTCTGTGCTACAAAGCATTAAGTTAAATGTATGACATCCAAGTAAGAAACGTCATTTTTAGGTTAATGCTCAAAAAGTGACCAAACTTATCATAACTACAGCATATATATATATATATATATATATATATCCAAATAATTTAATACAATTAAATAAACATCTAACTAAAATAAAGTACATTTCTTTGAAAAATAGTTAACTTTGTTCAGTATGACACCCAAGTTGGAAACGTCATTTTTAAGTTAATGCTCAAAAAGTGAACGAACTATATAACTATATTTATAACTACAGCATGCATATATATACACAGTACCAGATTGTTATATAATTTAGTACCAGATAGTTTAATACAATTAAATAAACATCCAACTAAAATAAGGTACAACCATTTCTTTGAAAAATAATATTACATTTTTAACCAGAGGGTTAAAGAACATGTAGTTACGATTTATAACAGAATTAACATTAAAACTAAAATATTTGACACGTCCGCAATGTTGCTGCGGAAAGACTGGTTTGAACTTTTGGGTCAATTCATAATCTTCTGAGAGTAACGTTAATTTATTTAAATCTCCTTGTGGTGTTCGACGGTTGAGGGGTGAAAAGAATGCCGCCTTGTTGTAACGCAAGTTACCCAGTTTTTGCCATCACTTATAAACTTAACGTTACCCCAGCATCGACCCTTTAAAAAGGTTTACTGTCCGTTATCTGAGTGGAGTTCAACGGATGTTAACTCACCCATAATTGCGCAAACCGTCATGGGTTTTTTAAAGAAAAGGTCAATAATTCTCAAATGAAATAACTTTCCATTTAAAGGCCCTCAGAAATGAGTGACGAGTAACGTTAAAGTTATCTGGCCTGGACTAGTAACACGCCCTGTTTAGCGCTCATTTCATCATCTTAAAAAGGGCTGTGAATACGAAAAAAAAAGCCTAAACGTCACTTGAATTTTCAAAATGAACCGTTTCCGTTCAAATTCACAGGAGATATTTTCCAAAACAAACAGCGATTTAGAGGAGTATGAAAACACTACCAACATAACTTCTAACAGGCACCAAACTGGCCGACCGGCGTTTTAACCCAGCTGCTAACACCCATTCATCGATAAACTTTGTTGAAACACAACCAAACACGCTTATTCCCTGAAATAGTTTGAGTAAAATTAATTCGCAATGGTAAGGTAAACAAAATTGCAACATAAAATCGCGGCGATGAAGCGAACGTCTATATGGTTTACAGCTTGGTTAGCCACTAGCTAAGCTAACTGCATTCAACAAAGTTAGGCCGCAAAGAGCCGGGAAAGACCGGCCCTTTAAAACATTTCAACAACATTTCACACCAAAAATATAGGTAAAATCGTATCATTTCGGAATGCAACGTTGTGTTAGACGCTATTCTTACCGGTGATGATGTCCTTGTAGATGATCATTTTGTCGGATTGTGTTTGAGGGTGTCAGGAGGCAACCAGCGCTGGCTGTGACCTGATCGCGGACTCAGCTGAAAAAGGCCGTCGTTTCGATTGAGCATCTTATATATGCGCTGAGAAACACTGGCGCCCTCTAACGGTATAACATGAAATCACTCCGTCCACAGGTATTGCGAGTTTAGTAAAACTTTTGTTTCATTGGTTCCCACTGAACGATATAACTATTTTAGATATTGGGAAATTACAATTTCAGAGAAATATACAAATTTTTACAGTGTTGAAACAGCAGCCAAGACATATGTGACATTACAGGCGTCTGGATCATTCATCTTATGCAGTAGGTTATTTTCCATCATCATACAATATTATACTGTCTGAATCTGATGTAACGTTTATATTATACTATACTATATTATATTAGTTATTTTTATTTTATCAAAGTTATGAATCTCATTTGAGTGGAACTTTTTTGCTATAGAATTTTTGGACATTTTTGCTGGAGGCTATATGCACTGAATTCTAACATGAAAAACTGGCCGTGTATTAAGAAATATACCAGGCATTTATTATATATTTTTCTTTCAATTTTAATTAAATTCAGAAAGCTTTATTGGGATGACAAAAAAAAAAAATAGCCTACATTTTGTATTGCATCAAAACAATATGATTTAATTAAGGGTAAGTGTACCTATTAAGCCCATCAAAAGTCTTGTTTTTTGTTGTTGTTGTTGTTGTTGTTGTTGTTTTTTTCATAGATATTGACATAGTTTATAAGAAAAATAATTTGTTAAAATGCAATATTTATCTCTCATTTGAAAATGTATTAATTAGCCTAGTTAATGTACAATTTAGAATATAAAATTAAGATAATTTAGGAAAAAAGTCACAAGTCTGGCATGGGCTTAATTGGTTCTTTTGTACTATTTAAGCCTGTGTTCCAAGCCCACATCCTCATTGATTCACAAAATGTAAAGATCAATTGATTTAAAAAAAGCAAAACATCAATATATTTATTCAGTGACAGGGAACTATTAAAAAAAAAATTATTTTGCTAATGTATGATTCGAGCCATGGGTGGGATCGATAGCTGTAAGTGGTCGGTGGTCTGCAACCTTAAAGGGGTGGTTTACTGCTTTTTTTTCTTTGCATGATTGTGTTTATGGTGTGCAATATAACATGTATTCGTGGTTTTTCTTTTTTAAAAAGTCTTATTTTTCATAAATTTCACCTTTATTGTAAGCCGCGCTCTCCTCTGTCATTTGAATGATCGGTTGACTTCTATGAAACCACTCCCTCAGAAACAGGCAGTGGGCTCAGATTGGTTCGTTTGGGCCGGTTGTGATTAGGTTAACTGTAATGCACATTGTCCGGAAAATTCAATCCCATTACCTTGACTGGAGTTGTAGCTGGAGTCAAGCTGGAAGTTTGAAGGCTGTATCTCGGGAGCCAAGCCGAGTTGGGGCTCCATACTATGGGCTTAGTCCCACACCGGGATTCTGGAGCCTTAAGTTGGCTTGGCTCCCGAGTTATGCTTGGTCAAAGGTGCCTCAATCAGACACCAAAAAGTTTATCGATCGGTTTATTGATCACTTTGAGCGTCACTCCACATTGTCATCAGCAGCTAGCACTAAAAGGATCTGCACTTAAGTTGTTGAAGTTGGGTTATTTAATAAATTAATAATAAATAACAATAAAGATAGGCTATACTGTTGAAATATGTGAGATGTGTAGTTTATATAAACTGCAAAGGTAAAGGATAAATTAAAATGATTGTACCTAAAAGGATGTGAAGGGGGAGGAGAATTGATATGTGCGTCATGTTTAGTCAATAAAACAGTTCCGCATAGGACACACCCGTGTATCCTCGCTCATGACTACCCTGGAAGTCTCCTCACTCCTCGATCCTCGACTACTCACGGTGCAATTAGAGAATTGAGATGTCTTTCAAGATGGCTGAGCTCGATCGGTTTCCGGGTCATAGGAGGGAGGACGGAGGAGCGAGATGACGAGGAGGGATATTGAGAATATCAATGCTGTGTTACTCTCTTATCCCGTGATGTCCAAACGTGTTTCTCTGTGTTGGGTATTTTATATTTTTGTGCTAACTGTCTAAAATAAATTTGCAAATGAATTGATTGGTTTCCTACAGTTTGATTTGATTAATCGAGTCCTTTATATGTAGCTGGTGTTTTTTTTTTTTTTTTTTAAATAAGCCATCCAGAGTTTACTTATTGCCAGGATTAAATGCCTGGCTTGCACCCGAACAAATCAAAATAATTGTGGTTGTATCTGTCTTCTCTGACGATCTAGTTTGACACTGTCCCGTTTCTTTTTTGGCCTGGAAGTTACTGACAGTAGGGGTTGTAGGCTGCTGTTGGCCAGCTGCTCTCTGATCTGTACCAGTTCTATTTCCATCTGGGAGAAGTGTTCTCTCATGATGTCCAGGGCTGTATCTTTCTGCATTAAAAATTGGAGCAAGGTTTAATGAAGAAGGAGGCAGGAACCAGAGAACAATCAAATAAAACTTTATTTAAATGAAATAAGCAAACAAACAATATTTCCTCACGGAACTACTGGCTACCGAAAATAAAATATAACAAAATAGAAACAAAAGCAGGCCTGTTCCTCTCTCCATCATCCACATCGCCACTCCTTCGCGAGAGATGTGAGACCGGTGTGCTCACAGGTGGAGCTCATTAGCAATCGCACCACCGGCCTCGCATCATTCTCTCACGTCCCTCGGCCGTCCTGTTTGCCACAAAAATATGTAATGTTTTATGGTAATGTTAATTGTTAATTAATAATGCAACCCCATTTTCAGAAAAGTTGGGACATTTAGTAAAATCCAATCAAATCAAGAAACTGCGGTTTGTTGATTCTCTTTAACCTTTATTTAACTGACAAGATTTCCATTACACGAGAGTAGATGTTAAAACTTCATGCTGATTTATACTTGGCTTTCGCCAAGGAAAGCAAAACTAAGACATAGCTTTACAGTAAACTATGCTTCTCCAACCATTTACGCTTCTTTCCATATGGTGGCGTGACTCCTCTTCTGTCCGCCATTAACGGCTACAGTGTACCTGCCGCGTCAGCACACACGACGGCTGCAACTACAGTGTGGTCTCCCTAGTGGACCAAGACGACAACCGTCTGGATTGAGCCGAGTAGGGGACATCTCTAGGGTCTTCAAGTGGGCACCTTTCATCCTCAGTGTTTCGTTGACTAGCCCACGACACCTCAAGAGGGATCGACAGTGAGTCTGGCGTCCCAGAGTCACCCCCCTCCGTCCCCCACTCAACTCAGCCCAGCTGAGGCGATCAGATACTGACCTCTACATCCCTCCTGCTGCTGAGACCTAACCGCAATCATACAATCTCTCCGCAACCCAACCATACGCGCCAACCCGTTTGACTAAAGCTGTCGAGCCCCACTGGTGCGTCAATATGCAGTTTCAGTGGCAACGGTTCCGTATGGCATACCACCTACCGCAAAACACAATATCTGCCCAACCACCCGTCATTCACACAATATCCACAGGAACGTATACAAATAAACCAAGTATTCTATGAAACCGTAGCATGGCAGCCTGTACATAGCCAGCTAGAATCTTTCCGTCTCAACCACAGCCAGTTGCTGCTTCTTTCTGCTGCTTCAGATAAGTTCTTTACTGTGCGACGCAACTCTTGGCCACTGAATCCAACGTCTCTGAGGAACCGGGTTGTAGAGTGTGCCACAAAACCTCGACAACCCACTTCCACTGGATAAACCTGGACTCTCCATCCTTGCTGTTCTGCTTCAATGGCCAGTTGAGCATACCGCAATTTCTTCCTCTCATATGCTTCATCTACCACATCCTCCCATGGCACTGTTAGCTCTATCAGCTGAACAATGCGTGCTGATCCAGACCACAAAACAATATCTGGTCGTAAGTTAGTGGTAGCAATCTCGGGTGGAAAAATAAGCCGTTAATCAAGATCAGCCAGCATCTTCCAGTCCCTAGCAGCTTCCAGTTGTCCTGGGCGAGAATTGGTGTTAACACCTTTTCTTGGTGGTTGCTCGCCTGGGCGGAGGAAAATAACAAAAGTATAAAGAAATTATTTACAATGTTTTCACTGTATGTAGTTGGTACTTCAGTGTATAGATCTTTATGACATCTATTCCTAGGTGTGACCAGGGTTGTTGAGGTATTTGGAAATGGAAGACATTAAATTAAGTGATGAGGAGATTTGGATACGGCACAGGTGGGACATCCTTGCACATGGTGCTGAACTTCCTGGGTCATATGGGATGAGTATTACCCCTTTTCCACCAACAAGAACCAGGTGCTGGTTCAGAGCTAGAGCTAGTGCTAGTGCTGGTTCGGAGTTGGTTCAACTGACGAGCTTTCAAAGAACCGGTTTGCCTTTCCACAGGCTAGAGAGCCATCACAGAGCCAGATCTTACGTCACTGAATACATCTCATGTTGCCCAGCAACGCACGGCACACACAAACACACCAGGCTTGTTCGAGATGGTTCGGCACTGTGAATCTCGAACTGCGAGAGCAATTTGAAAAAAAAAACATTAGAAAAAGATTTGATTCAAAAGCAGAAGGAGTCGTTAACTCTCCAAACTCTCCCGCAGCTCTGATCAGTCCACGCTGTTCCGATGCATCTCGAACAAGCCTTCCATCAACATTGGTGTTTGTTGCGTTACTATTTATGCTCATGGCTTTGCAAACCTACATCGGTATCCAAACACAGCGAATCCAGCACGTCCGTGCAGCTCGCTTGCATTAACGGAGATTACAATCGAGCTGCTATTAGCATGATTAGCTGCTATTTAAAAAATGGCAGTCACAAGTTTCTATTCGTCTTGTTGGTCACGGTAACCCCGCCCCCAACCGCTGACGTAAGCAGTTCTTACTTCTAGACCAGCAATGATTTGGTGCTACTTAAGAACCACTTTTACTGGTTCGGAGCTGGTGCTTTGGTGGTCGAAAAACAAAGAACCGATTTTAACTAGGCTCTGGCTCCGAACCAGCACCAGCTCTGCCTTGGTGGAAAAGGGGTATATGGTTGCCTGGGTGTCCTGAGCATAAGGATGAATGTACATAGTCCAAGAGGGGAAGGCCTAGGGCTGATGGAACATAGACCTTAAAGACCTCCCAGTGGAGCAGGCTCAGAGTGAGTGGTGGTCCGTGATGACCTCAGGGGAATGTTTTGGCTTCCTCCAGCCAATGTCGCCACTCCTTGAGCGCCTGTTTGATGGCTAGCAACTCTGTTGACGATGGCATAGTTCTGCTCCACTGGGATACATTCCTTGAAAAGAAGGCGCATGGATGAAGCTTTATTGGATTCTCCAGCCACTGTGACAACACCGCCCCCGCACCAGATGTGGAGGCGTCAACCTCAACCATGAAGGGCATCTGGATGTGTCAGTGTGGGAGAGGTAGCTTCCTAGAGGAAAGCTTCCTTGAGTTAATAGAATGCAGATGTAGCAGCGGGTGTCCAGTACAGAGACTTGGGCTTATTGACTTGGGTGAAGCATGGTGGTGTAAAGACTCTGGGTCGGTTCTGATCAGGGGGGAATTTGCATATCATAATTAATAATTGATAATTAATAATTATTCATACAGATTTGGATCAGACCAGTCTTACATGTTAATTTATTAATTTTACCCATATGCATACATGTGCATCCCCGCAATCAACCACAAATTAATTGTTATTGATTGCAAGGACCACGTTTTACAAGACAGGCAAAATCAATTAGCTCAATTAAGTTATATAGCTTGTGAAAACAAATTCTGTGGCCACTAGAATTTGTTTTCCCTGCTCTATAACCAAATACCCTCTTAGGTATTTATAGTTCTGTAAAGCGTGTAGCTTTAAATTGACATTTCATTGACCCGTATTATGAGCAAGACAATCAGTCAAGGTAAGCATATTTTGTATTTAATGAAGTTACTACTTAAGCATTCACTACGTTACAATGATACATGTATTTACAAACATTAAACACAAACTAAGACGACGCAGAGCGTTTAGACAATGGATACGCGCAAGTTAAATGAGTTGGAGAGAGAGAGAGAGAGAGTGAGAGAGAGAGTTTGAGTTGTGAGAGAGAGAGTTACGTTCCTCACAACAGTCAGTTAACCTTTCTGAACACCAGGAAAACACTTTCTTAACGCTTCTTAGAAGCTCTAAAAGAAGGTATACTTGCAGGGCACAATTGGGTCTGTGTGAGTCGTGGGCTCGTTGCACGTGTCGGCTAGAGGTGCGCCGGTCCGGCGCGCGTGCGTCACGTGAAGCGCGGCCGCGGCGTGTTTTGCGCGGCCCGTCCCGAACTCGTTCATGGCTGCTTTGTTCCGTGGGGAGTCACGTGGCGTTCGTCGGCATTTTAGCGCCAGCGTTTGAAAGGCTGAGAGTCTTTGAGGTTGCGTTACCCGAGGAGATAGTTCGGCAAAGTCCACTCCCTTTCCTGGAGACGAACTTGTAGTCCACTTGAGGAAAAGATGAAACTTTTAGACGAACAAAAGGAAAGATCCATGTTGGATCAGAGTCCCATTAGGTTTACATGTTGAGCGCTGGAAAGTTCAGAAGCGAGAGGGCGGACCTGCGTTCTCACATTTATCACCTTGGAGAAATCCATCCCCTTCCTGTTGGCTTGAGCCAATCGGAGAGTGTGGATATTACACGCGAGAAGCCTTCTTTTATGGCCTTTTTATGGTCCTTTGTTCCTCAGCGCGCGCTTCTCGTGGAAGGGGGTGTGTTCTATAATAACAATTTGATCTTCATTGGCAGTAAAACGAATTAAAAATACACTTTACTTTACATCTCTATGCATATTCGAGTGTTTTCATTCAATAAGCATTCTAGAGATATCAAGGAACATTATGTTATATCAAGGAATATACAACTTATGTTGTCAAATGCATGACGAAGGTATTTTAATTCCTATTTAAACTGTGATCAAACAAAGTTATTTTCACTGTGGACATGGGAAGACACATATACACAAAAACCATTGAATACCTTTGTTAAATGTCTTTAAAACCAAAAGAGATGTATTTCTCTTTGTTCAGAGACATTAGTTTGTCCACATTCCATTGGTCCCATAAAAGTCTTGTAACTCGATGCCACTGAGGTACGTGGATGAATGTGTATGTGTGTGTGTGTGTGTGTGTGGGGGGGGGCTTGATTCGCCTGGCGAAAATCCTTACATCTTCTCCCCCTTTTCGTTAGATGAA